>VWYE01012198.1:0-11069 GCA_013398995.1 Alaudala cheleensis
TGAACTTGTAGCACTGCAAAGTCCCCACAAGTCAGATGGGTGGATATGTTCTAACCAAAATCTGGGAACTCAAAAGCAGGACTGGGTGGTGCTGTAGGTCAGCACAAAAAAGAATCTTCTGAAAGTGCTGTAATTTAAAAGACTGCACCACTGCTGGGCAGCTGCGGACTGGAGAAGCTCCAGGGAGTGCCCAGTCTCTCACCAGCTCTCAGCAAGAGAGCACAATGCTGACTGAAAAAGAGTCCTGCAAATCCAAGCAATACTTTCTTTAACTGACCCCTCTTTCCAACAGGGAAAATTTCTGCAAAGCCAAACCAGGGCTGTTTTCACCAACTGCTTAGTTTTTTCCAAACCCCTTTTTCTGACAGAGATTTTCCTCCTTTCCAATTCATTGACTATCCAGCTCTTCAAAGAGAGAGGCTGCACTGGGTCTAGTTTGAAACCACACAGATTTAAAGCAAACTGTGGGGGTTTACTCTGGTTCTACAACTGTTGTATGTTTTGATGGCTCCCCAAGTGTCCAAATCCAATGTTCCCAGGATAAAAATCCAAATTTAATCCACAGGACTTCATCACAGTCTGTGCAGAGACACTGCTGTGAACCACAGTGGCTCCTTGGTCCCTCCCTGCCTTTGCTCAGGAGCCTTCCTGGTCCTACAACAGGATCACATGGCCCATCACAAGGGGCACCTCTGCCAGTCTAACCTCAAATCCACACTGAACTTCTTTAGTTGTGTCATAATGACATTAAATTACTCATCACCCAAATCCAGTGCTTATGAGATTTCCTAAAGATTAATGTCACCTTGTAATTTAAATGAGTTATTCCCCTATTCGCTTCCAGAATAAATGGAAAGGGTGCTGAGCTTCTAAATAAATGTAACATGATCACCCTTTCCTGTTTTCTATGAACTTTCTCCTCCCCATCTTTTATCTGCACTGCTAAACACTTGCATCTCTCACAAATGTGTGACACCTGTTGTGCTAAAGGAAGGAAGCTGGACCATATCTGGAGTGGTTATAGTGAAAGGTTCTCTGTGGCTACAAAGCAAGAGAGACTAGAGCTTTTTCAATAACCAAAAAAAGCTTTTCCAGGTAAAACCTTTGTGCACATGGATGGCTTTCCCCCCTCTATTTCATCTCAGTGCAGCAGGACTTTGAGGGGTGCAGGTGACAGAGTTCACAGAAATAGGTTTGTTATCTCTGACTCATCCCTTCTCTGTTTCCCACTGATGGCCGTGGCACCTGGAGCCACAAATTACTGGAACGTGATCCAAGCCTCCTGATGCCTGTGGAGTAAACCTCAGCAAAACCAAGAGTTACTCCATGGGCTCAGAGGGGGACTTCCCATTGGCACCAGCACTTGGGTCAGTCACAGCTGTGCTAACCTCTCCCTCAGTGAGCAAGGGGTGGTCTATTTTCAGGTGGCAAATGATTAGGGAATGGAGGCAACGGGAGATGAAAGGGACCCTGCTGCCACCACGGTCCACACGTGGCTTTCAGTAATAAAGGAGAAACTTGGAGATCCACCATCTCTGCTCTGGGACCAGAGAGCCAGTCTGCACTTGCTGCAGCCAGAGGAGCAGCTCTAGGCTTGATATGTGAAATTAAGTTCCTCTGTAACCCATCTTTTCCATTCCAAAAGACCATTTTTCCTAATGAGGAGACAAATGTCAGGCTTGACTCATTCTTCATGAAATGCCGACCTGAAATGGAGTGCTCTATTTTAAGAAATGCCACCTACCACAAGGGACTTGAAGGATGTGACGGCTTTCAAAACATCTTCATGATCTGCATGCGCCTCCTAGTGAAGGGAGAACAAATTCCTTAGCCATCAGCAGCAGCAGCACCCACCCTGAGCATCACCCACAGTCCCAGTACACTCAGGGCTGCGGATACTGGAAGCATGGGCTTCAGGAGGAGGTCAAAGTCCCCCAGGTACCTTCCCCACCATCCACTTCAAAATGGCACGGCTAAAGGTAGCTATGCAATTCACTAATACCAATTTCAGGAAGGAAACTTCCATTGATGTGCCAGGAATTCCAGCCACTGCCCCATCAAGGGTGGAAATCCATGAGCATCAAGGGGGCTTCACCCCTGGGTTTAAGGGAGGGCATGTCTGAGCAGAGAGCTCTTGGCCAGGTAACAGCAGAATGGTGTCCCCCATCTCTGACTCCAGCTGTATGCTAGTACTTTCCCACAATTTTCTCCTGGATCTAGGGCCCTGCTCCTCACCACCAAGCCTTCATGCCAAGCAAATCGTAAGGTGTCTAGGTTGTGATGGAGCTGTCCCTGCAGCCTGGGATTGCTCATCTGGAATGTGGGATGAGTGGTTGCCCTGAACACACCTGTCCCCTCAGCAGCTCTGCAGCAGTGCAGGGAATGCTGTGGTGTACATCAACACTGCACACAGCCATCCTCTTCCCACAGGATCACAGCTTAAACCTCAGCCCTACTGATTCATGCAACAAAACTCCCACACTCAGCTTAGAAACTAAGAGAAATAGGTGATGTGTGCATCCCTAAATCCACTGCTGAATTGCCTGTGAAGAGCAGGCAAAGAGCACAGTGCATATCCTGCAAGGAGCACATTATCCCTGCACAGGCATGGTGGCTGCAGCCAGGCTCAGCTCAGTCCCTGCAGCTCAGCTCAGCCACATGAGAGGGTACAGGTAGGTCTGGAGTGTGCCTACCCTCATGCCCTCTCCTGTGCAGGAGTATCTCTGGCTCAAACATAGAAGTTTTAATCCTTTGGCTTGATTGTAGGTCATGGATAAATGTGCTGAATTAACTGGTAATTAAGACTTGATGAGGGGGAAAAAGTAAACTTGCTTAAAAACAGACTGTTACTTCTGTTTTCTTCAGCCCCTTGCACTACCCCTGAGTTCTGCCTTCCTGCAGCTGGAGTGCACCAGCAGTGAGCAGCAGAGCTCCAACAGCAGAGATCTCTACAGTCCCTGGGGCAAGAAATGTCCTGAAGCAGACCTGCTTCTTGCCAAGGAAGTCTCTGTGCCCCTGGCTCTCTCCCTGCTCCCAGGGACTAGCTCTCCACCCCACTGTGTCTGTGCTGGCTGCCAGATCCATGTCTGCCTGTGCAGCTCTGCCTCCACCCAGGAGCACAACCCTGGGACAAGGGGTGGGAATGTGCCTGCAAGCCACAGGAGTGAGTGACCAGGCTTAGGAATCTCATCAAATGATAAAAACACTGATTTATTCTCAGCTGTGCAAATAAACAGCAGCTGCAGCCCGACCCTAGACTGCTTTTACTTGTACTGGAAAGGGCCCATCTTTGAGGAAGGGCTGGGGTGAAGAGCAGGCAATGCGTTTCCACAACATTCCTCAGACTCTTCCACCAGTTTCTCACTTTTAATCTGAAAGGTGGATAATGTCTGGGGGACATGGGACATCTCCTTGGAGATGTGGTAAGTACTTTTAGCCACATGATGCTCAAATACCAAGAGGCAGAGGTGTTTCCTGGAGCTCAGGGAGCAGCTCTGGCAGCATCAAGGGGCAGAGTCTGCCCAGCAGCCCCTCACCCCACCTACCTCCATGTGCCTCTCCAGCTCCTGCAGCAGTGTCACATATTTATCCAGCCTCAGGAAGGGTTTGCTGAGGCTTGTGGTCAGGATGAGAATGCCTGGGCTGGCCGCACCCTGGCTCTCCATGAACTTCTCCAGCTCATCACTATAAAAAGAAACAACAACGAGGGCTCTCAGAGCTGAGGGCTGTATTTTGCTGCCTCTCGTGCTCTCCTGATGGCCAGGGCTCTGCTCTGAGCTGGACCTCTTTAAAGGCAGCACGAAATCCCCTCTGAGCACCCCTGACCCACCACCAACTCCATGGAGCAGGAAGGGAGTTTCCAGCCAGGAAGCTTTCTCCCCTGGAAAGCAGGAGAGGATGCTGTGTGGCCACAGGTGTTGGAATGCACAGCCCTTGGGGCACATTGGTGCCAGCAACTGCTCCCCCGGCACAGCAAGGTGGCACAGGGCCAGGTATCTGGTGGACAGGGAGAGGGGGAGGGACTGCATGGGCTGGTGCTGTGCTGGAGGAGGCTGCAGCAATGCACTGGGGACCCTGCTGTAAGCTGTAATGCAGGTGTCTGCACATACATTTCTCCAGAGAACGTGGCTTCTGTGTCAGCACATTTGCCAAAGCCGATTCTTTGCTTGATTTAGGAAAAGGGGTCAGACTGAGGAATCACATGAATGAGTAATTTGCTGGAGCCAGTAATTTGCTGTTACACTGAATTAAAGCTGGATTTCAGCAGGTAAGTAAATACATTGTGAGTTCCCATTGCAGAATGGGAAGACTTAAACACTATGGATGTGGTCCTGGCTTTGCCATCCTTGCAAGGAGGACAGCTAACCTGCATTAGGAATGACACAGTGGTAGCATCTTGGCTTGGCACACTGGAGCAGGACATCACACAAATTCAAGTATCTACTAATGTGGGTCACGTTGAAGAAAGATGTTATTAATGTCATCTACCAATGACCCTGAAAATCAACCAACTGGTTGAACAGAAGCTCAGTTAATAAACTGGATAACTGGATGACTCGATGACCATCCTTCTGCAGTGATGTGCCCCTGCACCATGGTGCCACAGGGGAACACCCTCCCACTTGTCAGTGTGTGAGCACTTGAGCAGTGGGTCTGAAGCAGCACCTGGGTCCTTCAACAAGTAACAATCATAGAAGATGCTATTGCCAGAGCAGAGGCTGCCTGTTTGACCCAAGGTGGGAGCCCTGTATGCACAAAAAGGACCTGTGAGATCAGCTCTGAACACGAGCAGTGTGAGTTGTCTTCGCGCTGAAGCTGAAAGGTCCTGCTGAAAAGCCCAAAGCCCCAACAGCAGGAAATACCCTTGCCCTATTGTCAAACACAGGTCAACAGCCATGCCAGGCCAAGAGTTAATAACAAAAGCTAACTTTTTAAGGGAATCTGAATCTCCCCCTCCATCACTCACCTGTGCTGTGTGAGGACATTCACTGCCGAGGGGTGGTTGGCGCAGTACGTCAGGTACAGGGAGCGGAACTGAGGCATCAGGTTCATGAAACAGCCTCCCACACGCTGCTGGTTCTCGGGGAGCCTACAGACACCAACACACCAGCCAAGGTAAGCCTCTGGATCTGTACCCTGCAGCTACAGCACTCCCAGGGACCTGCCCAGGAACTACTCACTGGTCAAGGAAGCTCCCAGGTCACCTCATAACTGCAGCACTGAGCAAAATACCCACACCTGCCACCTGGGGAGGGGGAAGAGGGGGACCCTCAGGTGGGTCTGGGTTCCTGTGGTGCAGACAGTGAGGATCACAACCCTTTATGAGCTTCAGGCAACCTGTGACTCAAGCTGATATGTATCACCAGAAGAGTTACAGATGGGATAATGAGGATGCGGATGTACTGGAACTAGGAGCAGTGCAGGGGTGGGTCCCACTCTCTGGGCTGCCCATGAATATGAAAAGATGGAGAAAGAAGGAGAAGACATGGCCTGAATATATTCCCAATATTCAATCTTTCCCCATCTCTTTTCAGCCCTTAGATAAGGCTAAACATGACTGTCAGCCTCCCTGCAAGAAATTGTCACCTCCAATAATTTGCTCTTTGCTCCCTGACAATTCTCATCTTCATGCCTGCTATATCTCCCACCCTGCATGTGTTGGGTTAGGCACACTTTTGTGTCAGGTCTAGTGACACTCATTCAGTAGATGCCTTAACACCACCAACGTCAGAGTTCCTTCTACCTTCCCTCCTGCCAAAGCACTGCCTGCCACCTTTCCTCAGTCCTGTTACTTTCTTCTATATTTAACAAATCTAAGACAGCAGCCAGGAGGAACATTAATGAACATGTCTTTCTATTATTTTTAGGTACAGTTGAAAAGCTTATCAACGTCAGTGCTATGACACAAACTTACTTTGCAGTTTCTTCCAAGGCTTGGTTCAGTGTTTGCTGAAAAGCAGAGATTTCTTCCATGTTTCCCAGCAATGCCACAATNTAGACAGATGGGATTTCAGCCAGAGGTGGGGAGGGAGATGTATGCAAAGACACAGAGTTTTGTCTTCAGGGATTCATGCCATGGGTTTCCCTGTGGGCAGAGGGTCCTACATATAGGGGCTTCTTTGTTCCTTGAGTGAGGCTGGATGTTTCCCAAGCTAAATGTGCCTGTTTCTGTCATCCTAAGAGTCATTCTCATACCACGCTCATTTAGGTCTTCAAGGCTGAGAGCACAGAAAATTTTCCCACGTGAAGATTTTGGGAAGGGAGCAGAGACTGAAATACAGAGAGGCCTTAGAATACCACTCTCCCATCTCTCCTGACTGGGCAATGTCTGAACACACGGCCTTTGTCCATGACACCCCAAGGCTCCCACAGTGTTCTCTCCACCTCAGATGCTCTCGTATCTTACTTATCATAAGACTGGAGGGGTCTTAAGTAAGTTCCCAGAAGTGACTGTAGTTCCTTCGCATAATCTCGTTCTGTTTCCAGAATATTTTGCAACACCTAGGGTGAGAGACAGAACACTGAGAGAAGATCTTTGTACTAGCAAATCAGTCAAAAGAACATGATATCAGCTTCCATGTCTGGAGAAGCATGGAAGTGTATTTTAAGTCCAGAAATTACATTTCTTAATGCAGAACCCAGAACACTCAGGAAAGTCCTGGTGGTAAAATATTGAGGTTTTACTTTGCAAACTTGGGGAGGCCTGGAAAGCAGGTGTTGAAGGCTGCACCAAGGATGGCTTCTGTGGCAGATCAAGCCAGGGCACACCTCATTTGCCACTTCAGGGATGTAATGACCTGGGTTTGGTCCTGCTAATCTATCTCAGCAGCTGGTTTATCTCTGGCTATACAGCAGGCAAACCCAGAGCTTGCACACTCCCAGTCAGCACTCCAGTTTCTCAGTGTGGGTAAGCTCTGGAGACAGTGGAGGTGGTTTCCAGCTCCCTGGACATACTGCTTCTGCTTTGCTTTGAAATATCTTTAGACATACTGATGAGCAGGATTAAGCTCCAGCACTGAGAGCTAGGGATGCTCACATGAGGCATCCTCGCTCTCTTCCACCACAGCCTGGATACAGGGGGAAGGTAACTGCCCCTGCTTTGCCAGAGCTCCTCACTTTGGCAGCAATATGTAAAGGAGGAGATGTTTCCCTGTATCCCTGAATTTCTAAGCTTTCTGATGTTTTCATATTTGTAGTGGAGTTTTTCCCACAGTTTCATGCAAACAATGGAAATGTTATTCTAACTGTCTTTTTGCTTACATTCTTTATCCTGGGAGGAGAAAAGGATGACTGACTTTTGGATTGACCAGTGTGATTGGAGAGGTGGAGACTTCATTCTCCAATCTCTGGCCGTGGTTAGAATGATATATNTTTCAGGGCACAGCTCTCATTATTCCATCAGGAAAAGACACTGCCACATTATGTCCAGGGAATGTAACTTCACCCCTATGACCACAAAACTTCAATTGCAGGGTTTGTTTCCCCATTTCACAAAAAGCTAGGATAAAACCAGTGGCATGCATGACACAGACAGTGGCAAAGCGAATCACACCAGAAACTTTGTGCAGCCTCTGCCAACCAATGTCTAGGTTTGCTCCAAAATCCCTGGCAGCAGCCCAGTATCTGACAATGTCTGGAACTACAGTGTTACTTCACCTGGTCCACGAAATTTGGTTTTAAAACAGGGTGTCTGTCAGAATGACAGATACTATGGTGTTTTGCAGGTGACTCACAAGGCACTTGAAGCCAACCCCAATCAATATGCTCACCTCTGATCCCCATAGTTACTTGTGATGCAAAATCCTTCTCTGAATGAAGGTAGATTTAAATGAAAAGCTCACAAAACCCTGGAAATCAATTCTCATTCTGCATTTGATAAATCCCTGTGGATGCCTCCAGCAGTGTACATATATGCACACACACACAAGCACGAACAAATCCCCACTCCAATTTTCCTATACTTGAGAAGTCCCTTGCCTTCCAGCAGCATGGCTTTCCCAGCAACACCATCCCCCCCTCTGGACTGGGACAGACAGGCAGTGCAAGGCTGCCCCAGTCCTGGCCACACTGCACCTACTGAAACGTGGAGCAGCCAGGCTCTCCTGTCTTCCTGCAGTCGCTCACACATGGCAATTACTTTTAAACTGATAGCAGAGGAGAAACTTGAAATTGGTAATTTTAGCCTCTTTATGCACTGTCTAATTATTGCACTTGTAGTGCTTCCTGTCACTTCCAGCTAAAGGCTCACAGGAGCTCAGCTCCACAGGTATGCCACAGAATCACAGAACATTTCCACCCAAAAGGGCACACCTAGGACACAGCAGAGGTATGGACACTGCTGAAAAACAGGTAACTCAATTCAGAGTGACAAGTCTTACACTGTGGAGGTGGGAAAAGCAGCTCCCTGCCAGCTGCAGCCCCAGCAGCGTTCCTGGGGCAGGGAGGTTTTACTGATGGTTCCTCATTCCTCACTTGCAATACAGACACATTTCCTGAGCACACAGACACCAGGGCAATGAACCCTCCTGCCATGTGAAATGGTGCCAGAGAGGATCTGGAGGGAAAAGCTTTGCAGACAAAAAAATCTGATGGGGTCTTACATCAGGATTTATGGGAGACTGGCCCTCCACTTCAGTGAAGTACTGTCGTGTCATGCAGCTCCCAGCTGATTTTCCCCACAGGACTCAAGTTTGCTCTCCTTTGTTTAAAACATCTCTCTTCTCCCCTCACTGAGTTAATTAGTGATTCCTGAGCTGTGCCAGACAAGCCTTCAATCCCTGCTGCAACTTCCTGCTCCAGCTCAGACATCATTTCCCAGAGGAAAACAGTGAGAGATGAGATATCCTAACAATGATTTTTTTTCATTTAGAATTAAATAAAAAGCGACCTAATTCTGAGGACTGAATCATGAAAATTTTTTCCCTCCTTTGCTTTATTTTTGCAAGGGAATCTAGCAGGCTGCACATTTTACAGCTACTTTGCAGATCTCTACTGGTATCTCAGTGTTTGAGGCCAGAGCAGATCCTAAGCCACAGAACCAGCACCAAGCACACAATTGGTCTCTGTCTATGGTAAGTCCTCAGGGTGCATTAAGGAGTTAAGTTGCATTTTGCCAAAAACCAGTTTAATCTCACACAAAGGCCTGGGCAGGGGTGAGCTGCTTGAACGGATGTGTAATGCCACAGGGCAGTTGGCCAGGGGCTTCACATCATCACCACCCTACGTCCTGGGACAACCACATCGCAGAAAATGTTAAGGATATGTGAGACAAAGCTCAATAACGGCAGATATCATCAGAGAGATCATCCCCTCCCTCTTCCTTTCTCAATATAGCAGCAGAAGCATCTGAGAGAAAATGTACTCTCTGAAATCAACCATCACTATGAACCAAAACAGAGACCATGCCCTGTGGCCATGCAGTTTTTGTCAGATTCCACACCATGATGGTGAGCATCCATTCCACTGATGCCTGAAAAGACAGGATCAAACACAAATACATTGCCTGACCAAGGTCTCAAACAAAAAGCTAGTTCTGTGCTCAGACACTGGAATGACCTGATGGCTCCCCAGGACAAAGGGGACCCACATCCATCTCTGTCCTCATCCTCCAACAATATCCCTGCTTCCATGCTGCTGGGGCTTGGGGGGAGCAAGAGAAAGGCACAATGTGCTAAAAAGAGCGTGAAGCAGCTCTTAAGCAATTAACCCGAAACACTGCGCTTTACCCTTGCATTCATCCTTCCATTAGCCCAGCTGCCTGAAGTACACAAATGGTCCTTAACAAATAGCAGCAATTTCCCAAAGGCACGAGGGTCCTCACTGCATTATGCCACTGTCATTCAATCAGCCTTTGAAAGCAATTTGCTTACCAGTAGATTTGATTTCTCTGACATAGTTGCTTGGGAACCAGCCTGTTTTTCCATTCAAGGTGCCTTCCCACCAGCCCCCTTCTTCAACTCGGGTGACATAAATAATGTCTCCTTTGTTAACAGAGAGTTCATCCTCATTGGTCTGCTTAAAATTGAACCTGGCCTTTACCACCAACTGATGACTGCCATTCTCAGTCATCTCCTAAGGAAAGAAACGTGGAAAAACATCAGTAAATAGTCGAAAAAGGCAGAGACCATTAGGACAAGCCATTGTTCTTCTCTGTTGTGACAGCTGTTTTTTCAGTATTGCTCTGTATAACAACCAATAATATCTTGCTGTTGTGTAAACACTCCCTTCAGAGGACCACAAGGTCCCTCCCAAGCATTAATTTAGTTTCCCAGTGCAATGGGTGACAGATAAGAATCACTCTTCTCACATCACACAGAGAAACACTGCAGTTTGGAGAAGCTGTGGGACTCACTCCAGCTGAGACAGCAGACCCATGATGGAGATCAGAACAACCTCTGGTGTTGACCCAGAGGTACCAACCACACTCCTCTACCCCCAAGGCCATCAAACCCATGATTACACATCANTTAAATAAAGGGTACCACAGGCTTGGACTGCCTCTGTAACTCCCTTGCTGACTGGGAAGCTGTGCCGTTGGAGTCACTCTGGGGGTCTCCAGCCGCGGAGTTAAGAGAGGATGGGTGTGAACATGGCCTTTCTGACAGCTGATCTGGGGAAACAAAACAACATCTGAGTTTTACCCAGCTGTCCACCATCCCTCCACATCACAGCAAAGTGAAGAGTCAAGCCTGTAAACAAAACAGGAACAGGGCACAACGGTTCAAAGAGCATCTATCAGAGCAAGACAGCAAGTGCACGGCATCTGTAGCATGGGTATTCCCAGTCAGCAGTGAGGGTAGTTTTCTGGGCTGGGATAACCGTTCCATCATGGAAGAAGTTGAATTGCATTCCAAGGCACTCCTAGGTTGTGCCAGCTCTGCAGCCACACATCCAATTGCAGTATTTCTTTGAAATCTCCCTTAAAACCGTACAAAAGTAGAATAGGAATCAGTACTGTAATTCCCCACTGGGAATGTTTCTGGGATCCAAGTAAGCACTGTTGAAGGTGTGTCAAAGTTTAGCTCTCCAGTGAGTGCTCTTAGGTCACCTCTGCAGCTGCAGTGTGGGCT
>VWYE01012200.1:0-12240 GCA_013398995.1 Alaudala cheleensis
TCAGAGACTGAGAACTGATTTCTTTATTTGGCTTTTAGAATCTTAACATCTGTATTAAATTTGTGGACTCATAGAAAAATATGTATGGGAAGGATTACCAGGTGTCCAGTCAATGAATTTGGAGCTTGGGGCCAAATAATTAAATGTTGTTTTAAAAAGTGGTAACAAAACCAAACCTAAGGAGAACAGGGAAAAAGTTGGGACACAGTGTGTCTGAGGTGACCTTTCAAATCAGGGGAACAGTGGAGGGAAAGCCACCATCAAAGCACAACCAAACTACCTTTCTACCAGTTAATGGGGGTGATTTAAAGAACACAGACACCCACAGAAAGAATGCTCTTATTTTGCTATGAATACAAAGGCAACACAACAGTAAAATGATACATTGAATAAAATTATGTGCTTGGCTTTAGCAACAAGCAAAAATAAGCAAGGCAATGCACCTAATCATTGCTATAAGAGAGAAAGGATAGTGATTGACAAAGATACATCACCAATTGCCCAAATAATCCACCATCATCCAGATCCTGTGTTCTCTGGGGAGCTCCATTNTCCAGATCCCGTGTTCTCTGGGGAGCTCCATTTCACAGTGAGGACCTGGAGAGCCCTTCCCAGCAATTGGGAAAATCCTGTGTGGTTTGTCCTCCCACAGGTGAGGTCTCTTGATATTTTTAGCACAGAAACTGCTGGATCTGATGGCACACTGCCCAACCATCCAGGGCCCAGGCCTCAGCTGGGGAGGATTTTCCCCTAAAATACCCTACAAACAAGCCTCTATTCATGTCAGTTGGGAAAGTTTCTTAAAATGATACACTTATTGCAGATAACTACACAATCTTCTAGAGAGTATAAACATCTTTGTCATCTAGTTTTAGCTAAATGATACTGATGGTGTTAATCACACAGTGCCCAGGATTCATCTTGTAAGTCAGCTCTGGCTGAGGCCTGCTGCTCAGGCCTAAGCACATCACCTGCACAGTGTGAGGAGATAAAAGTCAGTGACTAAAACAGTTGTTCCTCCTACCCACTGCCTTTGGGCAAAAGGAATTCTCCTGCTGCTCCTAATGTTAGAAATTTTGTAGGTGTTTAGTTTCTCTTGCCTCGCCTCAATCTTCATTCTCTTGCAGCTGTACTTGTGGCCCTTCCCTGCTCATGTGCCATCCATCCTGGGCACAGAGAGCTGCTCATTCCCAGCCTGTTACCCAACAGAGCTGCTGCAGTGCCCTCTCCTCCTGCTGCTCCTCAGGCCAGTCCAATTCTGCCGTATCTCTTGTGGCAACCACAAGATGAGCAAGGGCTTAGCCCAGGTGGTTTATGCAGAAACCATAAACCTGAGACCATGGGAAGTGAGACACTGAAAGGAGATATCTGGTTAGGTTATGGTGAGAGGAGTGTAACCATGGGAGTTGGTATGCCAATAGAATCATTCCATAATAGGGCATGTCCCTGTAGGAGAAATGGACTTCTGTAGAGCAAACTAATATGGTTATGTAGAAGCTACTTGATAGAATCTATAACTGTTGCTTATTGTAAACTGAGGTGTATATTCACATGATCGTGTATTATTTGATTGGATCCTCAGCCTTGTCCACGAGGCTGGCATGCACACCTTAAGGCACCTTATTGGTCAAAGTCTATCACTAGGTCGAGCTCACTTTTATCTGAGGTTTGAATTCTTGATGGTTAGCTCAGGCTCTTCATTCTTATTTTAGTCTTGCTTTTGCCTCAGTGGCTTTCATAAATTCATGAGGGTTTGAATAACAAAACTACAGGTGTTCTGATAGGATTACAAGGAGTTTGGATGGTACACAGAATGACCTAACTCATGGAAATACATTGCTACATGTCCCTGTCCCGTTTTTGGGATTGGGCCCTTGCCCTCAGGTAACCTTATATATTGTAAAGTCAGCCATGCCCCCAGGTCTTTGGATGCTGCCCTTTAGACCATGTAGTCTCTGCATTTGTTATTTTACCACCATTAAAGTTTATTTTCCAGGCAACTCCATCGTTCCCATCCCTTTATATTTTGCCACGCTCCCTCCAACCAGACCCAGAATCACAGTGCTGACTGTGCCACCCCTCTGTGCAGGTACTGCACAGGGACATGTCCTTCCCACCAGGAGTAATCCTGGAGCTGTGTGTGTACATGGTGTATGCATGGGCTACAGAGTTACAGCCAATGTCTTTTTTATAGCAAGCAATCCTAAAGGTTCATGCATTCAGCATTTGGTTTTTTGACACAGATCTGAGGGACAAGTTGCCGTTGTGGTGTTTCCCCAAAAACACAAACATACCCTTGTCCTTCCGGCCCATGCACCCAGCTCTGTCCATGGTGCTGAATGTACTTGCTATGGGAAAAGCCATTCCTTGCCACAGGACAATGTCCCTGCAGTGCTGGCATGGCATCCCAGAAGCTCCATTTGACATTGCCTCTGTGATATCCAGGATCATGACTGAAATATGATGATGCTTTACTAAAGCCACCCTGACTCCTGCTCACTGAAGTTCTTCCATGGAGAGGAGTGTCTGAAGGAAAAAGGGATTTTTCAGAAGTACATGTTCTGGTTTCATTTGAGCAATGGAGTTTTTTTACTTTTTAAATTTTAATTTCTGTTCTGAGGATGTTAATTGCACCTGGAGCCGTGTCCAATACTGAGATGTTACGTGCTCATAAATATTCTGGAACTGCTAATGCTGCTGGGATGTTGCTGGAACCTTCTCAAGAATACCCATCTAATAACAGTTTCCTTGGATGTAAGTGCTTTCAGAAGCCTGCCAGGGTCTGTTTAACGGGAAAGATTTAATAACATGGAGCAATTGGTGAGGCAGACAAATTAACAATGTGCATGAATTTGTATTTGCATGCTAAGTATGTGCCAACATTAAAATCCCTTAATAAGCTTGTTTTTCCACCTCCATAAAGCCAATTATTATCCACTTCATGTTGCACTGAACTCTCAGCTCCCAGACCACCTTACACTTGCTGAATGCTTCTGTTACTTAAAGATCCAAAAATTTCTGATAATTCTGTGCTGAGGAAAAAAAAAAAAGGGAAATATCTGATCATATACAAAACATTTGAGCTTATGGTGTAGTAACATTACATGAAAGCAGTGTCTGACAATTCCAAACAAGAACAGTGTTGCTGTGATCTAAACCAGGACTAAAATTTAATGTCTTTGGGTTCTGTTACAGCAACAAATTTTCCTAAGACAAAGTGGAGCAAGTTCATCATTGTGGATTCAGCAGCTTGTTTGGCTGCTAAAATTTTTGGATTAGGAATGAAGGGAGAACAAGTAGAGCATTAAGAAAGTAAACTCCTTTGAGCTGTTTGCCATGGGATTAGAAGAGAGGTCATGGAACAGGGGAAGGTAAGCATACAGAGTAGTTCTGTGCTACCTTATAAAACTGATGTTTTCAAAACCCAGTCAATCCAGCAATATTTTAATTTAGACAACAAATTTGCTTGTAGCTTCTAAGGGCCCTTTACAGAAGTTATATGTCACAAAGAATGCTCTTGATTTTAAGGGTCTTCTTCCTCCTGAGTTATGTGTTGTTTCCACAAGAGTGAATTATTTAGCAGCTTATGTTCAGGGTAGGTACAAGGGCAGAGAGGTAAGTTCATCCATCAGGCACAGTGATGCTTTGCAGATCTATGTAAACAACCTTTATGGCATTTCTGTGGCTCAGGGCTGCCTGGCACAGCTGTACTGTAGCTGCAGTGTTGTTCTTGACCCACCTCTCGTTCCCAAGCACCTCTGAAGCTCTTCAGGATGCCCTGGAGCAGAGCACTCCCTGTAGTGTCAGGTTTTAGTGAAGTCTCCATCTTGTCAGGGTTGCCCTTGACAGAACACCTCGAATCACCTCCCTGTCTGCCTTTTCTGCCTTGTGCTTGGAGCTGTGGCTGCTGAGGGTGTTTGGGGATTCTCCTGCCAGGAACAGGCAGAGTTCAGACACATCCCAGGAGCGTTGACTCCTTTCATGATGTACTGGGGACGAAGTCCTGCTTTTTGCTTTTGAATATCACATGAAATGCTGAGCCTCACAGTGTTCAGGGCACATCAGCCTCCTTCCTTCCGTGCAGGGCTGCTCTGGGTGCTCAGAGCATCGTGGCTAACTCTGCCTGTGTGCAGTGGGGCCACGCTGGCCCCCAAGCCAGCCTCAGGGCAGGGCTGGTGCTTCACCTTTCAGGTGTGCCCCTAGGCTTGGCAGGGAGCCCGTGTCTGCCTGGTGGGGCATCCTCAGGCAGAACAGTGAACCCAGCCCCTTCTGCCCGACCTGGGGCTTTTGTTTTAACGTTTGGCTCCAGACACTTGAGCAGCTGATTTAATTTCAAACTAAAACTGCAGCTGGCATCCAGCTCCTCAGCTGTCAGCTTGGGACACCCCAGTGACATGCACAAACCTGCGAGACTGGGATTTTTACTCCCTTAACATCAGACTCTCCTCATTTCTTTTGTTTTCAAACATGATAATATAACTCTGCCTGTTACTCTGACGTTGTATTTACCTGCTTCTCATTTAAATGTTTCTAGGAGGAAGCAATGCCTGAAGCCTACTTTCCTTCTCTAGACTATAACTGGATTAGAAATGTAGGCAAAGCATCCTCCCTCAGACTTTTTCTCTGGTGGAAGCAAAGCTCAAACCCTAGTGTAACCTTGCTGATGATTCTGTAGCTTAGAGAATGGCTTTTCATATTTCTCTACATTTTTCTCTAGAATACTAACTTAATTTTTTTGCCTTCTTCAGGCACTTCTGGTTAGGCATTTGAACTCCACAGGTCTTTTAATGTTCACCTCCTGGAAATACGTTCAGCCCTGTTAGTAAGAATTATTTCTGCTTGAAATTTTGTTCCTCACAAGGTTATTTCACTGTTTTGGACACTCTGTTTCTTGTTTCAGAGGTGTCAGTGATACATCTATTTTTGCTTTTGCAGAAGAAAGATAAAGGAATAAATGTATATTGAGAATTACAGAAGCACTATTAATTACAAGTGTGAGATGAGTAGGAGGCTTAGGTAGCAAAAGAAGGCAACTGCTTGGGTTTTGAGGAGTTGTTTTTTGGTATAGGCCAGGGAGCTGAGTAGCACAGGGTTTCTGAGAGACAGGAAAAGAAGCTGGGGGCTGTGTATCAACAGTCAAGGCTGAAGAAAATAAAGAAGATTATGGCAGCACAGGTTCTTCTCAAATAGTTTGAATAATTTCATGCTTGTGCTGGAGAAGTTAATGTAAGTCTTTTCTAGGAGAAAAGGACCCATTTACTCATAGGTTACAGACACAAATATGTCTATATTTTGTTAAAAGAGTCAAAGTGTTTTCTATTTCATAAGAGTTTTATTTTTTTTAGTGAGAACATTTCGTATTTAGAGGAAATTAGTATTTGAAACTAAAGATGATTTAAGAAATTTCAGCTAAAAATTAGTTTTGACAGATTTCTTTGGAACACTAAATAATCCTTTCATATCATTACTGGCTTCACAGAACAAAAAGTAAGTAACAGAAAAGGCTTGTAGAAGCATAACTTTTTCTATCCTTTTTGGGGGCAGATTTTTTGCTAACAAGAGTCCCTGGAATCATCAGCTTCTCTGCCCTGAGGTGAACTCCTACACAAAGAAGTCAGCAGGGCTGGGTAGACTCAGTGGTCCAGAAAAGCTATTAGCTGGAGAAGATAGCTTGATTATCTTTTTCTGCTTCAGTACACTTCTGAAAAACGCTGGAAATGGGAGAGAATAGGATGTTTAGATTCTTTGCATACAAGGATGCCAGTAGCTTGGGTGTTATCTGCAGAGAGGATTGGGAGATAATGTCCTAAAAAGGGGATCTTTGAGGCTGCCTGAAGCAGCGTTTCCCAACTAAAAAGTGTTGCCATGTTGGGTGTCCCATGTGAATAATTATCCAGACGGTATTAATTGGAAAGCATGTGAGCAATCATGGGCAGAGTGAGCTGGGTGTGTGCCAGTGCCCCAGGCCAAGACATGGAGAGCTCAGCCCTTCAACAGAAAACAGGAGCCACCTTCCCAGAGTGCTGGTACCCGCACATTCCAGTGGTACCTGTGATACTAACACCACTGTCCAGGTCTTGTGGCAGTCATTTAATCACAGAGTGAGGGTTTCTGTGTTCCTAAACAGGAAAAGCAGGAAAGCAGTGGGCTGGGAGAAGAAGTGATCATGTGTGTCAGTCTCCACAGCAGAGCCCCAGCAGCCTGTGCCTGTGCAGGTCACCTCAGCCCAGGGGAGGCAGCTGGCTCCTGCCCAGAGCTCAGGTAAAGCCCAAAACTGCCTGCACAGTCCTTGAGCAAGTCTTCATCATTTCCTCTAAACCTAATTTTTCTTCTTTGATCTCCTTCAGCCCTTGGCACCTGGCCACTGGTGTGCAGTTCTCCTGGGTCTCCTGTGTCCACTTTTAAGGCCACATTTATCATCTTGTTCATTTGTGTCTGCTCTGCCTCCTTGCCCCTGGTTTTCCTGGTCTCAGCACTATTCCATGCTCCTGTTTCTCTGTGCCACATCGTGAGGCTGGCACTGTTAATGGTCCTCCTGCTCAGGGTAACTGCTCGCTGTCACTGTCCCTATCAAAGTTATGGTTGCACCACATGATTATACAGTGCAAGCAAAGCATAAAAAGCCACTTAGTCATTAAAAAATTGCTGTTACAGCTAAAGGAACTGAAATAATGTTCCAGGCAGGCCTGGAAAAACACGGAGAAAGTAAGTTTCTCTTGTCAGGCTTTGCAGTGACCCTGTGGCTGGGGACTGCTGATGGAATTAC
This sequence comes from Alaudala cheleensis, assembly GCA_013398995.1. Taxonomy (NCBI): domain Eukaryota; kingdom Metazoa; phylum Chordata; class Aves; order Passeriformes; family Alaudidae; genus Alaudala; species Alaudala cheleensis. The sequence goes on from VWYE01012200.1 coordinate 6,767, forward strand.
TGTATGGACAGGGTAAGAGGCTCCCTTGCCTCTGGGCATCTCCATCAGTTGGTGTTTAAAAAAGAGAAGCTCTTTCCCCTTTGGCAAGTCCCTTCCCTCTGAGTGCTGGGGAATCTTGTGTCTCTCAAGGTTGGCAACAGGAGATCTTCCCAATTTTTCATATAAAACAGGGACTCTTTCAGTGTTTTTGGTAAAGAAAGATCAACCTTTTGCCACTGATCTTTATGTTTAAAATGGGGAGCATTGCTCCATTAAACCTTACAAAAACAGGAGAAGCTCTTATAAGCTGTCTGCTATGTACTCAGTGAATTGGACAACAAAAGACTGGAAGACAAATGGTGAAAGGAGGGAATTTTACAGCTTGGGGTTTCCCCCCATATTTGTGTTTTTAAATGTTTTGCTATGGTTGAACTGAAGCTGGCTTTCACTGCTCATGGGATTGCCCTCAAAATATCAGTTTCATCCAGCATTGATTTTACATCTGCCCATCTGTGTGATTTCTTTAAGTCATGAGCCAAATGGAGGCCCACACATATATCATAAACAGCAATGCTTTTAATGCTGGCCTTCATTTGCCTTCAGTTCCATGTGCTCCTAGCCCTCTGCAAGCACTCTGCTATCTGTATGTTTCAGAGAAAATGTTATAAATCTGTGATGGATGATTTGCAGAAAACAAATCTTTGTAAAGTAATAGCCCCACAGAAAATACATCTCAAAGAGGCAATGCTGCAGCCATAGTTAATGGGCAGAGTCTGGGAACAGTCACGAGGAATATCGCTCCATTTCAACAATGGATGAGAAGATCATCAAGTAAATCAGATCCCAATAAACAAGAAGCTGGTTAAAAGCCTCATAAACAATGCATGAATGAGAAGGAGATTGCTGTGGAGCAAACAATTAACCAGAGACAGAGCTGAAAAGTAGTTAATGACACAGGCATAATAATCACTACTTCTAATGACAGCAAAATCGAGAAGACAATACTGTCTTCCCGTGGAGTAAGGCATTCTGGCATGGAAATGTTTAGAACTTGTATTGTGTTATTTTAATACTGAATTTTTAGAGTGGAGTCTAGTTGTGCAAGGATCTTCCTCTTCTGTTACAATAGCAAAAAACTAAAAAAATTCAAATATCAGAAGCTGCAAAATCCCCCTATTCATCTACCAGAACTGCAGAAAGGGTAAATCCCCAGTGACTGGCTTTCTTATGATCTCTTTTCCATCCAATATACTGAGTTTCTTACATGTCCCCTTAGTTATATTTTATAAACTTAAAAACAGAGAAAAATATTTGTGCTGATTTGAAATCTAGCTAAGAAGGGTTCAGGAGACAGGAATATCAATAACAGCTTTCAGTGCTGATGGCTTGGATTGCTGTATGGAAATTCATGCATATCCTTCAAAGGAAATGGTAAGTGAATCAACAATAACAATAATAATAACAATAATATTAACAATAATAACTGCAGAAAAAACTATTAACTTTTGTTATTGTTTCATATATGTTCTTCTGGGAGGGAGAAACAGCTTGTCTGGCTCCTCGAGGTGTGCTCCTGGTGCAGGTGTGTACAGCAATCTAACCCAGAAAAGATGAGCTAAAAATACAGTTGGCTTTTAAAAAGTAAATTAAAGAGAAATTGGAAATACAGGTAGATTCCCTTAGAGAGGAAAATGGAATTTTAAAATCTCAATTGGCAGAAGCAGAAAAATGTGAAAAATATCTTGAAGAAAAATGAGATCTTTTATACCCTCTCTGGGAATGGCCAGTCAAAGTCACAAATCAACCCATTATGAGGATCCTGCTACTTTGGGAGGAGGGTGTCTGGGATTATAGTGGTGAGAATTTAATTAATCTCTGACCCTTTCCCTGACTCTTTCCCTTTTTGGCTATTAATTAAGACTGCAGTTACTAATGAGGGTGAGTATGGCAGTGCATACAACTCCTTGGTGTCCTGCAGAACTGGCTAGGAGTATTCCAGGCATTTGGAAGAATCCAAGATGGAGTATGAGTCACAGATTACATGTGGCAAGTCTGTCTGACTGGGGAAGGTTGGTTTTTGTGGAGTGAGGAAGAGGAGGAAGTGTACTGGGGTCCTGGTGAGTTTTGAACTAGAGATCATGACTGTTCATTAACTGCATGGGTGTTATACTGGGCAGGAGGGACAGGGCAGGACTGGGGAGATCCACTGCTTTTTAAAACTGCTGGGCTCTCTGATCTCTGGCTTCTGTGCTGCATGAAATATGGGAGGTTCATGTTTCAAACACCACAGCTCCTGGCCATTCCACAGCAAATGCTCCTGTCTGGCTTTTTTGGGGAAAAGAGTTGACTGAGGCTGAAGTGCTTGTGGGAACCTCCAAAGACAACTTCCAAGATTTGATTGACTTTTTTGCTGCACCTGGAAATGCTCACGTGGAATGTTAAGGAATTTCACAGTGACACCTACTGGTTTGCTGAGGGTACAAATAGAATCCACATGAATGTGAGACAATTCAAGCTCTGAAATATCCATCTGTTGAGATATCAGTACCACTGCCGCCTTCTAAAATATCTAATGTAAAATGATATCCCCTGCCAGCAGCAGCACTTAAGAGGACTGATGGGAGGGTTGGCAGGTTCCTTAAAAAGAGGCATCATTAAAAGGATTCATCTGCCTTTTAATTCACTTGTGTGTCCATTAAGGAAACCTGCTTGTTTCATGGGTGTTTAGTGGTGTTTTGAATGGCAACGCAGACCCATTAACAGCTGCACTACCTAGTACTGCAAATTTAACAGCCACGGATAGCAGTACTAGGTACAAAAGTTATGTTCTTTATGGTTCCCTTACTAGGGGAAGACAAAGAGGAATTTGCTTTTCCCTGGGAAGATTTATAGTATTTCTTTACCAGGCTCCCTCAGGGGTATAAACCTTCACCCACTGCTGCTCTTGCTGGGTTGTTACCATCTCACTCCTTCCAGATGTGAAACTGTACCAACATAGGGGTGACATCTAATTGGAGCAGATTCCTGTGAAAAAGTGGCAGAAGCAGCACCAGTCCTATGGTAAAATGGGACAAATCTAGGATTTGCTTGAATTTGGCAGAGGGAAATTTCACTATAATATGTGAAATTCAACTTCCAACTACTGAAGGGGAAATTTGCTCAGTTTCCAATATATGCCCTTCAAAAACCAGAGCAGGTGTTACAAGACTTGCTCAGAGCCTTACATAGAAACTATTTGTGGTAACAGGAGGTGGCAGCATGTGGAGGTGTGGTGTATCCACAACCATTACATAGAAACAATTTGTGGTAACAGGAGGTGGCAGCATGTGGAGGTGTGGTGTATCCACAACCATTACATCGAAACAATTTGTGGTAAAAGGGGGTGGCAGCATGTGGAGGTGTGGTGTGTCCACAACCATTACTGGACTAATGTGTTTTGGCACGACAGAACTTGACCCTCTCAGTGCATTCCACCACCTCCCAGAACTGGACCCTTTGCCATCTACAGGTCACAAACAAGTGCTGTTTAATTCCTCCTGGTCCCCCAAACGAGTGGGGTGCTCAATGCAGATCAATATCTCAGCACTCAAAGCCCTGCTTGCCATTCCTGGCTCCATCCCTGCATTCCTGGCACAGTTACATGGGTGGACCCTCACCTCCCCAGTGTGATCATGGAGAGATGTGACTGGTATCCTGGGGACAGGGTTAGGAATATTCCATGGCATGGAAGCTGGAATCCTAACAAAGTAAACTCGGTGACAAGTGATTTATACCAGCTGAAACATTGATTGCAATCTTCCCCATCAGCATTAGGAACTAATCAATGGCTCTTTTCAGATCTATTACCTCATTGGGAAAGAATTGATGAAAAGGATCGTCAGCTAATAGGGAGCACACTCAAACCAGCACCTTTCATGCTCTCCATCCAGTCGCATCATTTGTATCATGCATCAATTGTGGATACAATTTACTATACCAGCAATTATAGGGGAGAGGCCATGGAGGCCCATAGCCCAATGAGATTTGAGAGATAACCTGGGGTAATGAAAACAAATTTAAAAGAGAACTACAAACTTGCTGACTTCTACTTAACCTCGCCTATGACCTTACAAACAGCAGCAAACGCAGAGCTTTTGTTTAAAGAGTGCAGAGTGCTTTGGTGAAGCCCATCTACACAGGCATTGCCCTGGGTTAAATCCCCAAGGAACTATAGGATATCCTATACAATGGGATATGGGAACACAATGGGAACTGTTGATGTTGGTGTCTGGGGCTGCTGTGGGGCTGGTGCAGGGCAGGGAGCTGCATCCTTGGTGGTTTACTTGGCATGGGCTTCAGGCTCCATTTCCATTGAAAGGCTATCTGGAGATCCTGGAGAACAGGGTGAATCTTGGGCTTTGTCTGTGGATCAAGAGTACAGTTTTCTTGTTTTTGGCTATGGAACAGTGAGCAGCCAACCAGAGTAAAACAGATTTCCAGGGCTTTTCCAGCTCTCTGGTTATTGACATTTTCTATTTATGTTATCAAGCAACCAACTTGAAAACCTGGCAGGTTTCTCCCGAAAATTTAGAAGTCAGGGTTCATCCTTGCTACTGCATTTTGGGAACAGGGGAAAAATAAGTTCAGCAAAGCCACAAAATGTTTTTCTTCAGGTAAGTATTCCTCCTGACAAAACCAAGCTTGTTGGAGGATGGTCTGCCCTGCTCTGGCTTTGGGGTGGCCAGAATTCCTCTTTTCTGGAAAATAAGATCACTGTTTACTATGGACTGCTAATACATACCAGCTAAAGCAGGGGGATTTTTACCAATTCAAACTTGTCTCAGTCTTGTTCTTAAAATGATGAACTAGAAATAAAATTAATAAAGGTGATAAAAATAAGATTTAGATTAAAATTTTGAGGTGAATTCATAAGACCTACTAAAGCCAGAGCCTAGTGATATTTGGGGCTTAGGGACAGATTTTTTGGCAGGTAAAGAAAAGTGTTCTTCAACTGTCCTCGCTTGAAGTTTGATGTATTCCAGAGGGTAAAGTAAATTGACACAAGAGTCCAGTATTTTACTGGGGTGGTAAACCTGAATTGATGATGAATACCACCAAGGCCTGATGCAGCTCTGCAGAAGAGCTGTTCTGGCTGATCCTGACAGTCACAACTTTTTTTCTGTGAGGGAAATACTGTATTGAAGTCAATCTACTCCCTCTGAAGTCACAGTGTCCTGTCTGGTTTGCACACAGCTCCAGACTTCTCCTGCCCAGGCAATCTCCTGCTGCCAAGCTGCTGCTGTAGTATTCCCTGGCTGAGGAGCACTGCCACTATTCCCTGCCCAATACCTGGGATGTGACACATTCTACAAATACAGACCCCCTCACTCTGTCATATGCTGCCATGGCCAGTTCAAAAGATAAGATTAGTTCCAATTGCCTCAACATCAATCCTGATTGAGCTCTTTTATAAACAAAGTGGATTGTTTTAGCTAATTAATCCTTTTTCTTTCTTT
>VWYE01012220.1:0-16264 GCA_013398995.1 Alaudala cheleensis
CAGGGAATGGAGCAGGGAACGGGGCACGGCGCGGGGCAGGGAATGGGGCACGGGGTGGGACACGGAGTGGAGCACGGAGTGAGGCAGGGAATGGGAAGGGAGAGGGACACGGAGTTGGGCAGGGAATGGGGTATGGAGTGAAGCATGGAAATGGGCATAGAATGGGGCATGGAGACGGTCAGGGAGCAGGGCATGGAATGGGGCATAGAGCAAGCCATGGAGCAGGTATGGTACTGAACAGGGCATGGAAGAGGGACATGGAGTCAGATATGGAATGGGGCATGGAGTGACCCATGGAGCAGGCATGGAGTGGGGTACTGAACAGGACATGGAAGGAGACGTGGAGTCAGGCATGGAATGGGATGTAGAGGGGGCATGGAATGGAACATGTAGCAAGGCATGAGGCAGGATATGGAAGGGGACATGGAGTGGGGCATCAAGCAGGGCATGGAATGGGTCATGGAGCAGGGCACAGAACAGGGCACAGAGCAGGGGGCAGCCAAGGTAAAGCCTTGTGCAATGCAGGGCATGGAGGACACAGCTGGGAGTGCCTTGGCATGGAGCACAGCACTGCCCTGGGGACAGCCAGGTCACAGCCCAGTGTGTGGAATCATCAAATCACAGACTGGTTTGGGCTGGACGGGACCTCAAAGCCCATCTTGTTCCACTCCTGCCATGGGCAGGGACACCTTCCACCACCCCAGCTTGCCCCAAGCCCCATCCAAACCTGGCCTTGGACACTTCCAGGGATGGAGCAGCGTAGCTTCTTTGGGCACCCTGTGCCAGAATCCCTCCCTCCCCTGCTGCCCATGCTGTGGGCTCAGCCCCACAGCCGAGGCACATCCAGCCTCTCATCTACCAGCATTGTTTCCCACAGGAGTGTTCTCCATCTTCCAGCCCATATGGATACTGGGGGTTGCCCTGAGCCAGGTGCAGCACCCTGCACTCAGCTTTGTTGAACCTCATGAGGTTCCCAGGTCACATCCAGCACCCCCAGCCCTGCCTGGGCTGCAGGACAGCCCCAGGATCACCCTCCCTGTGTTTCATCACTTGCTGCAGCTGCAGGAGATAAACCAGAACTGCTGTTATTTCACTTAGGCATGACAGAAATGCTCAACCCAGTGCTGGTTGGGAAATGTAACAAATTCATTTATCATTGTATTATAAATCAATTGAAATCAAACAATCAACAAATGGCATTACCCTGGAAACACACAAAACCCTCCAGAAATTCTCAAAAACTCCTTGTCCTCTTCTTCACCCCAAAGAGAATAAAAGTAAGGAAAACAAGCTGGGGAGAAATGAGCAAAGGACACACTCAGGGCAATAACCTTCCTGTTCCAGCAATCCACCTAATCTGGATTAACTCACTAATTACTTCTGGGGCTAATGGACCTTTTCCTTCTTGCTTTTGCTTCTCTTTAGAGCTGAAGGACCCAGCACTTTCCCAAGCAATGATTTTGCATTATTCAGGAGTGGTTTCTGTACCAAAGCCTGTTGGAGCTGTGCATCAAACCCATGTCCTCCCTTGCCTACAGGGATGTCTGGATGCTTTTTTTACTAATAACAGGGAAATTCTATGATTTGATTTTGCTGTTTCCTCGGGGCAAGGTGGAGCTGGAGTCTGCGAATCAACACTGAATTTGAAGATGAGCCAGAGGAACAGGCAACTTAACAGTATAAACTTTTAATTTCCCACTGTGTTGTTCCCAAAATGCTGCTCAGGGGCTGAGGAAATTGGGGAAAACCATTGTCCCCAATCCCTGAGGGCAAGGGCTGGTGGTGGCCATGCTGCTCAGACCTTCTTCAGGTCCTCAGGGCCAAAGGAGAGTGGCAGCAGTTCATCCAGCTTCTTGACAATGTAGCTGCCATCTGCTTTGCTCAGGTAGACATCCCAGTCTCTGCCAAACTGGAGAAGAAAGAGCCTGATGAGGAAGAAGAAGGCAAGAACCTGCATTTCGTCCCCAAATTACTCATATACCCCTTTCTTTTTCAGGTTCACAGGGAGCATCCCTTTCTATTGCATGTATTTTGGGTTGGCTTACCAGCATTACTTCCCCCAGGGGATATTTTGGGCTCAGATCCTGTGTTTTTCCCCCACCAGCATGAACCCCAGTGCCTCTGAACCTGCTGTATCTGACCCTCGAGCAGAGCCCCACGACCCATTAAATATTAACAACCCAAAATCGGGCTGTGGGTGCAGGGATTCCTGCAGAGGANGGGACAGCCAGGTCACAGCCCAGTGTGTGGAATCATCAAATCACAGACTGGTTTGGGCTGGAGGGGACCTCAAAGCCCATCTTGTTCCACTCCTGCCATGGGCAGGGACACCTTCCACCACCCCAGCTTGCCCCAAGCCCCATCCAAACCTGGCCTTGGACACTTCCAGGGATGGAGCAGCGTAGCTTCTTTGGGCACCCTGTGCCAGAATCCCTCCCTCCCCTGCTGCCCATGCTGTGGGCTCAGCCCCACAGCCGAGGCACATCCAGCCTCTCATCTACCAGCATTGTTTCCCACAGGAGTGTTCTCCATCTTCCAGCCCATATGGATACTGGGGGTTGCCCTGAGCCAGGTGCAGCACCCTGCACTCAGCTTTGTTGAACCTCATGAGGTTCCCAGGTCACATCCAGCACCCCCAGCCCTGCCTGGGCTGCAGGACAGCCCCAGGATCACCCTCCCTGTGTTTCATCACTTGCTGCAGCTGCAGGAGATAAACCAGAACTGCTGTTATTTCACTTAGGCATGACAGAAATGCTCAACCCAGTGCTGGTTGGGAAATGTAACAAATTCATTTATCATTGTATTATAAATCAATTGAAATCAAACAATCAACAAATGGCATTACCCTGGAAACACACAAAACCCTCCAGAAATTCTCAAAAACTCCTTGTCCTCTTCTTCACCCCAAAGAGAATAAAAGTAAGGAAAACAAGCTGGGGAGAAATGAGCAAAGGACACACTCAGGGCAATAACCTTCCTGTTCCAGCAATCCACCTAATCTGGATTAACTCACTAATTACTTCTGGGGCTAATGGACCTTTTCCTTCTTGCTTTTGCTTCTCTTTAGAGCTGAAGGATCCAGCACTTTCCCAAGCAATGATTTTGCATTATTCAGGAGTGGTTTCTGTACCAAAGCCTGTTGGAGCTGTGCATCAAACCCATGTCCTCCCTTGCCTACAGGGATGTCTGGATGCTTTTTTTACTAATAACAGGGAAATTCTATGATTTGATTTTGCTGTTTCCTCGGGGCAAGGTGGAGCTGGAGTCTGCGAATCAACACTGAATTAGAAGATGAGCCAGAGGAACAGGCAACTTAACAGTATAAACTTTTAATTTCCCACTGTGTTGTTCCCAAAATGCTGCTCAGGGGCTGAGGAAATTGGGGAAAACCATTGTCCCCAATCCCTGAGGGCAAGGGCTGGTGGTGGCCATGCTGCTCAGACCTTCTTCAGGTCCTCAGGGCCAAAGGAGAGTGGCAGCAGTTCATCCAGCTTCTTGACAATGTAGCTGCCATCTGCTTTGCTCAGGTAGACATCCCAGTCTCTGCCAAACTGGAGAAGAAAGAGCCTGATGAGGAAGAAGAAGGCAAGAACCTGCATTTCGTCCCCAAATTACTCATATACCCCTTTCTTTTTCAGGTTCACAGGGAGCATCCCTTTCTATTGCATGTATTTTGGGTTGGCTTACCAGCATTACTTCCCCCAGGGGATATTTTGGGCTCAGATCCTGTGTTTTTCCCCCACCAGCATGAACCCCAGTGCCTCTGAACCTGCTGTATCTGACCCTCGAGCAGAGCCCCACGACCCATTAAATATTAACAACCCAAAATCGGGCTGTGGGTGCAGGGATTCCTGCAGAGGAGGGGAATGAGAGCTGGACAGGATCTGTGGGAAGCTCAGCTTTTGCAGGAAAACCCTCATTTTCAGGCTTGCCAGAGCAAGGACTTGAAGGCACCTGCATGAATAAACCCCTCTGGGAAGGGGAAGCTACTGGATTCCCACTGAACACCCACCAAGAGTTGGAATACCCCTTTCCCAGCAGATAATGCAATGTGAGGAGCCTGGAGCCAGCCACCCTCCTTGGCACCTCCAGGTGCTATAGGGGGAGATGCCTGGGGTCAGGGGTCAGAGAATGAGCCCATATAAGCTGTCACCTCTCTCATCACTTGTCTGCAGCCACCACAGGGCGTGATGAAGTGGTCTTGCATGTCACTGCCAAAGGAGAAAGGCACAGAGCTCAGTCCTGAGGTCACAGGAAGGGAAAACACCCACAGAAGACCTTCATGCCCTGATAAATACAGAACCACAACAGATTTCCCCCCGCCCCCCACCCCCCCGTTCCTCCAAAAACACCATGCACAAACTTCATTTCCCTCCCCAAAAGAAGGGGCTGCCTCAAAAGAAGCTGTCCCTGAGGAGCAGCGAGGCTTTTCCTACTGGTTCCCCAGCCCATCCCTCACTATTCCAGCTCTCAGAGCACCCTCACCTGGCGACAGCCATGGCCTTGAAGCTGGTGTGCCCCTCGGAGATGGCTTTTTGGATGGCGGTGCGCTCAGCACACGCCCCCAAGCTGTGGCAGGCGTTCTCCACGTTGCACCCTGCAGAGACAACGCCAGCATCAGCCACCCCAAACCCCACCAGCTCATTTCTTCTCGGGGAATCCACAAAGAAAAGCCATTTTCCCTGCTTCCCCTATTTACTGTCCCATCCGCTGTGATCTTTGGCTCGGCCCGGGACGGCGGCTGCCAAGAGGCAGCGGGGGAGGACGCACACCACCGGGACCCCGGGATGACCCCTCTGCACCCTCATACATGACCCACAGCTTGCTCGGGGCTCCCCAAAATCCCCAGGGGAGGGGTCTCGGCTCCCCACCTTACCTGAGAAGATCTCCCCGCTGGTGGTGAGCAGCGCGGCTCCCACCGGGAAGCGGCTGTAGGGGCAATAGGCTCGGGTTTTGGCTTCCCGGCTGCGGCTCAGCAGGAGCTGCACATGGTCACCCTGGGGCTGGCCCGAGGGGACAGCAGGGACCTGGTGCTGCCTGCCTCGCTCCATTCCTGCAGCCGCCTGCCCTGCCCGCTGACGCTGCAGTTAAATATTTCCTCGCCTGGAAAATAGGCTGGCCGGGACGCCGGGATAACGCCCCGGCACGCAGCTGAACTCCGGGAAGCATCCTCAGGGACAGCCCTGGCCCCCAAAGCATCGTGCTCAGGGATTCCCACATCCTCTCCCTGCCTGTTGCCTCATTTTTTCCAATTTCTGCTGGTTTTGTTATTTACTTCCTCCTTTCTCTGTCCCGGCATTTTTCCACCACCGTCCTGGAGGTTTTTTTTCATCCTCAGTTCAAAACTGGTTCTGTGGCTCCACAGGAAAATGTCATTAAATCATTCGTGGTAGGGGAAGGAACAACAGCTTCTGATCAGTGAGATCAAAAGAAATAAATTAATATGATTGAAAGCATAAAAAATAGTATGTGCATATATCACATTTTCCCAAGTCTTCTAACTACAAGCAGCAGGGGAAACTGGGTGAAGACACAGGTGGTCAAAAGACCAATTTTAGATGTCCCCATGCTGGAGCCCAAATTCAATTTGGCTGGTGCTTCCTCGGGAATCAGCCCACACAAGGTAAAGGGCTCCCAGGTGATCATCAAATTGCTTTTTAATTAAAGATTTCTCTATTTTTCCCCTTGCCCCAGGAGCTTCCTGCCCCATTTTCTAGCTGTAAGAACGGGTGTCACAGCCCCCAGGGATTTATCGCTGGGATTTTTGTCCAGTTCGGTGGATTCTGGGAGGATCTTGATCTCACCTGCTGCTTTTGCCAGCAAATCTTGTTGCTGGGTCGCTGCTGAGGAGCCACAACAGGCTGGGAAGCAGAGTCCAAACTGGCAGTGGCTTCTGATGGGGCTGAAGCTCCAGGAGCTGAAACAGAGCACGGGACAGTGAGATCACCACAGGCACCCCAAGAAACCAAAGCTGGGATCCTGAGATGGGTGTTGTCCATGGGATAAGCAGGAAACCCACCTCCCACACACTGTGAGGGTGCCTGTTCACTCTGGGACCCAGTGATGACAACTCACTACTCGCCAGGGCAGCGAGTGAGAGGAGGGATTGGCAGCCCTGAACCAGCCCACAACTCTTTATCAGCTTTCAAGTGCAAATCCAGGTTGTTTCCCCCTATAGAAAATGAGGTGCAGAGTCTCCCTTGCCCCCCCAAAATCTGTGAGAAAAAAGGAAAAGCAGTCCTAGGGCAACTTTTGGGTGGCATTGAGGGATCAAACCAGAGGGACACCACAGCCCCCCTCCCCTCAACCCCAATAATGTGTAAATAAGGAAGCTTTCAGGGAAGGTTCACACCTGCCCTCTCAATATTAACACTGGGAAAGTAAACACAGCCCTCATCTCAGTCAGTGAGGGCAAGAATAGAAATTATGAAAGACAGAGGCTAGCACGGATAGAAATCTTCCTCATTAGCACTAATTCCCTAATTGCCAACTCCCCAAAACCATCCTTGCACCAGGAACAAACCACACAGCCCATGTTTGCATCAGAAAAGCTGAAAAACAGACAAAATCATGCATTTTTTATTATTTTGGCTGCAAAAACCTGTGAGGCTGTCGAGGCCGTGGCAGTGAGAGAGTGGGGATGGTGCTGTCTGCCTGTGAAGCTGCTATTTTAAGGTTGTATTTGCTTCACTCAAACTGCAGAAAATCTGGGAAGCTGCTGAGAAATGGCTTCCTGTTCCCTGCAACCCCCACTCTGGTTTCTTCCCCAAATGGACTAAACCTGGGGGTACATGGCGTTATTTTACCCCTTGCTCCTCCCCATTTTTCAATCCCAAGGCAAACAGAGCATCCCCAAGCCTGGGGGTCTCCCTGCTTGACATCCAGATGGTAAAAAAAAATAAGTGGAAATTAGTGTTTAAGCCAAAGGCATTGAATCCTGAGCAGCCTCAGACTCCACTGCAGGGCTGAAATCTCACAGTGCTCCCCAGAAATCCCCCCTGAGCTGTGCCATGGGGAAATAACATTCCATTTCTCCTGGAGAGAAGCTGTCCTAGGACCTTGGCCAGAGATAAAAGCAACAGGTTAAAAGCCAGCTCAGCCCAAAAGGAGAGGAGCAGCGAGGAGGTCTGACTGCCTTGGAAATAACAGGGGGAAAACGGGAGGCTTGGAGGAAAAAATGCCAGCAAACCTGCAGCATCTGCAAATCCTGGCACACACCCTTATGCAACGTACTGATTTGGGGGGGAGAGAAAAACCCCACCTTTTTGTCGTTCCAGTGTCAGAAGCCATCATCTGACCCTCCCAAAATCATGATGGAAATGAGGGGATTTCCCCTCACGCCGGTGGGTTTCGGCGCTGGGGCTCGGGCATGGGGGGCTTGATTTCCCCCCCGGCTTCCGATCGCTGCCGGGGCACGGAGCGAGCGCGCACGGAGCCGGCGGGGGCCGTTCACCGGCGGCTCCCCGCGTGCTCGGGGAGGTGGAGCAGCCCTCGGAGAGCCGCGTCCCCGCAGCCGCCGCCGCTCCCGCAGCATCAGGCGCAGGCGGCACCCGGACCGCGGCGGCTCCTGGGCTCCGCATCCTCCGTGGGAAGCCGGGTCGCGTTCGGCGCTCTCGTCCCGCTGCCGGGGTAGGGGCTTCACCCCCTGCGCGGGGGGTGCGGGGACACCCCCCAAAAGCGGCCTCGGGGCTTGGGGGGGGGTGGTGGGGAGGGTGGTCCCGCTGCTTTGCGAGCGAGGCCGGGATTAGCGGAGCCGAGCCGAGATGCTGCCCTGGCGCCGGAGCAAGTTCGTGCTGGTGGAAAATGAACGTAAGTGCAAAGGCAAGAGCCTGGGGCCGGGGTTGAGCTACGCGGCGCTGCTGGCCGGCTTCCTCCGCTCCTGCCCGGACCTGCTGCCCGAGTGCCCGCTGGAGCGCCTGGGCAGCGTCTTCCGCGGGAAGCGCCAGAAAGTGGAGCTCAACAAGGAGGACCCGACGTACACGGTGCGGTACCTGGGCAACGCCGTCACCCTGCACGCCAAGGGCGAGGGCTGCACCGAGGAGGCGGTGGGCAAGATCTGGGCCAAGAGCGAGGCGGGCGCCGGCGGGGCCAAGATGAAGCTGACGCTGGGCCCTCATGGCATCCGCATGACGCCCTGCGAGAAGGGGGCCCGCCGGCCGGGCCACGCGTACCTGCTGCACCGCATCACCTACTGCGCCGCCGACCGCCGGCACCCCAAGGTGTTCGCCTGGGTGTACCGGCACCAGGTGAAGAACAAGGCGGTGGTGCTGCGCTGCCACGCCGTGCTGGTCTCCAAGGCCGACAAGGCCCGCGCCATGGCCCTGCTGCTCTACCAGACCTCGGCCTCGGCCTTCAACGAGTTCAAGCGCCTCAAGAGACAGAGCGATTTCCGCCACGTCCAGCAGCAGCTCCTGGGCGACGCCATCGTGCCCTTGGTGCCCCTCCGCAGGCTGCTCAACGCCAAGTGTCCCTACCGCCCTCCGGCCGAGCGGGCCCGCTGCGCGCCGCGCCTCAGCTCCATCCTGGAGGAGGACGAGGAGGAGGCCTTGGGCGCCGGGACGCCCTTGGGGGACGCCGGGCGAGCGGCCGTGCTGCGGCTGGCCAGCGACATGAGGGGCTGCAGCCTGCGCGGGGCCCGGCCCGCCGTGTGCTGAGCGCTCACCGGCCGTGAGGTGACCTGTGCCCCCGAGCCGGGGCTGCGCCGGCCTCGGGGGTCAGTCCGGACAAGACAGCGGCTTCCATTGCCGAAAAACCCGTGGTGGAGGTGGGTTTGCACCACCCCAGGGATCCGCCCCCGCTCGGCCTCGCACATGAACCTGCTCTCGTGCCTCCTCCGCAGTGGCCATAATAATAAAATTAATGTGTGTTTTTTGCGGTGTGACAGCGCCTGTGTCTCTCCCGGACCCTGGCGGACGGCAGGGTGAAGCTCGGCGCTGAGCAAGTTTGGGGGGTTTATTTATTTGCCTCTCATTTACCCCTCGAAAGGCAAGGCGAGGAGGGGAGGCTGCGGGGTGCACAGAGCTTTGCTGCGGCACCGAGGGCTGGGGAGAGCTGCTCCGCGTAGTCATGGCAACTTGATTTTTTAAATATAGAGCTGGGGGGCGGCTGTGCCGCCCACGTCGAGGGAGCAGTGACAGGGCTTTGGCCCCCTGGACCCCACTGGAGAGGAGAACGTGCCTGTACCCCCCCACCCCAAATTAGCACCAAGGGTCTGAAGATAAATAATTTACGAAAAATTGCTATTTTTTTTTCTTCCCCTTTTGCTGCTTTTCCAGAATAAGCGATGGGAAGGAGATGGGGGGGATGGGGGTGTGTTGTGTCCCCGCCAGCAGGGACCTGCCACCCTGCCATGGCCCTTCGTGGGGCGGGGGAAAAGGACCCTGCAAAGGGGGGCTGGGGGCTGCATCCTGAGGCTGAGCCCTCACAGTGGGGAGGGCACATGGTGCTGCTGCCTCGCAGCCCAGGGAGGGGTTGTAACCCCTTCCCCAAGGTGCTGTATGGCTGGGATTTGGGGAGATATCCCCTTCCCAGCCACGGGGGGACGGGCTTTGGTCTGACCACTGTCCCCCCAAACCTAGCCGGAGGGTGAGATTTGGGTTGCTCTCCAACTCGCAAGGTGGGAACGGGCGTACGGGGGATGCTACCGCACCCGAGGGCATTAGGATTTGGGGCCAGCTGCCAAGATACTAAAGGATGGCTGGGATTTGGGTTAATCCCCCCTCAGGTACTGCTGAAGCTGGAGTTTGATGTCCTTCCCAAGACCCCAGGGTGGAGGTGAGGGTAAAGAGCTGGGGAGGCTGCGACCTGTCCTGCCCCCACAAGCTCCCAAAGGATGGGGTTTATTCCCGTAAAGCTCCGTGCGGCCGGGATCTCACCCGCCTCCCCTGACCCACAGCCTCTGTGGGGGCAGTTTGTGTTACCCCCGCTCCCAAACAAGGCTTTAGGGAGTCCCCCCGCCCCTCGCCCGGCCTTGGCGGACTCCGCGTCTCGATGGCGGCGCTGCGGCTGCCAGAGCGCCGCTCGTGACGTCATCACCACGCGCCGGCGCGGCGGGCGGTTGCCGTGGTGACGGCGGGCCTGGCCGCCATGGAGGGTGGCGGGCGGCCTTCGGCCTCGCAGGCCGTGCTCTTGGCCGCCAGCAGCGCCATCACCGCCCTGCTCTACTCCGTCTACCGGCAGAAGGCCCGCGTGGCCCGCGGGCTCGAGGTGGGTGCGAGGGGTGCGACGGGAGAAATGCACGGGCCCGGCCCCCGAGCCGCGGCCTGGTCGCGCCGGCTGAGCCGCGGCCTCGGTTTGCTCCTCGCAGGGCGCCAGGAAGGTCCGGCTGGACGGGGACCTGCGGGCCGTGCTGCTGGAGGCGCCCGGGCGCTGCGTGCCCTATGCGGTCATAGAAGGTAGGGTGGTGTCAGGAAGATTAATCCGCAAACACCGGAGGTTTATGTGCAAACACAGGACACAGGAGTCCTATAACTTTATTCGAATAAAGGGATAAGCCATGGACATTTTCCATGGGGTCTCTCAAATTGTTAGAGGATGCAGCCTCCTTTTTGTCCTTAATTCCAGCCGCATTTCCCTCTCTTTCCCCATTGACTGAGATATTTGAGGTACAGACTTCCCGAAACGCCCAATACCCGCTTCTAATGTATAACCCCACCCCCCTTTCCTTTTCCTTGTGTCTGTCAGTGGAATTCCTATGGAATTTACGGTTCTTCCCATTGTTTCTTTTATCTCTCAGTATTTATCTACCAGTGGACCCACAGTTTGTTTGTAAAGACAGATCCCTCATTCCTTTCAAACAGGACCTGAAGTGGTGCCCCAGTCATGGATGGAGCCCCAAACAACTCCTCCTTCTGTGCCCATCAGGTCATATCCCCCCTGCCAAGCAGCCACAGACTCCTGACAGCAGAAAACACGGGCCCTCAGCCCTTTTGCCCTCCTTCTTAGAATTCTGAAATAGTTGTGGTTGAAAGAGACCTTAAAGCCCATCCAGTCCCATCCCCTGCCATGGCCAGGGACACCTTCCACTGTCCCAGGCTGCTCCTGTCCCACCTCGCCTTGGGCACTGCCAGGGATCCAGGGGCAGCCACAGCTTCTCTGGGCACCCTGTGCTGGGTCCTCCCCACCCTCACAGGGAATAATTTCTTCCCAGCAGCCCATCAAAACCTGTCAGTGTGAAGCCATTCGACGTGGTCCTGTCACTTCAAGCCTTTGTCCCAGGTTTGTTTAACAAGGACCTCCCCTGTCCCTTGGATTCCTTTCCAGGTGTGGTGAGGTCGGTGAAGGAGACCCTGAGCAGTCAGTTTGTGGAGAGCTGCAAGGGGGTGGTGCAGAGGCTGACGCTGCAGGAGCACAAGATGGTGTGGAACAGAACCACCCACCTCTGGTATGTGCCTGGTACCCTCCAACACCTGTGGTGCCCTCAGGGGGGTTAGGTCTGACACCCTGAAATGGCCTCAGGCATTTCTTTGAATCCTAAAACAGTTTGGGTTGGAAGGGACCAAAACCTTGCCATGGGCAGGGCCACCTCCACTGTCCCAGGCTGCTCCAAGCCCTGTCCAGCCTGGCCTTGGACACTTCTCTGGGAAAGCTGTGTCAGGGCCTCACCACCCTCACAGAAAAGAATTTCTTCCATATCTCTAACCTAAATCTCCCCTCTTTCAGTCTGAACTCGTTACTCTGTAATGACTCTTCACTCTGTGAGTGCCCAAGTGCCTCAGAGCTGGATCCCAGCCCCTGCAGTGACTGCTGCCATAATGGGGCGTGTTTGGCTGATTTTAGGGCTTTCACAGAGGGCCTGGAGGAGAAGAGCACACAACACAGGCTGAACACTGATCAGCCCCACCTTGTTACAGAGGTGGTTCCAAAAAAACCCCACTTGCAGAACAGAAATTGATTGGATTTGGGTGATCCTCACAGCCAGGGGACCCAGGGAGGGTCCCAGAACTGCTGAGACAGAGCCCAGTGATGCTGTTTGATAAACATTTGGTAACACATATCAAATTGGGACATGTGACACGTGGTGCTTCTCCTCACAGGATGGTTTGTGACAGCTGGAAGTGCCACAGGCAGGTGAGCAGGAAGTAGGTGGGGATAGGGGGAAGCCCCCACTACTTGTGGAGCACTGAGGTGAGGGTGGAGTGGCCTCATGCACACCTGGACAGTGCCATGAGGGGAAAGGTGTTCTCCAGAGCCCCCCACCAAAGGAACTCCACTCAGGGCATGTCCCATCTGCAGTCCCCAAAACCAGCAGGTCACCCCAGGCTGTGCTTCCCATCAGGGGAATCAGTTCACTTCCTCTCCAGCTGTTAAGGGTCTTCAAAGGAAACTAGAGGGGCTGGGTTGTTGTAAAAGTTATTTATTGCAGTAAATCAGTCTCAAAGGTGAAGAGTTCACAGGATAACAGGCTGTGCTATTATGTAAAACCTTCTAGTACAGAGTCCCAATGTCCCAAGCAAAAGCAGCAGCTGTAGCATCATCCCCCTAATCTCAAAGCAGTCCATTTTAATTCTTTTTTAATCAGCTGCAAACATGATTCTACTACTGTCTTCTTGGAGCTATCTGGGCCTAACATTGCTGTATGAAAGTGGTTGTGATTTCTGACACAATTTCCATGTACACAGTTCTATCTAGGCATGCTGGCAATGGTGCATTTTGTTTTTGTTGTGTCTAGGGCTTAGTTAACTCTACTGCTGAACTTTAAACTAGGCTTTAGGGCTTTCCTTACTAACTAATACAGACTCTTTATTTCCTTAAGGCACTTGAAATATTCTCTACTTATTTAAAACTGAAACTTCCATTTCTGCCTCACATCTGCGTGGATTTATGTATTTTAGTTCCTCTGAAGGTTTTAATCCATCCCTCACATTTCTGAGTGTTTCTGAGCCTGTGTGAATCAGGCCCAGAGGGATTTCTATCTGATTCCCAACAACTTCCCCCAGGAACGACTATGAGAAGATCATCCACCAGAGGACCAACACCACCCCCTTCGAGCTGGCCCCTGCCGAGGACGCTGCCGGCGTCTCCATCAGGGTGATGAAGCCTCTGGAAGCTGCAGAGCTCAGCCTGGAGACGGTCTATGAGAAATTCCACCCCTCCGTGCAGTCCTTCACCGACGTCATCGGCCACTACATCAGCGGGGAGCGTCCCAAGGGGATCCAGGAGACGGAGCAGATGCTGAAGGTGGGGACGGCCCTGACCGGGGTGGGGGAGCTGGTGCTGGACAACGCCACCATCAAGCTGCAGCCCCCGAAGCAGGGCATGCCCTACTACCTGAGCTCGCTGGATTTCGAGTCCTTGCTGCAGAAACAAGAGTCCAGCGCTCGCTTTTGGAAAATCCTGACCGTGGTTTCCGGCTTTGCCACCTGCGCCGTGCTCTTCTTCCTGCTGCGGAAGCAATACCGGCACCACCGCGAGAGGCAGCACCTCCGGCAGATGCAGGAGGAGTTCCGGCACGCCCAGGAGCGCCTGAGCAGCGCCGAGGGCGGCGAGATTCTCAAGAACGCCTGCGTGGTCTGCTTGAGCAGCACCAAATCCTGCGTTTTCCTGGAGTGTGGCCACGTCTGCTCCTGCCACGAGTGCTACCAGGCTCTTCCCGAGCCCAAAAAGTGCCCAATCTGCAGGCAGAGCATCACCAGGGTGGTTGCCTTGTACAACAGTTAATTTTTTGTGATTCTCTGGCAGGACAGTTTGGATTTAAAGCTGCTGCTGGCAAAGGAGTGTTGTCGCCTCGCTGCTTGGGTACTGGATTTTGGGGAAGGGGAGGGAGCTTGAGCTAGCAGGTGCTTCAGCAGGCGTGCAGAACTGAGTCTGAAAGGGTGACTGCAGCTGATCAGGGCTCACACTGTGCTCAGAGGTGTTTTTGAGAGGTGATTCCTTACAAAGGGTGAGGTGCTCAGAGGGAGATGCAACCTGAAGCTCTTCTGTTAAGGTTTGAACTCCCAGGGATCAGGGTTACAGAGCCTGCAGAATTCCTCTGAGGCTGCCAGAGGACTGCAAGGCCTAACAGAGCAGGAGGGGTTGTCAGAGAGCTCGTACTGGGGGTGTGAACACAGGTAATTCTGTGAGCCCCCTGGAATGGCTTTGTCACACCAGGATGTGAGGGTGGGGATGTGGATGATGGCTGTGATTGGCTTGGCTTGGGGTGGCAAACAAGGTATGAAGTAATAAAACAGGATGAAATGTGTGTCCTGTGTCAGGTTATTCCATGGGAGGGATGAGGTTTGACCTCCCTGAGGTGGACACAGTGAGCCTGGAGCATCCCAAGCCATGATGGGGGTTAGCTGTCCCCCTGCACTGCACCTGACAGTCTCTGCTGTCCCCTCATGACACAGCTGGTGCCAAACCCCCAAACTGCCACAAAAAAAAAAGGAAAATTCCCTTCCCTGACACCCCCATTTTGCCAGAAATCCCAAATGCACCCAAGAGTTACCGGACCCAAAGTGCTGCTGCAATTAACAGTTGCTGGGGTGGACAATTAGAGAAACATTCGTGGGGAATGAGGGAGCCTCAAGCAGGAAGAGTTGAAAGCCCCAGGACTGAGGCAGGCCCTGGGCACCTGTGCTCAGGCAGAGTCATTCACATCCTCCAGGCACATTTAAAATGGAATATTCTCATCGCCTGGCATTTAAAAACCCCTGAATATAACAGTGAAAATGGTGGGCTGTTTCCTCATTAACCATTAACCAGAGCAGCCAGGCAGTGTCCAAAGGCCACTCTGGCTGTGAGGCACAAACCCATGGCTGGGTTTTGAGGAGCACGTCCCTGGTTCTCGCAGGGAAAGGACGGCAGCCACCAGCTGTAGATGGCGGTGGCTGCCTGCAGGGCGAGGCAGCCTGCGAAACAATCCCTGAAGGAGCAGCCAGAGCACAGCTCAGAGAGCCACGCTGCAGCCTGAAAACCCAGAATAGGGATTGGAACAACACAACCCCATCTGCAGGAAGAGGTGTCCCTCCTCTCCAGGGGCCCAACCACCCCAAAAAGCCTCCTCCTCCCCTCACTGGGGACAGCGGTGAGGTCAGTCCCCCTCAGCCCAGTGCTGAACTCGAGCCTCGGTGTTTTGCCCAGGAATGGAGCATCAGGCAAAGCCTAAAAATACCCCTTGGAGGGGCTGTGCTTCCCCATTACCCTTCTCCTCCTATTTCCAAGCTTTCCCTGCGATATCTCGGGCGGAGCCGCAACCTTATGTAAGGAGCTGACAGCTCGGGGGTGGGCGGGGGCGCAGGGGAGAGGGGCTTGTGCAGCTCTGGGGGCTGAAGATTTCAGCTCACGAGGGATTTGGGGATGGGAGCAGCCCCGGGACAGCGCACCCCAGCCCTGGCAGCACCTTGTCCTTCCTGTGCCCCCCTTCTGCTCGGCCCCAAAGTGAGCCAGGCTCCCGATTCCAGAGAAATCCTGTAACTCAGCCTTGCACAAACAGGTCCTTTGCTGCTGGTGCTACTGTCCTCCTGCTCCACTTTGTGGGAGATGCACCACAGATGCCTGAACACCCCAACGCAGCTGTGGTGTGACCCAAAATGTTATCCCCAACCTTCCCATCACTCCCTTTGCCAGGCAATAACCCCAGCGACCCACGTTGTAGTGGCAACTCTGCATAGAAAACCGCATGGAAAGCTCACAGTGACTGAGGAAAGGCTCCTGCAGGGACGGCTCCTGCCAAGCACACCCAGTGCCCCCACTCTGCAGCCCCCCACAAAGTGCCAGAGGCCCCGAGATGGTTCATTTCTGCTGGGCTCTGCTGGGCACAGGTGAGGCTGTGCCCAGAGCTCCTGGGAACGGGCACTGGGCTCCCCCAGGGATGTGGAGGGGTCAGTTCCAGACTTTCCAGGAGTGGCTGCTGGGCCCCCACTCTGAACTCCCTAAACGTGTCTGTGGGATAGTCTTGGCTCTCCGGATGTGGCTGTGGGGCAGCTCTGGGCTCCCCAAAAGTGCTGTGTGTCCGCCTAAGCTCTTCGAGCGTCCTTGTAGGGCAGCTCCGGACTCCACAGGGATGCTGAGGGGAACATTGGGGAATACTGAGGATGGAGCGGGGCAGCTCCNCGGGGCAGCTCCGGGCTCCGCAGGGCGTCTGCCGGGTAGCTCTGCGATCTCCAGGGATGCTGCGGGACACCGCGAGGATGCTCCGGGACAGCTCCGCGCTCCGCGGGGAGCCTTGCGGGGTAGCTCCGGGCTCCTTGAGGCTCCGCGCTCCCCGGGGACGCTGCGGGGCAGGCGGCGGGGCAGTCCCGGGGATCCCCGGGGTGCGGGATCAGCCCTGCGGGGCGGTGCC
>VWYE01012245.1:0-12726 GCA_013398995.1 Alaudala cheleensis
AAAGTCTTTTACAGAAAGAGTGACACAGTACTGGAATGGTCTGCCCAGGGAGGTGGTGGAGTCACCATCCCTGGATGTGTTCAAAGAAAGGCTGGATGTGGCACTGGGTGCCAGGGTTTAGCTGAGCTGTTGGGTTGTTAGGTGCTGGGTTGGATTCCATGATCTTGGAGGTCTCTTCCAACGCAGTGATTCTGTGGCTGTGTGACAAATGCTTGGTTAATCCTGCTTGCAACTTCCCCAGGCTTTGTGCAGTCTGCAGCTAAATCCCTGAGACAGCACATCCCCAGGTGTGAGCACACACAGAACCCAAAGGTTACCAGCTCAGACCTCCACCCATCTTTCAGAAGAAAGATAAAAGAGGGAGATTATAAAGCACTGTTCTTCAGTTTGTCATCTTTTCCCTTCACCTGGTTTTCAGCACAAGAAAAAAAAAAAACAGAGAGAAAAAAGCCCATCAAAATATAAAAGTCAAACCAAACTCCCAACCCAAACTTCTTCACTTCTTGCTGAACAGAAACCAGAAATTGTATGACTCACCAAAAACCCATTGCAAAATAAAATTTTGGCATTTGTGCTGGGCTTATTTCCACACCCAGTTCTCAATTTAATCTCTCCTGAAAGGCCAGGTATCACACACAATAGAAAATGCACAGACATAATTTGTGCTTCAGGAAGTCACTGACACTTGGATTGCTGGAAACCACAAGAACGCCCAGGACAGTCTTTTTTCATACTTGTCCTATTCTTATACTGCTCTCTGCAAGCTCAAGATTAGGACATTTGATTTAAGACAATTTAAGACATTTCTCCACTGTCTCTTCAGGTTTTACAGATGAGCTCATTTGAACTCTGATGTCCTGATGCAGATGCTCATGTGTGAGTGAAGGTCACAATGTCCATGCTGCCAGAGACATCCAGCCCTATTTGAGGTCCTCTGTCATGTCCATGGTATCTACTCAGTCCAGGCCATCAAACTGTACTAAATTCCCAAATTTAAGCTAATTAAATAATGGCCAAGATTGCAGCCAGCACAGTTGAGACAGACTCAGCTGATCCATGGCCATTTACTTTATGGAGCTGAGTTATTCTTCCATTGACCCCACACTAACAGGAGGAATTTAATCAAATCAAATGGAAGCATCTTCACTCCTAAATTTAGGTGTTGGGGGTAAATAAAACACTGGCCTGGATGGGCCTGCCATTTGATGTGGAACAATCACTTTATGTTTATTTTAAAGACTCCCCTCATTTGACTCTGGGTAATGCAATTGTTAGGAAGAACAGGCTCTCATCCAACTCGTGTTTGCACGGATCATGCTCAAATTACCAGGAAAGATTCTCCAACCCAGAGCACTTCCACCTACACGGAGAGGGAACTTCCACCTACGGAGCTACTTCAAAAACACTCTCGAGAGAAAGGTGTAGTGTAAGACAACGTTCCTCCTGCTGGTTAGTCCAACAGGTCATTAATTCTCCCTTTGTTGTGTAGTGGCCGTGAATTCCTGCAGAGCAGCAGGAGGAGGAAAGGCATCACCCAGGGCTGCAGCACAATTTGTTCCTGAGCCTGACAGACCAGGAGAGCACAGAGCCATGAAACTCCCTCCCTAACCCCCTTCTGGAAGGCTGGCAGGGCACAGGCTGGTAATGATGTCTGATCTTTATGGTAATTGCTTCTTAGCTAAAATTCAGAATTCAATTAGTCACCTGGCATAATTACTGAATGCACAGAGAGATGGCAATGATAATGAGAGGTGTAACTGTACTTTATTACCTGTAGTAAAGCTCTGTGGAATTGAGAAGCACTAAGAGCTGATTAACACTGGAGGGAGAGGAAAGGAGCTGGAGGCTGGAGTTTAAGAGAGATGACTCGAAAAGACCATTTGCACAACTTCTTTGAAAGAAAGGAGTGTGTGCAGCCTCCCCCTACTTTAGTTTTTGCCTCAGCAAAGTGGGAATGTGGGAAGCAGTACTATTGTCACAGAGCCTTCACTGCCTTGAATTTGTTTTGTAATTTATGAGTTGCAGTCACAAAAGCAAAGCACAGCAGCTGAAGGAATGGAGCTTGTGATGGAGCACAGTCAGTGTTCACTGGTAATAATCCTGACCTGCCCTCAGAGCTCTGCATAATGAGAAAGGTGGCTGAGAACAGGAGGGATGAGAGCAGGGTCCAAAATGCACCCATTCATGTGATGTTTGCCTGGTGAGGTTCAAATACCTTCTGACAAGGAATTCACATGAAAACTCAGGTCCTGCAGTAGAGGCTGTGAGAGGAAAGCAGCACACGGGAGAGACAGAAAATAAGGGCAACCCAGGAAGGTGAGAGAAAATATCACACACAACAGAGGGAATGTGTGGGGTAAAAAGGCCAGGAGGATCTGCAAAACCTGATTATCATCCCTGAGTCAGCACTGAGGGTTTGCCTGCACCACAGGAATGCCCATCAGGAACCACAACAGTTGCTTGGCCTTACAGGGATTGTCTTTGTTAGTTGGTTTTGGTTTTTGTTTGTTTTGTTTTTCCACTTCACACTGTTGTCCAGATCACACATCCAGCATTTCATATGATTCCTTTCCTTTCAGAAAATCACAGCTCTGCAGGATGATTCAGACAGGCCCTGTCACACATCTTGGGACGTCGGGACAAAAACACAGCACACGCTGCTGTCAGCTCGGGCTGTGTGTGGCTGCCAGGAAGCTCCTGTGTCTTCCCCAAGCCTAAATATTCATCAGGAGAAGGCAGGCAAGAAACAGACTGTCTGCAAGACAAAAACAGCCTGCAAACATCCGACGGGTGACCGTTTGCCAAAGCAGCCCCTGGCAGCTCTCGCAGCTCAGCCTAATATAGGAACATAAAAAATTCCAGATGTTTCTTGGCAGATCCCAGCCCGTTTTGCTGAACCACATTTCCCCTTCGAATAATGTAAGCTTAAAAAGGGGATGAGAATGGGGAAGTTCTCCCAGCTTCTGTGAAGTGAACCTAAGGGTGTCTGAATACAAGCCCTTCCCTCAACATGCAGTTTTACAGGATGAGCAAAATATTCAGCAACAACAAGAGGCTGAATTTTGACTAAGTTTTAGTGGAGGTTATAAATAGCTTCTTTAGGCCACCACAGAGTAGGTTGGTTTGAGATGAGAAAGTCCCTGCAGATCCAGGGAAATACAATAATTCCTAGTCTCAAAAACCTTTTACAGACACTAATAGTGCTACATTTTCTGTGGGCTGTCCCTCCCCATAAATTCCTTCTCCCACTGGGTGAAGAATAAGGTTTAAAAACAGCTCTAGCTGGGAGAAAAGCAACACCCAGCTCAGATCTTTCTTAGACAGCCACAATGAGGAACAGGAAACTTTCATTAAAGAAATTACAATAAAGAACACTGGGCTTTTGAGCTCCAATTTTGCCTCCCTCTAAGTTTTTCTCTTCCCATCCTTGAAAACAGTGCCAAAAAGTTTATCGAATTAATCACTCAGCACAGCAGTGCCATGGGGAACTCAGTGTCCAGAGATGCCTTATCTGGTAAGAAGGGCAGCAGGAAATAGCTGAGTTTTAGATAAGTAATTGCTAGGCTGATGATGCCCCTTGGATGATACTTTGATGATACCTGGATTTAGAAGTTCACCAACTGCTTAAATCCCCCTGGCTCCTCTTTCCATACTTCATATTGCTGCATTTCCACACTTTCCCAAAACACAGCATGGAATATGAATGATGGGCCAGTCCTTCCCTCCAGGACAGCATGTATTGAAACTTTAGGTGAGATCAGGAACCTGAGAGAAATATTATTTCATATAATGTTTGCCAGTGCTGTACAGACACCAGGAAATTTGGTTTGCAAGTGATATCAAAAAGGAAGTGAAGAAGTAGGAGATTAATTTTGAGAGGGAACTGTGAAGGACCATATTGTTCTTTAAGGGTTGTTTTCATGCCCACAGTGCCTTATCAGCCAGAAAAGGCAGATCAGAGATTTGCCTCTGGCTCTCTGAGAGTGAGATGGGACTGTCTGCACTGCTCCTGGGTCTCTGTTTCAGCCCAGCTTCCCAGGACATCTCCCAGCCCACACACAAATGATCCTCCACAAGAGATTCCCCCATGCACAAAGAACTGAGTGATCACTTGCTGGCCAGAAAGGCCTGGAATAATCAGAGATGAAGAGGCTTCTCCCCTGCCATAACCTGATTAATACAATGCATCTCTCATTTGGAAAGCCTCCTGTTCTGTGGGAAGGTGCTTTCTTATCACCTGGTAATTATTGTCTCTTTGGGGGTTTGAAATGGCATGGG
This sequence comes from Alaudala cheleensis, assembly GCA_013398995.1. Taxonomy (NCBI): domain Eukaryota; kingdom Metazoa; phylum Chordata; class Aves; order Passeriformes; family Alaudidae; genus Alaudala; species Alaudala cheleensis. The sequence goes on from VWYE01012245.1 coordinate 4,279, forward strand.
AGGGAGAAAGGGAATTTTAAAATCTCTTCTAATTTTATAGCACATAAAACACTGTCAGCACACGCTGTGACAGTCTAAGAAAAGCATTTCACCAGCTTCATGCCTTGGCTAAACTCCCTGATGAATCTTAAGATCCTGAGCTTATTTCAAGCAGGAATGACAAGTGGGCCATCTCTGAATCATCCCATGTGGTTTTTGGGTTCCCTGCAGCCTGGCAAATGTGCTGTGGCAGCTCCAGCATCATCACACACAACTTTTAAAGACTCACATACCTGTGACCTCAGTGCTGTCTGCACCACTCAAACAGCTCTGGGAACTGCAGGAAACAGGGGGATTAATTCTCCAAGCACTTCCATGATGGTAAGGATGTGGATGGAAAGAATAAATCATCTCACCTTGGCACTGAACCCTGCACAACTTGCACAGCTTTGCATTCAGGGCATTAATCTTAGGCTTGTCATATAAATATCCTCACAATACAAAAAAGGACAGAACAGCCCCTCCCCCCAAATATTCTAGACCCCTTTCAGAGCACTAAAATGACACCTGGTCACTGTCTCAACTCAGCTCTGAGTTTTCCTCAACATTCTTTCCCTATCCTTCACCTTTTTCCTTTTTTTTCCTAAAGCTGATATGAAGATTTTCTCTTCAAATCCAGAACTGCAATCTCCAAATCTCAAATTTGCTGGTTTAACCAGCCACAGATTTATGTACCACCTCCGTGGGACATTGTCCTGACATAAACACTGGCTCCAGGGATTTGGAAGCAGCACAATAAATTTGATCAGGATGGAAATAAAGCAATAAAAGAGGGAAGCAAGGCAGTCTTTTTATGCCACCACAATCCCTAAAGAAATGCTGTATCCAGCAAGGACATAAGCCAAGAACTGGAGGAGGAGGAAATGTTCCAGGTGTTCCAAAGAGGATAAAAGAGTTGGTGATGCTTCAGCACTTCCCAGATTCAGTTGAATGCAGGTAAATGCATGAAGGGTTGGAAGGGAGGATGCTGCAGAAAGCTCCTGTCATTCAGAGCTGAATTCCCTTGCTCCTCAAATACTCACTGGTTTCTTGTCATGCTGATGTGGAAGATGGGCACTGAAGTTGGTTGTTTACAGAGACAATGCAGAAGTTTTAGAAACCAGATGGAAAAAGAGGTCTCTGAAAAGAGATTTACCATCTCCTTTCAACAAAGAGAGCAATTAGATCAGGTAAAATATGTTTGGAAGTGCTCATTCACCTCAGAGAAATGTTTAGTGCTCATCATTCACTTCCATTTAGCTGAGACTCTGCCATTTAGACATTTACTGACTTTGGTAACAGATTCTCTCAGATCTTCTCTTATGACAAGTAAAACTACTGAAAACTCATACATTACATCTCTTACACTGAGGCAGATTTATCCTCGGTGCCATTTCCTTTCCAACTACCAAACGAGCTCCCCAAGAGCAAATTGAGTGAGCAATATTTAACCACTGGGTAGTCAAGTGAGGGCTGCTTAATTGATATTCTCCTTGGAACCAAACCATAAAACCTTAAATCCCAAGCTTGCCACGAACAACTGTGGTGTGGAATACAAAAACAAACAAACAAACAACAACAAACAACAATAACAACAAACCCCAAAAAACACCCAGAAAACACACACACAGAAAAACCCCAAAACAACCAAAACAAAACAAAAAACCCAAAAAACCCCAAAACAAACAAACAAACCTTACAAACAACAGAAAAAAAAAAAAGATGCCTGAATGGACAGATGAACTGCTTTGGACTTCAAAGAATCCAAAGTGCATGAAAAAGTGTCTGAAATTTATAACACTTTTCAAGTTAATTCAGCTTTAGACTTCCTCTGCCAAGTACTAATGAGCTACTACTCACTGGTATATCAACTGTGGGAAAGGTGATGTGGTGATACTGCAGTTGTTTTCTTTGATATATGAATTAAAAGGTAACTTCATGATTTTTTTCAAAGGTAGAGTGAAATATTAATTGCATCTGAAGAGCAGTGAACTGTGTTTTATGGCAATAAAACCCTCCTGTGCACACCATGAATGGGGTACAGAAAAGCTACACAGTATTTTTGAAAAATATGCAAGCTTGACAGTTTAGACCTCATTTTAGTTTAATGTGAACATCAAAAAAATCTGCAGTGCAACGTAAAACCTCTGCACAAATGAGCATCCAAATCCTCAAGCCTCCTCTCTAAGAAAAATAAGCAATTACTTAACAGTTCCACTGGAAATGCTCATTTTGGACCAGTGCCTCAAGAGGTGAAGTAAGTGCTGTTCTATTAAGCTCTGTTTGTTCCCTTTTTTACCCTGTGAGTTTTATTTTAAAACACTGCAATAGGGAGACTCACTCTGTGTCCAACTGCTCTGGCACCTCCCATTCCCAGAGCAAGGCCAAATGGCAAAGACCTTCTGGAATATCTGCAGTTTTCCCTTCAGGAATGCAACTGCCATCCCTGAAGGAATGAAATTCCAAAGGTGGGTCAGACCTTATCTCTTGACAAGACAGGAGAAGAGGAATAAAGATAAGGGGGAAAAAAGCTTTTTAAAAAGTAACAAAATGTGATACGAAGGTGCACAGTGCTGCATTCTAATTATCTGTTCACAAAATACACCTAAATAATTCTGTAAGCTTCCTCTTTTGCACTCCAAGCCCATCCAAGGAGCTCATCCATCTTCAAGACGAGATAAAAGGCTTCCCTCACTTGTTTTGATTCACAGAAACAGTTCAGATGTGGAAACCTCTGGGATTATTGCTCAAGATGGGTATTTTCAGAGGGTGATTTGGTCCCTTCACCTTTCTCTGTTGACCAGAAGTGGAACTGAGAAGGCTTTGAGGACTCATCACTCAGAGATGCTCAAGTTCAGTGAGATAAAGTCCACCTCATATGAACAAAACCCCTCTTATTTTGGATCTTGGGGTTCAGTGTTACAGTTTTCTAGCACTAGGCTTAAAGGAATTCTACAGTAATAAAATCTAAATGAAACTGTACATTCTTTCAGGAGGGGCTGGTGTGGCAGGGTCACCTGAGGTGCACACAGACCATGCAGAAAGCCACAGCCTGAAGAGAAATTAATAATTCCTGAGTCTGGACTTTGGTCCCTCTATGATTTTAGCAGGTGTACTGATGGATTAATGCCCAATAAATAACATTTGGAGTCTTAGGAATTAGGGTCTTTCTACTGGAGTGGCATCTGGAGGTTTTATACAGTGCTGGCTTCACTTCCAGCAGCAGAAACCTCAGGCACAGACCCAGACCCTCGTGGTGCTGTGATTGGAAACAGCACCTTCCCAAAATTCCCGTGAGCTAAGGCTAGGAAGGAACAGTGTAAGAACAAGAAACTGGAGGCTGGGTGCAGGATCCAAGCCAGGCAGTGAGGAGACTTCAAAGTGCCCAACAAAAAACCCCAGTCACAGATCAAAGCCCTTTTAAAAGAGTGATGGCCACAACAAACACAGCAAGGACAGCTTTGACATAAGTGCTCCTGGCTCATGGAGGAGGGCAGTGAAGTGGGGAAGGGTCTGGAGGGGAAACCATGTGAGGGCTGAGGGCACTTGGCTTGTTCAGCTGGAGGAGAATGAGGGGAGACCTCACTGTGGTCATCAACACCCTCATGAGAGGCAGTGGAGAGGCAGGCATCGATCTCTTCTCCCTGGTGATAAGCCCTGACGGAATGGACTGAAGCTGTGTCAGGGGAGGTTTAGGCTGGAGATCAGGAAAGGTTCTTTCCCCAGAAGGTGCTGGGCACTGCCCAGGCTACCCAAGGAATGGGCACAGCCTCACCCAATGCTGCCAGAGCTCCAGGAGCATTTGGACAATGATCCCAGGGATGCACAGGCTGGTATTCTTGGGGTGTCTCTGCAGGGCCAGGAATTGGATTCAATGATCCTTGTGGGTCCCTTGCAGCTCAGGATATTCTCTGATTCTGTAAATCCTATCCATATACCACAGATTCCCCATTCCTGGGAATGTTTCAGGCCAGGTTGGATGGGGCTCTGAGCAGCCTGGTCTAGCAGAAGGTGTCCCTGCACATGGCAGAAGGAGTTGGGACTGGATGATCTTTAAGGTCCCTTCCAACCCAAACCATTCTGTGATTCTCTGATTACAGAGATCCCAGCTGAACCTTCATTTCCCCTGCTGTGCCTTATAGAGAGATTTCCCACAGAACAGCTCCCAAATGAAATGTTAGTGAGTAAAGGATGACTTTACTGTCACGCAGCTACAACATCCTGGTGTAGTTCCCAATAATGGCTTTTAAAATTAAATGATTACCAAGGTTTGTTTTTTTTTTCCTTCTCAGCTATCTGATCTTAATTATATCATGTAAAATGAGATCATTTCATGCACCACCCTCAAACTCTTCTCCTCTTAAAATAGACTCTAAATCTTTCTATAGATGGAAGATTCTTTAAGTAATTACCTATGAAGTGTTTAGAATAAAATGCCTCTTCCTTTCCTGTGCACAAGGATTTATCTTTGGTTTCATCAATAGAAGAAGGTTAGCAGATTATTCTAATGACAGTACAAAGGTAATTAAAATTTGCTCTTGTTATTTTTGAGCACAAAGGAGATGCAGTGTACCTCATGTAACAGTTTCTTCTGGTCACCATCTGTGAAATGCAGTTAATCACTGTAATTAGCTGTTACATGACTGCACATCACAAATATGTCAGGAATAAACATTTAACTTCAGAGAAGTACTTAGGATTTAGTGCAGTCTGAGAGAAGAACAGAGCTCGTCATCTCTTTAAACAGATTTACAGTGTAAAATGCATATGCCAATGACTCCAAAGGGCCTCTGTCACTTTTGTACTGAAATCATTTATGAAAACCACTCACAGGATGCTTCAGACTGCAGGAAATGCTGCTTGATTATGAGCCAGTTTACAAAGCCTCCTTTCCATCTATTTTCTCCTTTTTTTACCTCTTTCTTTCCACTTGCACTTTTCCCCATCCTGCAGTAGTGCTGTTTCTGCTCTGTTGGAGTGACTGGTCTCAGAACTGAAGCACTGAGTTACACAGAATGCATTTGTGGGAGGGTTTGGGGAGCCAAGAGTAGCAGTGTAACAGAAAACCTTCCTCGTGACAACTGAGAGGGAATTTGATTCACAAACGCTGCTGCAATGGCAGGAACTGAAGCTCCTGCAGTTGAATGGAGAGCATTTAGTGAAGGAAAGCTCAGAGGTGTCACAGCACAGCTCCTCCACAATCAGCTGATGGCACCAGACTGGAAACTGAGATCCTCAGCTCTGGAGCCACCTTAGAGGAGGCACAAACACCCTCATTGCTGTGGGATTTTTAGGAGCATGCCAAACAGGATATGTCACGTCAAGTGACATCAGAAACTTCAGGGAAGTTTAAAAATGTTTGTAGGGAATGGTGACACCACAGATCAGTGCCTTTGTTCCAATGAAAAATGCCAGATTTTGATTTTCTTTGAAGTGAGACAACTGAGCTGGAATTTCATGTAAAAATAACATCCCTTTAGTCTGGTGTCTCTGTTTTGGGAAAGGATATCTGCTACAGGCAGAGAGAATTTCTTCATGACTTCACTGAGAGATAAAAATGTCTCTGAGTCAGCACTCTGGATCCTGGCTGTGTTCTGAGACTGAAAACCAGGGAGTGCATTTAGCTATAAACCACAGGCTGGATTTAAAACATTTCCACCTGGTGTAAAATACAGTCAGAGATGAGACTGAATACATTTTCCAATTCAAAATTCCACTCAAATGCCTGAGTTTGCCTTCTGGAAGCCTCTCCCTAGGACAGCAGCCTGTGCTCAGCCCTCAGAACAGTATTCCCAAGCTTGAAAAATTTTGAAAGAAATATTTCAGGATGATTTTTCCTGCATTGATTTGATATCCCCCTGGGGTGGGATGACCCTGGCTGACTGCTGGGTGCCCACCAGACCTCTTGTTCTCCACCTCTCCTCATCAGGATAGGGGGATAAAATAAGATGGAAAAAGACAGTTTAGTGAGTAATTAACAGTTAAGTTAATTAATTTGGCTCTGTTAAACGTGGGGACAGCCCCTGACCATCTCTTCTCAGAATAACCACTCCTGCACTCCTCTGCTACCAAACCTTTGCCATGTTAACCCAGTAGAGCTCTTCTCTTTCCTCTCTGGCCTCCCAGTGCCTGGGGAAAATGTTTTCCAGAGTTTGTTTAGAGCTTATTTAAAAAAAAAAATGTGATCCTTAAGCCCCAAAGCAGTGCCAGCAAAATGAAGCAATTTTACCATCAATAATCAATAACCTTGTCCACACAGAAAGCAGCAAACAGGAAGTGCTGGTTTAATGGTTGGACTTGATGACCTTATAGGTCTTTTTCAACCTTTATTATTCTATTATTTTAGGAAGAGAAGACTGCAACAAGCAGCACCACAGAAATAAGCCACAGTGTTGCAACAAGCAAAAATAATCTTTTGCCTGATCATGCAGAAACAAGATGAAATCCAGTCTTCTGTGAATAATTTATTTGCTTGTATTCATGAAATTCATCTGAGCATTCAGGACACTGCTACTATTGCAGCTGAAATCTACCTATTAAAAAATAAATCTTGGTGGATCTATTCCACAAAGCACTTCCTAAAGAACACAGAAATGTCTGGAGATTTTTTTTTCCCTATCAAGGATCTGATGGACTTATTTAACTTTTTTAATGCAAAGTTTCTCCTGCCAAGCTTCCTGCCAGAGCCTTGTGTCAGAGGCAGGTTTGTGTGAACTGTTATTACACAGCACCACTCCCTCATTACAAAATTACACGTATTATGTGCAGCAAAAATTGCATAATGTGTGTAATTAGCTCATCTCAGTGACTGCTGGCAGGGAAAGCAGCTGGGAAGGTCGGGCAGAGGGGAGAGCTAATGACACCCATTCAGGAGCAGGGATTGCACCTGTAGAAGTGGCTGGCTCCGAGCTCTGCCTGTCCCAGAGCACAGCTAACACTGACTGGGAGCACTCAACAGATGCTGATTTAGTGCAGGTGCTGCAGCAAAAACCTCAGCTCCATCAGGGCTGGCAGCTGCATCAAACCCCACAATGCACGGGAAACCCTGATCCCTTTCCCTTTCCCTTTCCCTTTCCCTTTCCCTTTCCCTTTCCCTTTCCCTTTCCCTTTCCCTCTCCTCNCTCCTCTCCTCTCCTCACCTCTCCTCTCCTCTCCCTCCTTCTCTTAACTACTGGTTAAGTACAAATCCTGATTCAGCACCTTTTGGACCCACAGTTAAGCTGCTGGTTTCACCCCTGCTCCATCTCTTGCACTTGTGATGCTCACCCTGTCACACCCTGCACTGCTCATCACACCCAAAGTGTCCCCTGCACCCAGGGGCTGCCACCAAGGAGCCTTCAGGGGATTAATACACTGTTATTTAGGATTTAGCGTTTTATTTAGGTTTTAGCACAAAAAAGGGCAATGCAGAGCCTGATCAAAGGCTGCTTCCTCCTCTCCTTGTCTCACATCGTTTTGCCTGAGAGTTTGAAATTCCTCTTCATCCGTGCTACAAAGTTGCATGAGGTATTTGAAGTGTGTTTTCAGAGAAAAAGACTTGAAAAAAAAAACCCCAAACCACTCAGCTTGTGGAAAACAAAGCCCATTTCCATTGATAAAGCAGGACAGTTCACTGATTTCTCTTCACTGGATCAAGGAATGAAGCCAAATCCACTGGAAGGGATCTGACAACAGGATCTGTATTATACTAGAAAATGTAGCCTAGGAAACAACTCTGCATTGCAGAGAAGAGCAGCAAATAGCTGAATAAATGTGATTGTGATAACTGAGCTCTTCATCTGGCACAGAGAAAACCTGCAGGTGCTACAGACCAGCAGGTCTGCAAGACAGCAGGGCATGAAAACAGACACAGAGCTGAGAAATCTTATGGCTGTATCACAAATATACTGGTGACTGTACCCATCACTTACAGAAATTAAATACCCAAGCTCATGGGTATTTCTGCAGTTCTGAAAGTATCTCTGGTTTTCCCAGACCACACAAAATGCTTTCCATTCAGTTCACATCTCCATATTGAGAACAGAAGATTTTTACTGCTGAAAGAGAGACCTGGGGAGAACACTATTAGAGACACTGAAATCCAACTGCCTGCTCAGCACTTTGTACATCCAAAAGTCTTTGTATGGAAACTCTTACAAAGCACTGCAAAACACAGATTCTCTCCTCAAAACTCTCCTGGCTCAGCCCCAAAGAAATTAATGATGCTGAGGAATGAAGGTGACATGTTAGCAGGGAATTTCTTGCACTCTAAACCAAAAGAAAAGGAGCAGAGAAGTCTTTCCAGAGTTGGAAATCTTCAGAATCCCTGAAATGCTGGAGTTAATTGACAAAGGGCAGGGCTGAAGGATGGGAGCCTGGAGCAGGGGGCAGCTGCAGGGTAGGAACAGGTCTTGTTTGCTGCCTGTTCTGACAGAAACAAGCTGGAAACTG
>VWYE01012396.1:6672-35705 GCA_013398995.1 Alaudala cheleensis
GGGGGGGGGAAATCAGACTGCTTCGTGATGTGGTGGCTTTTTTTGTGTTGTTTTTTTACTTTTTGTGGCCTTATAATAGCAAAGATGGGATCTGCAGGGATTGGAGTGATTGACAGATGTCTCTCAAGTGTGTGTGGTCTGAAAACATGAAGCACAGGCAACTTTAGCTTGTGCTAAAGCTTGTGCTTTTTTATGACGTATGATAAAAATGGAAACAAAATAAATTACAGGGCAACTTCAAGGAAAGAATAAACTAGTTGGTATAAATTGTCCTAATCATAATTTTGCTTGAGTTGTGAAATAACTTTCAGCCACCACAGAAAATTGCATCCGCCAAGGAAGCTTTTGTTCAGGTAGGATCTTTGCCTTAGAGATAAAATGGGAAAAAAGCCTTTCAGCTTTTTTAATCAGCAAAGCATTATTAAAAACAGCTCTTATTCTAGAAAGTATAAACATTAATTTTTATAGAAAGACTTTGTATAGTCAACAGGAAAACAGAATAAGATAAACTAACTTTCATGATAGCAAACCAGACTGATTTTGACCTCACTAAATATTTTCCTGTAACTTTTAAATAAACCTGCTTGTTATCCACAGAAGGATTCATTGCCTCTTAATTTTTTAATTAATTGAATAATGTCATTAGGGCTAGAATTTAAAATACTGATTCAGACTGAATTCACAACACATCTTTGCTATTAGATCACAGCTTTTTGAAGCTGGACTACAGAAACTAAAACATATTTAGATTCAGAAAAATCACCAAGAGCTGAATATTGCGTCCTCAAGCTCAGGCTAAACAGAATAAAGAACAAAATACCGGCAAGAAATTTGATTTATTTTCAAAGGACAGACGGGATGACATATGGGTTCAAAATACTGTAAAGACTCCAAGCCTGAAGCTATAAATATGTCCAAAATATGTGGAATATACATACATTGCTGATGTGTGCATGGATGTACACAAATATATATTGGAGAGATCCATGGCATTTCGAGGAGCTGATCAGAAATCTGTCAGACTAGGAAGAGAAATTAATTAATTGGGAATACGAGAGCTGAGGAAAATGTTTTCATAAAGTGTCAGAGAAGACATTAAATGCTGTGCAGCAGCACAGGCAAGTTAAATAAAAAAAACAGAGTCAAGAAAGCAGAGAATGAAGTGACCTCCTGTAACTACAAAGTCGCTACAGAGCCAGGGCACATGGTGGGTGAACATTCTGTGTCCACCAGAGCAGCCAGTCCTGTCCCTGAATAAAAGGTGTGGGACAATGTGGCTCTGTAAGCACTCAGCCCAGAAATACACAAAACAAGGAATAGACCACAAACACCTCTGAAATGTCTGCAACTTCATTGATTTTTCTTTCGGAGGTCGCTGTGATTGAGGAGTGAAACAATAACTCATTAATAAAAGCACAGTCATTTAAAGTAATCACAAAAGAGAGAATAATCAGCAGCACAGGCTCTCCAGGGGCAGTTCCTAGTGAGGCAGTGCCACAGTATCAAAGTCTTACCTTTAACTTGAGCTTTCCTTATCTTAAAGTTGACCAATTCACCCAGAAACCAACTCTTATGTCCTTCTACACAGCTAATTTTTAATACAGCATTATCTCGGATGCATGCACACAGCTACATAAATTCTATGCTGGAACGTGTACCAAAGTATGTTCTAAACACAGAACACTCAAGCAGCAATCCTCACCCAGCTGTGGGGGTAAAAAAAAATATTCAAATGCAAAGAGGATTTATGAATTGAATTTATTTTTTATCTACCAGTAAGCCTAAGTTGAAATATGAATAACTGATTTAACACTGAAATGGTATTCAAATATTTGACTCCAATCCCCTATTGCTTCTAAATTCATTCTGAAGTCAAGATTATTAATTCTTCCTGACAGAAAATCAAGATTTAATGATCATCTGATAACCCTTAGGAATTATAAAGTAAACTGGGATGATAATTCAGACAAAATAAAATGATTTTACACATATAAGGAAACCATCATGCAGAATATCCATTTAGGCATTTCTGATGGTGCAGTAACTAATTTTTAAGAAAACACAAAGCAAAAAACTGTCTTGGCGTGTACAGTAAAAAGTTTAGAAGGAAAAAGGGGACCTTCATTAAAATCTGCAGACCTTTAGCCCTCTGCTTTGATCAAACAGACAAACTGAACCCCTCAAGCACTCCTTAAAAAAAGCCTGGAATGGGAAAATGCATGGAAGAATTTTAACCCAGTGACGTTGTGGAAACAGTGCTGCTCAGTTTAAGACAACACTGCTCTCAAGATCAAGCCATCAATTCACCCAGGCCCATCAGGCCAAAATAATACATAAAAATATTGTGCTTTGTGCAATTTTACAGAGCAACTGATTTCAGCTTAGTAAAAATTATATGCAGTAAATGATTTTTAGGTAAATTTTTAGCTTTCAGGTCATGTTTGCAGGGAAGTAACATTAGAACGAACAGTGGTGTGAAAAAGGGGGGATGCAGAAACTGTACAGCCTGTGCATTGATTTTTTTTTTTTTCCCCAGAGCTCTCCCTGGCAGGAACACTGTAAAATCAAGAACAAGCCAATGACAATCTATTTATATACAGCATCATACAATGTTTCAAATTGGAAGAGACCAACAAGGATCACCAAGTGAGACTCCCTGCTNAAAATGTTTTCATAAAGTGTCAGAGAAGACATTAAATGCTGTGCAGCAGCACAGGCAAGTTAAATAAAAAAAACAGAGTCAAGAAAGCAGAGAATGAAGTGACCTCCTGTAACTACAAAGTCGCTACAGAGCCAGGGCACATGGTGGGTGAACATTCTGTGTCCACCAGAGCAGCCAGTCCTGTCCCTGAATAAAAGGTGTGGGACAATGTGGCTCTGTAAGCACTCAGCCCAGAAATACACAAAACAAGGAATAGACCACAAACACCTCTGAAATGTCTGCAACTTCATTGATTTTTCTTTCGGAGGTCGCTGTGATTGAGGAGTGAAACAATAACTCATTAATAAAAGNAAGCTGGACTACAGAAACTAAAACATATTTAGATTCAGAAAAATCACCAAGAGCTGAATATTGCGTCCTCAAGCTCAGGCTAAACAGAATAAAGAACAAAATACCGGCAAGAAATTTGATTTATTTTCAAAGGACAGACGGGATGACATATGGGTTCAAAATACTGTAAAGACTCCAAGCCTGAAGCTATAAATATGTCCAAAATATGTGGAATATACATACATTGCTGATGTGTGCATGGATGTACACAAATATATATTGGAGAGATCCATGGCATTTCGAGGAGCTGATCAGAAATCTGTCAGACTAGGAAGAGAAATTAATTAATTGGGAATACGAGAGCTGAGGAAAATGTTTTCATAAAGTGTCAGAGAAGACATTAAATGCTGTGCAGCAGCACAGGCAAGTTAAATAAAAAAAACAGAGTCAAGAAAGCAGAGAATGAAGTGACCTCCTGTAACTACAAAGTCGCTACAGAGCCAGGGCACATGGTGGGTGAACATTCTGTGTCCACCAGAGCAGCCAGTCCTGTCCCTGAATAAAAGGTGTGGGACAATGTGGCTCTGTAAGCACTCAGCCCAGAAATACACAAAACAAGGAATAGACCACAAACACCTCTGAAATGTCTGCAACTTCATTGATTTTTCTTTCGGAGGTCGCTGTGATTGAGGAGTGAAACAATAACTCATTAATAAAAGCACAGTCATTTAAAGTAATCACAAAAGAGAGAATAATCAGCAGCACAGGCTCTCCAGGGGCAGTTCCTAGTGAGGCAGTGCCACAGTATCAAAGTCTTACCTTTAACTTGAGCTTTCCTTATCTTAAAGTTGACCAATTCACCCAGAAACCAACTCTTATGTCCTTCTACACAGCTAATTTTTAATACAGCATTATCTCGGATGCATGCACACAGCTACATAAATTCTATGCTGGAACGTGTACCAAAGTATGTTCTAAACACAGAACACTCAAGCAGCAATCCTCACCCAGCTGTGGGGGTAAAAAAAAATATTCAAATGCAAAGAGGATTTATGAATTGAATTTATTTTTTATCTACCAGTAAGCCTAAGTTGAAATATGAATAACTGATTTAACACTGAAATGGTATTCAAATATTTGACTCCAATCCCCTATTGCTTCTAAATTCATTCTGAAGTCAAGATTATTAATTCTTCCTGACAGAAAATCAAGATTTAATGATCATCTGATAACCCTTAGGAATTATAAAGTAAACTGGGATGATAATTCAGACAAAATAAAATGATTTTACACATATAAGGAAACCATCATGCAGAATATCCATTTAGGCATTTCTGATGGTGCAGTAACTAATTTTTAAGAAAACACAAAGCAAAAAACTGTCTTGGCGTGTACAGTAAAAAGTTTAGAAGGAAAAAGGGGACCTTCATTAAAATCTGCAGACCTTTAGCCCTCTGCTTTGATCAAACAGACAAACTGAACCCCTCAAGCACTCCTTAAAAAAAGCCTGGAATGGGAAAATGCATGGAAGAATTTTAACCCAGTGACGTTGTGGAAACAGTGCTGCTCAGTTTAAGACAACACTGCTCTCAAGATCAAGCCATCAATTCACCCAGGCCCATCAGGCCAAAATAATACATAAAAATATTGTGCTTTGTGCAATTTTACAGAGCAACTGATTTCAGCTTAGTAAAAATTATATGCAGTAAATGATTTTTAGGTAAATTTTTAGCTTTCAGGTCATGTTTGCAGGGAAGTAACATTAGAACGAACAGTGGTGTGAAAAAGGGGGGATGCAGAAACTGTACAGCCTGTGCATTGATTTTTTTTTTTCCCCAGAGCTCTCCCTGGCAGGAACACTGTAAAATCAAGAACAAGCCAATGACAATCTATTTATATACAGCATCATACAATGTTTCAAATTGGAAGAGACCAACAAGGATCACCAAGTGAGACTCCCTGCTCCTTGCAGGATTACTGAACACTAAACCCTGGACTGAGCATGGTCCAGGTGCTCTGTGATCTCTCACATTTGGGGCTGTGCCCATCCCCTGGGAGCCTCTTCCTTTGCCTGACCCCCCCCCTGGGGGAAGAACCTTTCCCTGATGTCCAACCTGACTGCTCATCTTTCATTCTCTGTATTCACTATTGACATTTATACGTCAAACCAATTAAAACTGTACCTCTCCAATGGAGGCAACATTGCCTCTCCTTGATGCAAAGTTCCTTTTAACACAAAAAACGTGAACCAGAGCAGCAATTCTGTCCTGCACTGAGCAGAAGATTACAGCAGAACACCTGAGAGCCAAAATGAGCTCCAAAGGCAGCTCACATGAATTTGGACTGCAATAAAAAATCCTGGCAGATGCTTCCCCAAAATCCTTTAGTTCAAACCTGAAACAGGATTTAGAGGCTATTGCTAATCTGACCCCTGAAAAAAATTTTGCTGATGCTAGATATGTTTGTTTTAGCCTGAGCATTCCAGCAACACCCATCCAATGAAAGCAAGAGGGGCGGGAACATGGACTTGCCCTGCAATACCAGGTTATTGGTCTCAGGGGAGGAGACCAAAACATCTGAGAAACCTTCCCTCAGCTCAGCTGCCAGCATCTAAGGGGCTAAGAAATTATAAATGCTTGAACAAAAACCACAATCTCAAATTTTTGCCCTCCATAAAAATCTTAAGACCTAGCACTGTGGAATACCAAGAAACTTTTACCAAGCAGCGTTTTATTTTATGCTGTTTGCCTTAACTTGTCAGTGGTGCAATTGACAAAAGGTTTTGGAGATCTTCTTTCCATCTGCAGAAATGATGGGTGAAGATGAAAGATAAGAACAGCATTTCCTTTCTTCCCACTGCAATTCTGACTCCTTCAGCATTTCTGCCCGGTCATCATGTATTTCACCTAAAGGCAGTTGTGTTTTTAGCAGGACACGTCTGCCACTGGCCAAGGGGTTCCATCCGTGTCTGTGAAATTCTCCACACATTCACATGATGCATTTAATCCATGTGATTTCTTGATCTGTATTAAAACAGTTCTTAATTTGCACACAGAGCTCATATTGAGTGGGTTGCAGAATGCACACTGAGTTAAAGGTGAATGAGTTGTCCTTCATGCTAACTTTATATGACTTCTGGGTTCCCCAAAGATGCCATTTTCACTATAAAATACATTTCTTTGCTATTTTCAACATAAAAGGTGCTCTGAAAAGTGCTGAATAGCTTCAGTGGCAAATGATGAACTTGGGATTTGCAGGAGTAATTAACTCTCTTTTGCCTTCAAACCCCTCCCCAAAATGATAAAACATTCTGATTTGTCAGTTTGGAAAAGCATTTGGAGGAAACATCCCACGATTAAAGAGAGTGCTTTAACTTCAAAATGCTACCAGTTCATGCCAGAGAAATGAGCAGGAAATCAGTTCTGATGTGGCAGCTGCTCAGGAGAGCTCAGCCCTGTACCCCACAGTACAGTCAGAACCTTTTCTGGACAAAGCACTGGTGGCACTGTCACCTCTGAGAGGACACAGCTCCTTCACTGTCACCTCTGAGGTGACATAGCCACCTCATTGTTACCTTTGAGGGGACATAGCCACCCCACTATCACTCCTGAGGGGACACAGATCCCTCATTGTCACCTCTGAGGGGACACAACCACCTCTATGAGGGGACACAGCCACCTCACTGTCACCTCTAAGGGGACACAGCCACCTTGTTGCCACTTTTGACGGGACATAGACCCCTCAGAGGCCCCTCAGGCTCCCACCCCCGCCACCCCAGAGCTACTGTCTGCAGTTTGAAATGCCAGAGTTGTAACAGGAAGAATTACAGATGCTGGCATTTGTGGAATTGATGTCATTGCTGTCTCCCACGCAGTAAATAGAAGTGAGAGTGATTAAATGATCTCAGCAATGATGCTGGTGTAGTTTGAAATGAACCACACCCCCCAAATTTCCCTTTAGATTAACATTCCCTATAGCTTTTATATTAGACCGGTCCAAAAAAATCCTAGCATCTTGAATATTTTATTAAAATTATCACTCTCCTGTTTTAACTTTCTTGGAAATATATCTACTCCAAGAGCAAAGGCTGAGCTCAGTGTTTACAGAACACATTTCTGCAGATGATGAGGAAAAAAAAAATGGAACTTCTTTTCACAAAAAGCTTTTTCCCATCTCAGTAGAGCAGATAAAATTCTTTGTTTTGAAGACTGTAATGAAGACTCTGAATAACTCTCATACCGAGGAATACCCAAAAATAGTCCCCAAACAAGTTCCCTACAATTCCTCCAATAAGTTTAAATCCCTTCCCCTCTGCTCCTCCTTCCCTTTCCCTCAGCTGTGCTGTTTTATTGGAACCTCACAACATTTAAATCCATTCACTCACACACAACATCAGCCAAAGATGCCTATGACCAACAGACCAATCTCACACTTTGAAAGTCATTAACATTTTATGGAAAGTACTAAATTATGGAATCTTTTCTTTCCGGAAGATCTGTGACCAAACCTTTATTCCTTTATTTCCAGAACCGTGTGCATAGACACATTCTAGATCCATACGTGCAAAAAGAACATAAAAACTTTCTTTGTACATAAAAACTTCCTTTGTTCTGCCAGATATTATCCAGTTGGTAAAAAGCTGTTTTTAAATTCACATCACTATTAAATGATGCTGAAGAGACTTTTTTTCTCTTTCAGAATACAGGCATACCCTTTTTGTTTCTAACAGTAAATGATATTTGACATTTAAAAATCAAGTTACCCTGATCTCAAGCTCTACCACAATAGCACTGAGAAAGCAATGAATCTTTCCAGAGGAAAAACCCATTTTTTAAAAAAAAATTCAAGATTATTTTAGTCACAAGTAATTGAAAATGTAATTTAGAATTCATTACTTTGCGTGGTTAATTATAGCAGAAGAGTTTCAAAAGATGATGATCATCCAATAAAGTAAAATTTTTTCTGAAGCATGATATCAGAGTAAATAAAATAATAAAATGCAAATTAATATGACTACTTGGATTTTATTGAAAACATTAAATGCATACCAACGTGTAACCCAATCCTGATGCTGAGGCATTGCACCTGCAATCATCTCCTTGGAATTTAGAGAATTGAACAACGTAGACAAGTCTACAAAATTTCTGACAGGCAATTCTTTATTCTTAATTCATCTTAAGGACAAAATGGTTTTATTCATGACTGTGCCATTTCCCCAGCTCTTCTGAAGCCCAGAATGGATTTCCCAACCTCAACACCTACAGGACACAACAAAGCCATCCCCATCCCACATGAATTCTGCACTTTTCTTCAAAAGGAAAACAGATGACATGTGTTTAACCAAAATACCTCATTCAGAAAGAGAATAAAGTTCTTTTGCAGTGACTGCCTGCCATCCACCTGCAGCTATGGAGCAGCAGAATCTGTGACCTTATTCCTTTTTCATAAAGGGCAGTTAAGCTAAATGAACTCCTTGCCCATGTTCCCGGAAAACAAAAGTCTTGATTTGACCTCTGAATTTTTGCAGCAGTCCCTAAAGTCGGTATCTTTTCCCTGTGTAGCTCCAGCAGATTGGAAGGTCAGCAGTGGGTATACAGTTGATGCAATTACAGGTTTCTGAACATTTTTGTGTGGACATCTTTAGAATAATTTAAGTGGTTTGAGTATAACTGAGTGAAAAAGGAACTGTTCACGCATGAGCCACATCTGAAATTTCCCATGCTGAGGCACATGGCTGATTTTAAATTGCTGCCATTGCACCTGGAGTTAAATTGTCTATTTTGGTCATGTGGGATGTCTTGCTCTGGCCTAAAATATGGATATTATTAATAATTTTAATTCTCTAAGGCACAGATAATTCTAAACTCCCAGTATCACCCTCCCAAAGCTGTCCGTCCCTGTGGGAAGAGTGAGATGTCTGTGTGTACTCTCCAGGGCTGTTTCCTGACAGATTGTTGGATCCCAAATATCGGCCAAAGGCACTAATCTCAAATATTGGCCAATAACCAATTGTGCATGCACAGCAAGGCTGCAGATGCCAGGATGACACCAGAGGTATCAAACACCGAAGCAGAGGATCAGAAACATTTGCAGAGGCACTGCCACCACAGCAGCACCAGCAGAGCTTTCAGGAGAAGTTCATTAGGACGCCTTTAAGTGCTCAGCTTTATAAAACATAAATAACACGGCCCTGTCTATTTTCATTTGCGCTTAATCCAGTGAGGGGATGGCAAAGTCAGGCTGCCCCTGGGTTTTCTCTCTGAGTCACCTTGACTAGAGCAGCACATTTCTGCTGGAAGCAGGAGTAGGCAGTGCCATGGAGCAACCCCATCACTGCCTCTCAGCACAGCCAAAATGCTTCTTTCCACCCTCCCTCCATCCCCAAAAGCCTCAAACACTTTATTTCAGAACCACAATTTTCATTTCATTATGGTCACAATCATGCCTTCCTTTAAAATAGTTCTTTCAAGAATTAGACTGTATTTGAGGCTGCATGAAAAAACCCAACTAATGTATTTCAATTAACTAATTTTGAGATTATGTCTGAAAAATCAACACTGCCTTAAAGACAACTCACTGCCCTTTAGAAAATATGTTAGAATAAAATGACACATATCACAAGACCACTATGGCTTTATCTGAATGGAAATCACTTCCAAACTGAACTTCCTCCAACAGAGTCAAAAATCTGCACTAATTTGCTCTATATTTGGACTATGAATTATGCAACCAGCTGGGAAACTGGACACTTCTTCATCATCACACCCTGCAGAGCCAAGAAAAATGTGCTTCAGATACTCTGAAAACACAAAAAATCTAAGACAAAAGTAGTACTCTTTGGTTGCTATCATGAACTCTGTCTTACAACTGAAAATATTACGTGAGGCATTTTTTCTTTACAGATTTACAGTACCATGGAACTACAGTTCTAAAACTCATTATCCAACACTGCTGCACCCACTGTCAGAGCAAAACACAGGAAAGCATTAAAATGTTATTTCGGCTATTTCTAAACTTTGAAGAAAGATGTAAAATGACAAATGAAGGCAATCAGAAGAGGGAACTCACTTAAAATTATCCTTTGTTATTTAGAAAATCTCTGTTTCAATGATGTTTGTGGGAGCTATTGAGAATTTATGGTCAGAGATGTAAGCAACTGTTATTAATTATTCTCAACAAAGCAGCTTCTGTGGATAAAAATATCTTTTTCAGACACAAATATATGACTGTAAACAGCAGATAATTAACAGTAAATAAAATTATCTGTGAAGACTAACAACTCAAATGGCCAACAGTGCTCTCCTGCCAGCCTTGAGACTCATATAGGCATTCAGGCAGCAGAATTATAAGTAGCAGAATTAAAAGTAGCAGAGCTACACTGGATATGAAAAGGTGTCTGGAGTTGCCAAAATCCTTATTTGCACCTTAGAAAAACATATCCTTAGGAAAAACTGGGTTATGACAAGGAAAGTCTCTTTGAGCCATTTTAGCACCAGAATCAAACACACAAAACAGAAGTAATTTTCTATTCATCAGCACTAGAAATTATCATTAGTTTTGAGTTGTCTAATTTGATTTTTTTTAATTAATTTACTGTTTCTCAGTTTTTAATATGCATACTATTCAGCAAAAAAAATTGACAACAAAGTATCAGAGGTATTAAAAAAGTGAAAATATTTTAGACATTTGCATCTTCTGATGAAGAAGAAACTCCATTCCACAGCTAAATACTGGCTGCATTTTGTGAACTCTCATGTCCTTTACCTTATCAATAGAAGAGCTGAAGGTAAATTGGAATTTGGAATGCCACGCCACCCTTAAAAACTTCAAGAAAGGTCACTAATTACAGCTGTATGAAATAGAACAAAACAGTTTTCATGACGATAAAAACATTTTCTTACTTCAGGAGTATTTGCCTTTCCCTGTGCTATAAAAATAAATACCTCACTCTTTTCATATTCATCTGTTGAAGGGGTTAGTTATAGGACAATGATGATTCTTACCACTTTTAAAGGTGGAAGAAGGTGAAGGAAAACAACTTGGATTCACCACAAATAAAAAGCTGTTTACCTGCTAACACTCCTCAGCACAATCTCACCCATTTTATAGCAACTTGTCACCTGGAAGCTCATCACAGGAAAAATAAACATTGAAAGGGTTGATATCACCTGCAAAAGCCTTTTGTTCAAAACTGACTTGGAGTGTGTGGGGTTTGATTGAGGAGCCCCAATAAAGGTCTGACAAGCAGGTATTTAAAATTAACAACAATTCACAACTATTTGACCAAACAATCATACTTCCATTGCTGATATAAATATTCCCTCTCAACAGGCACTGACTGTTTACCAGTGACAAGTCTTACACTAAGAGACGATTTCCATCTTTGCACTATAAATAAGGCTGGCAAGTTCAGCACACATTTAATACCCATAACAGGACTTCATCTTGTACTTGTCCCAGGATATAAAATCCTTCTTTCATAAAAGAAATTAAAACATAAAAGATAAATATTACCACTAGAAGATGTCACCATTACCTTGCCCACTATGTAGCCAAATTAGAAATAAACTCAACAGAAGAATGACATTTGAGAAGGTATTTTCTTAGGGTTTGGTTTCTAAAGTCCACAAATAACCTGGGATAAAGTCAGATTACCAAGTATGGGAAATAACTTGAATGGAAAATATCACAAACTGAACATGTCTGCTTAGCAAATTTTATGGCAAAAAAGAGAACAGCAGCAAGATCCTTTTCATGTAGAAAATGAGGAATAAAGACAAATTGAACTAATATTTAAAGATATGATTATTTTGCAATTTAAAATTTTTCTTCAAAGCATGATGAGAGTCAGAGATAAATGGTGAGGTGACACTAAAACCTCCAGTTTAAGACCATCCATACAGGCAGCATGGATGGTCTTAAAAGGAAAATTTACACGTCAGCTAAAATAAGTCTATACACTAAAAACAAATCTTAGCTTTCTCACAGAAATTATTGGACATTTTGGGTTATTTCTGCATGCAGAGCCAGTTTCAAACTGTCTGCTTTGAGTCAGTAATAAATTTTATGGCTTCATGAAATATTAGTGCCAATACAGAATTTTTTACACGTGTGTGTATTTGTCTATACAGAATCCAACATAGGTTCACACATGTATAATATCTATACATACACAGAGTTTTTGGTCTCATTTTCTGCACAGCAAAAGTGGCTTTTAAGGTCTGAACATTCCTCCTCACACAGCATCAAGAAGTGACTGATAAAAAAGACATGGAGGCTTTTGAATGATAAAATGTTTTGACGTTTATGTTAAAAGTGTTTTACCTCTCACATCTTTAATTTGCACCACAGACAGGTTGTCTAAAATATGTTCTTAAATACATCAGCCCTGCTCATGGAGCATTTTACTCAGAGATTTGTCTGCTCCATTCAAATGCTGTCTGAGGTACTCCTGTGTGTAACATGCCACGAAGCATTTCTTCATCATTCCTGCTGAAAATTGCTGGAATCGGGGCAAGGGCACACTGACAAACACCACAAGCATCAGAGTCACTCTCTGTGATTCTGAGGTAGACATTGCCAAAGAAAAGGCATCCAAAAATCCTAAATAATGAGGCTGAAGTATAACAGAGAAGAGACATGACATATGCTCCACCACGAGGTTGTGTTTCTTTCTGTATTACCATAAACCTCACAACACTCTGAACAAATGAATAAATTATTCCATGCTTGACACTATTTTTTCAATGTCCTTCAGTTAAAAACCATGAAGGCTTTCTCTGTATGCCAAACATCCTTTTAATTGAGAAACAATCTGCACAGCTGTAGGGCCAAGCTGGGCGGGAGCTGCAGCTCTCAGGGTTAACAAATTCTCATCCTTGGTGTTTGAGCACAGCTGAGACCACAACTGGAATGTGCCTTTTCACCAGCACCATTCAACACAGAGCTGGGAGAATTAAACTGCTGTAAGGCCAATGTTTAATATTGCCATTAAATTTTGGTATTTATACATTGTTCTATAATGAACTTCAGGCTTGGGTTTTGTTGTTATTCTTATTATTTGGTTTTTTTGTCATTTGTTTCCTCTAACTAGGAAGCCTAATAGCTCCCTCATCTTAGAAGCACAGCATTTTACTTTTGGACAGTTCTGTTTATATCTTTCTAGAACAATGCATTTTTAAGGAGTAAGATAAGTACTGATTCATGAAGCAATCAGTGCAACACTTCTAAATAATTCACCACTGGGCAGAGGTAAAACTTTAAACACTCATTTATACCTTGATCTTCCTCTTCAGAGATGGATTTCTTGACTCTTCATCAAGTGATTTTGAAGCCTGTTGAATTTTTTTTTTTTTTTTGAATCTGGATGTTTGGGAAGCTAAATGCTCAATAGATTAAAATGTTCTACTCAAATATACGTAAATAATGCCTTGTGAATGACTGAATCCTATAAAATTCCACAGTTCCTCTGGAGTTCACACCTAAAGAACAGTGCACTCCTCTTTAAACCATGTCTAAAGATACCACAAGAACTTTACTGCCATTCACTGACTGTGTCTTGCTTTGACATATTTATTTTTAAATACATAATTCTGATATTGATTTGCTTTCTAAACCCACAGGTAAGAAACCACATTAATTAATTTAGCTTCATATCAAGATGCACTCTGCTGTTGTAATAGATGTCTAAAACAGCTCACTGGTGAGAAATTCTCTAAGAGCTGAGTACATCAAAACTAATAAAAAGTGAGTAAAAGTAAAGTACATCTTCTAAATTTTGCCCACATAGCTATGTAAAAGAAACACAGAGATCTTTATCCCCGTGAAAGTGAGTGCATTCACAAAACAAAGCATATACCCAGATAAAATATGAACAGAAAGAGCCCATACTCTCCATATATTTTAAGAGATATGGCCCCAGATTTTCAGTGTACTTAAGTTTTATTTCTTGGCAAATGCTTACAAAAACCCACCAGAGCTGTGTGAGAACAAGCAACACCATAAATTCAGCTGCATTAACTTGTAAAAACGCACAACTTTTAGAAGAGAAGGCTCTGGGAGCCTCAGAGCCCCTTCCAGTGCCCAAAGAGGCTCCAATGGAGCTGGAGGGGGACTTGTAACAAGAGCATAAAGTGACAGGACACAGGGAATGTCTTCAAACTGCCAGAGGGCAGGGTTAGATGGGATTTTAGGAGGAAATTCTTCATTGTGAGGGTGGTGAGACACTGGCTGCAGCTGTCCTAAGAGATGCAGATGCCCCCCTCGCTCCCTACCTGGGGGTGTTCAAGGCCAGGTTAAAAAAGGCTTTGAGCAAACTGGACTGATGGAAGGTGGGGCAGGGGAGTTGGAATGGTTTAGATGATTTTTAAGCTCCCTTACAACCCAAAGCACTCTATAATTCTATGGCTGTACCTTGAAATATGCAGGCTGCTGTTTTCAATATTGGTGATATATCACAGTACCCAGCCCAGGAAGAAACTCAGTTTATGACTTAAGAGCTACTGACTTCAGTATTTGCAATGGTGAATGTGCAAAAAACTCCTGTGAAATATTATTTCCAGTTAAATTACCACTGCACTGTTAGCAAGCTAATAAATCCTTATGAAGATCAGACATTGAGGAGAATCTATGATTATATTTCTGATGGAAGGAAATGGCACGGTTAGGGAGGATGACTCTGTCTGCATCTTCAGGATGTGTAAAAAGAAAGTTTCTGCCTTAATTTATGCTGTTTGAAAGCCCTGAACTAGTTTTTTAAAACTTTATCCTTCAAAGGCATTCTTAATATTCAAAAAGACCTTGCTAATTAACTCCTAAAACTACCTCAAGTCCAACCTGCTTTTCCTGCTCCTTAGAGAAGTTTTAATTACACAGATTAAGCACTGGAATTCCAGCTGTCACCTTCCAATAGCTTTCTCCCTTTTTAAATAAGGTGCTTTTGTGTTGATCTCTCCTTTGCTTTGAGCAGAGCTTTGGATGGGCTGCTTATATGATATAGCAGTTGCATATGACTATTAAAAATGATGTGACAGCACAGAGGGCATATTTATCCAGTCATAGAACCTGCAGCTCTCTCCTGACGTGTTTTGACACCTGGCAATCAGATTGGACTTAGCCTAACACTGGAACAGAATTACCTGAACTCCTAAGTGGTGCTTGCAGAGAACCCCAGCACTGCCATCACCAGGGGTTGTGGTGACAGGATAAGGGACAAAAGGCCTGAGCTCCTTCAGGGTGAACTCCAAATCCACTGTGACAACAATTAAATGTCACAGGCCTTCCAGACAAGTGCTGGAAACTTCTTTACTAGAAATACTCAGGACAGCTTGGCAGGGAAGCAGCCCCTGATCCATGGCCCTTTTTTCAGCAGCAGGTTGGATGAGGTGACCTCGAGGTCCCTTCCAGAACAGACCTTTCCATGATGCTGTGAACACATAAACCTCCACCACGGGGAAGAAGATGGCCACAGGAAGAGTATTTCAAATGATGAAAAGGGTTTTACCTGTGCTACCCTCACTGTGTGAGTACACACTAGAGCAGAAAATTCATTCAGTTGTGAGAAGGTTTGACAATTCCCTGGTGCCAGGCTCCCCCTTCCAGGGCCAGCAGCTGCACCAATTTGCACATGGAATCAGCGAGCTCCTACAATATTCCATGTGCAGAGCTCTCCAGCTGGAACACCCAGCATGGGCCATTCCCTGGATTTCCTGTGGTCTCAGCCTTGTGCAGGTTCTGCCTGAGAGGCTGGAGCACGCAGTCACTAAAGCATGGAGATGCTGCCCAGTTTGAAAATAGAATAAAAATAATTACTAATCTTTACCACTACAACACAATGGCTCACACAGAATTCACAGTCAAAATCTAAATGACTCCAATTATCTTTTAATCAAGGTCTAATAATATTTACTGCAGTGTGCTCAGCTGGAAGCACTTTCCTAGCCCCAGCTCAGATAACCTGACCAAGATCTGTGTGCATAGGAAGCAGTCATTTGTCACATATATCTCCAAAACACCCTGGAAGAAAGTACACTTCCCAATAAACACAGAGGAGAATTCATTTCAGGATAAGAGAAAATTCATCTGTGGTGCAGATCCAGACTAACTCAGCAGTGATGCACAAGTGATCCAGAGTCAAGTTAATCCAGGCATTCCCCTCCTCTTCCTGCTGCCACCTTTTACTGCTCTGCATGAATTCCCACCAAACCAGAACTCTTTGAGTGCCACTTGTTCCCTTGCTGCCCCACCTGAGCTCCCTGTGACAACGACAAGCATTCCACCTGAACTTCAGCATCACTTCAAACCAAGGCTTCTCAGAGAAGTTTTCTTCTGCTGAGATACACAAACAGCATTCCCTTTAAACATCTGCCACGTGTGATGTTTCCTATCCATCAATTTAATGGAGTGTTTTGATACTTAAAAAGAAATTCATAGATAAGTAGATAGAAAGTAAAAAGAATTCAAAGGAAGAATGGCATACGGGTTATCTCACTTTTAGATGTTTAATGGCTTAGGAAACTCTGAGTTCCTGCTTTCAATATACTAAAAAGGAATTTTTAAAGTCCTAACATATAAGAAAATCTGATCTATTCCAATAAATGAGTATGTTTTTACAGACTTTTTTCTAAGTGTAGAATATATTCTATGCTTACACCAACTATCATCTCGTGAAGGTAGGATAGGTCCTTCCAAACCCTGAAAATCATGAAGTAATCTTCATGTATGACCTGGAACAGCACACTCCAACCTCTCGCTCCTTCAACCAGCCCTGCATTTTCAATCTTTACTGGTAAATTTCAGTTACTTCTGCTTTGCCCTGGACAAAAGATTCAGGACTATGAATACAAAGAGTTCAGCAAGTTGAGGGAGCACACTGGTTTTGCAAGTAAATAAGCATCACTCAAAAGACAAACCAGCTCTGATTACAGTTTTGTCTTTCAATGACTCACATCTTATCTGGTTTTGTTTGGGTCTTTAAATCGATGACTGGGTGCTGGCAGTGGTGATTAAGAGGTCATGCATTAAATACAGAAGTTTTTTAATCTACTTTTTCCCTCAACTAGCACTCAGTGTCTTGAGTTATTCATACCAGCAGGAGGCTGTGGGTGAACACTGCCCCATGGCCAGAAAAGCCTCATTATTACCTATGCTCGAAGTAAATAAACCCAACA
This sequence comes from Alaudala cheleensis, assembly GCA_013398995.1. Taxonomy (NCBI): domain Eukaryota; kingdom Metazoa; phylum Chordata; class Aves; order Passeriformes; family Alaudidae; genus Alaudala; species Alaudala cheleensis. The sequence continues at coordinate 23,833 of VWYE01012396.1, forward strand.
GGAGTTCACATAATCCAAGCACATATATTGCCTTTCAAATCCAATAATTGCATTTGTTCTCTTCTTCCAAACTATCAATTCCTCCTTGGAAAGCTAAAAAACCTAAACATTGTTTTTTGGGTGATTTGTTTTGGGGGTTTTTTTGTGTCTGTGTTTTGAGGAAAGGGAGCCTCTTTTGTTGTTACACAAAAAAAGCAGCAAGAAAGGTACTCCCTTGGACAGAGTCCGTTAAAAATCAGATTATTTCCACAGCATTCTCCTATTATTCACCTGCCAGTAAAATATGTACACTTATTGTCTCCCTTTGAATGCCTATTTTTATCTGACTGAGGCTACATGGTCATTTTTGTACTTATTACTGAGTTACTAAGTTTTTTTCTTCCTTCTTCTAAAGCATGTTTTTCTGTTCTCAAAAACTGGGCCACATGCCTCTGAGGAGAAAGTAGTGCATTATTTCATTCCCACCTTTTCTTCTTTTTTGGCATCTCTGAGGCCTGCTATGCCCAGAAGTGCTTCCACTCAAGCTGGACCATCAAATCAATTATCACAGCAGTCTGCTTCCTAAATATGAATGGCAATGAATGACAACAGGCAAGGCCAACTTTCAGCTTGGATTTGTCATTGGGAATGTAAATTTTTTTGTTTTGCTTTATAGATGTTTGTTAGAGTGGCAATTTGGCCAAACTCTTCCCCCTGCTGTCTGCAGCTGCATTCTGTGGGTCCCCAGATGAAAAACTTCCCCTTTGCTATGTCAAAGACAGAAAAAAAAAAAGAGCAAATAAGACATAGGGAACTATTCTTACCATAAAAGTTCTCTTTTCTGCTTATCTTTTACTACAATCACTGCTGTCAATGAAAAAAAAGAAAAAGCACAATGACAAACTGTTTCCATTCCTAGATGTTCCCAATTTCAAGGTGCAATTATTTTTAGTGCTGTTGCATCATTTCACAACAGATCCCCACTTCCAGCAATGTGTCAGGGCTTTGCAGTTGGAATGAGCACGGCCTTATGACAGCACTGAAAGATTAATTACTGTATGAAAGGACTAATGTACAATATAGGACAACGCAAGCAAACATAGTAAATTAGAAAAAAAACCCAAGAAGTCTTATCCCTTACTCACAGTCATAGTTTGGAATTCATGTTTTCCCTAATTGAAAAACCATTTATTCTTTTGCTAAGAAGACAATTAAAGTATACAAATACTAAACGTGATTCTAAAAAATGTATTTCTAAGGCTCTCCTTCACTGACACTACTCATTCAAAAACCTACAAAGAACGAAATTTATTTTAAAGCCCAACTTAATTTTTGGAGAACTGATTATATACTATGAAAGGGGATTTTAGGCAGGCACTGGGACACACACCCAAAAACTTTGGGGTGAGAACACTGCAAAGGTTGCATTACTTCCAGTACACATAATCCCAGTGGTCATATAGGAAAGATTGTATTGCCTATTTTAGTAAAAACAATTTCAACCAAGCAGGTTGAAATTTATTTTTCCCCTCACAGACACACGAAAAAACAATACAAAAACTCTTTTCTTGCATCCTTTTAGAAGACGGAGTTGTGAGTGAGCTTTATCCTGTCAGGAAGGGAGGGTTGATGGTTCCACCTAGTGGTATCCACAGGGCCCCAGTGGGCAGTACTGGGACACAAACTGGGAAAAGCTTCACAGGCCCAAGACTTCGGGCGACATCACTTCAACCCGTCAAAGTTTTCATGTGCTCATAGGTCCATCAAATATTTAAGGGATAAGCTTTCAGTTTGTACAAGTTAGTCAGTTCAGTTAGTGACTTGCTGAATGTTAATTTTCATTGCAAACCAGAATCCAGACAGTGTCATTTTCTCCTTACACTATAAGGGCTCTTCCCAGGAGTCCCTTCCAATTTATTAATTTGCCACAACAGCAGGATTTCTACAACAAATTGCCAGAAAACTCTGTGTAGAAAATGACAGTTGTGGGTCCTTTTGTTGTTTGGTGTTTTTTTTAAAGAACTGCTCTCATCTATGGCAGGTGAGCAAGTTCTTCCTGGGTCAGACTGCTCAAGCAGCTGAGAGAAAGAAAGGTTTTGCTGTTGGAGGCTTTGATGCTCTCTCAAGAAAGCTGCTTTTATCCAGTGGCCCCGCTCACCCACCAGCACAGGAACCTGAGGACCATCACCCTGTTTCACTGACTTTTATCTCCCCACTGAGAGGGACAGTCTCTAGTAAATGATTGATTTAAATGTGTCTTTCTGGATGTCTGAAACTACAACAGAAATAACTCATCCTTTTCCTTCCAATAAAATAACATCCAGAGATGCCACAGATTAGCTAAATAAGATTTGGGGGTTTTGGATTTGTCTGGTAAAGTGTGAATACCTCACGTGTGAAGACATTTCTGAAACTATCTTCTGAAATTGTATAATATCCTGAAAACACAAAATGTTAAAAATGCTTGCAGAGTCTTATTTATAACAGAGCATTTCTAAATATAGATATTTCAGAATATACAGGGCAAGGAGAGAGTTTACAGCAACCAAAACCCCAAAACACAGCAATGTGAGTTACAGCCACATCTCCAGGCCATTTCCTGCTGCATGAAAGAAGGAAAGAAAGGCTTGAAATGTTTCCTTTGGTGCTCCCTACTTCCCATCTGGCAGTTGTGAATTCTGCTCCACAAGATAAATAACTAGTGAAGAGTGAAGAGCTGAGCTGCTCTGCAGCACATCCCCGGGCCTGACGGGCTGACTACCTGTCAGATAATGTTGGGAGTAGGATTATGTCTGAAAAGGTTGACAGAGCACAGATTTATCTCTCTACATCAAACACTGTGTGTTTAGCTAAACTCAGTGAACTTTAACTAATTAGCCCATCATTACAGTAAATTCATATCAAGTAATTTTCAAAAGGCTAAAGCCAGAGGTCAGAGTATTTACACTTAATCTGAAGTACTGATAGTAACAGCAAGCTATTGGGAGAGATTTCTTCTTAAAAAATAGCAAATGCAACCTTTTCATGGCAATTGTTTAAGGCAATGCCCTTTCTAAAATAGACATTAAAAAGACCCCTAAAAATATACATATATCTAAATAGAGATGAGCTCAGCTGGTCAAAGCTGGGTGCTAAACCCACCAAAGGGGATCAATCCCTGAATGGGCCATTTACTTAACACTTGGATTTGATGATCTCTGTAGGTCCCTTCCAACTCAGAATATTCTGTGATTTCTCTGAGTAATCTGTGTACAGAAAAAAGGAGTTGAAAGTGGAAATCAAAAGGCTACACAGTCCCATAAACATAATATTTTCCATGCTTCTATATTTTATCTCATGTTTTAAAGAAAGGACAAAATACTGGGGAACAGGAATTGCACTTAAAGATAAGTCCATTATAAAGATATTCATATCTGTAAGAAAAATCTGGTAAAAAATTAATCTAAATCATAATTGCAGAAAGACTTTTAGAAAACCAAAAAATCAGACAATTAAGTAATAAAACCATGTTTATCTTTCAGTTTGCAGCAGCATGAATGTGTTCTTGTTGCAATCGTTCGTGCAGAATGAGTGCAAGGACTGCTGAGGGAGAGGCAGAAATCTCATGTACTTGGAGGGTTGGAGCTGCAACTCTGCCTTTGGCTCCTCAGACTGTTCTCCTCTGTCTGCACTGATTTGTCGATCATGCTCTTAGAAAAAAACAGGGAATGTAACACAAAAAAGGTGGAGCAGCTTTTGGCCAGACAGAGAGAGTTTCCAAACTGCATTTGAAACAAAAAATGTAATGGGAGAGTCTTTGTCCAGTTTGTCCAGTTGATGAGTTCTGAACCTGCTCCTCAGTGATTCATATTTGTACAGAAAGGAGGAGGGAGAATTGAAGCCTCCTGCTCTCTCTGCATTGCAGGAAACCCCAAACCTTTCCAAGCTATGGAAAAGCTTCTCCCACAACACAGACAAGCTCCAGGTGTGGGCTGTGGCTGGTACTGAGGCTCATCCAGCTCAGAGCACTGAGATTCACACGTGCTCATCCTCTCCAGGTGATGCTGCACTCACCGGACGTTTCCTCAGCTCTCAAGTACCCAGTGCTGCCGTTCCAGGTCACATCACTGCACCACCCACATCAGTAAAACACACTGCTGAGCCCCTTTTTTGTAAGAGAAACCAGAGCCCTCTCTGCATTTCAATTCCTGACACAATCTGTACAGAGCACCAGCTGTTAATTTGATTTATAGATAAAAGAATTTTTTTTTTTTAAACAGAACTTCTGTTCACATTCGGTCTCTATTTGCCATTGCTTTTGCAACTAAATAATTGAATTCACTTCTAAGCATTCCTACAAGTGTTTCTTGTTTCCATATTAAATACAACCTGTTAATAGCTGGAGCTGCAATTAGATGTTTTTTTTTTGTATTCAGAGGCTTTTATTGAGATTCAACTGCCTTTTGTTCACTTACAAGAAAGATGTTTTAGGAAAGAGTACATCTTCATATTTTGTAAATGGAATAATGGACGATGAAATACCTCGATGGAACAGATCCCAGCTTCCATCTGAGTTCATGGCACTCCTTAGGACATCAGTGCAGTCAAACAAGAACCTGGTAATGTGTGCAAATTTAACAGATCTGTCTAAAAGTACTGTACAGTTATTGTCTGAGGAAGACTAATTAGAAGTTCCTAATTCCTTTTTGAAATTCATTCTACTGAATTCCTCCTTAATCCTTGGAAGTAAAAAAAGAAATTTAAAAACATTTTAAGAGCTCCTGTTTTCTCCTTATTTAAAACAAGCTGTGCCATATTCAAAATCTGCAGTCCTAAACCCCACAAAAGTTATTTTATGCTAGAAAACACAAACTGTTCAAACAATATTTTTCAAACCTACCCTACCCTCTATCCTTAAAAGTTTTCTTTATAAGTTAATTTTTAAAAAGTTCACAGCAGTTTGAAGTTGCAGCCATCATGTTTAAAGACGACAACATGCAATTAAAATCCACAGATTCTCTTACATTTCTATACATGCAATTCTCAGAATAACGCTGCCTTATTATCAATATTTTGCAGGAACTTTTCTCTCAGATTGGTATTTCAGTGATCCTTAAAGAATCCTCTTGCATAATTTCTGAGATATTTTGATCTTGTGGCAGCTTTAGGATAATTTCTCCATTTTGCCACCATCCATGAGCCTCTTTGAAACAGTGACATGAATATGCAAGCATGAATTTGGTCTCTTTGTTCTTCAATACACATGAACTGCAAAGAAACTGCAGGGCATGGGAGATGTGCTCTGGAAAAATTACCAGACACATCAAGATTGGAACTATTCTTATCCTGTTCTAACTCCTCTTGAGTTCACCACCAACTCTATTCATGACTACAAGGACGCTTCCAGCAGCTGAAGGCCCTAAACAAAGATTATGGGTGGGTTTATTGTATTGTTTGGATTCTGGGTTCATTTTTAAATGATTTATTTTTAAAATAAAATTTCACCTCCATTTACAGAGACTTTAAATAGTTTAAATCTTTGCTTTCCTGAAAATGTCAACAGATTTTTATAAATCAGGGATTATAGCCACACACAAGAATTGAAAATCGTCTAGAAGATGTTTCTACTGACATCTGGAGGGCAAAATGTGCTCCAGAATCAGGCACTGGACAGCAAGCAAGGGAAGAGGCGCCTCAATACAGGAACTGTGGTGCTCTAGGGGGTTCAAAAAGAACAATTGCTTAAGAAACACAAGGTGCTTTCTATTTTATTACTCATCTCCCCTACCCTATAATAATTTGCTTAATATTAAGTATTACTTTTATTTATGACAGCTTATTGTATTCATCCTGAAAGGAAATAACAGGGCAGGTGTGAAGACAAAGCAAGTCTGAAATGATCCCAGGAAATTGCAGAGCTGGAGAACAAAACCTCCCAAGGATGGCAAGCAATGAGCTGTGTCTAGAAAAACATCAGTGATAATTCAAAAACAATCTTGATAGCTCATGAAGCTTCACTGCCAAAGAGTCATGAAGACCATTTCAGAGAGCTCTCTGAACATCAGATATTCCTGGGAAATGCCATCAAAGCAAACAGCCACAGCCTTTCTACTCTTCTGGATGACAAAAGCCCCATAATACCATGGTGTACTGAAGCCTTTCAGGATATTTCTCCCTCAAATCCGTACAGGTGTGCAGAGCTCTTGCACACATGGCAAAAGAGGAAAGTCTCAGTGGGTATTTAAATGCTGAGTGTTTGCAAAATGTAGTCACTCAGAGGACAAGGCCAACCCTGCACGGCCACCAGCCCCTGCCCCAGGCTGGGCTGCAGTGCCTGACCACAAGGACTCAGGCAAGGACCAAGGACTTTTCTGCTCCTCTCTCCCATGATACAATTTCACCTTCCAGTTCAGTCTACATGGAATTACAGAGTTTTGCAAACCTTGGACAGCACCTCCCCACACTGAGGAGCAATTTCTCTAAAACAGGTTTTGAGTTCCACTGCCTTGCTTGGCCTCTAAATGTTCCATCCTTTCCCCTCCTGTGCTACCAATAAGGGTTTTAGCAGTTCCAGCAAACTGCTAAACCTGCTTTATACAAGTTCATCCATCTCCCTAAATTCTGCCCCCTTGGTGCTACAGAACTTTCTGATTCTTTAACAACACACTTTAAGAGATTTTCCTTAGAAGTTTATGGACAACTCAGAAATTGATTCATATCTGTTCACTTAGATAATGAGCTCCTTTAAAGAAGAATCATGATTGCCTTCAGTGAAGAGAGATGTTTTTGAAATGTATATTCCTTAATAACAGTGTCTGTATTATTTCAACAGAAAGTAAATATTCAGAAGACTCCATAAACATAATTCCAGCTTCTTTCTGAGTGGTTACCCATAAGGAGAAAAAAATGATACTTCCAGTAAATCTCCCTTTAAGGTTTACACTCTGGTAAAGTAGATTTAAAAATAAAATAAGCTTTTGTCAAAACCATCTCGTACTGAACAGATTTCACAAGTAAAGAAATTGCCAGTCATCTTTGGAATGTCTGACAGGGATGATAAAAGAATTTTTTCAAGAGTGAATCATCAGACTGAGGTGATTTTTCTTGTTCTGGTTTGAGTTTTATGGTATTTTTTGGGTGGTTTGTCTTGTTTTGGTTTTTTGTAAGGAAGAAATTAATTTCCAAATTGTTGATTCAACATCTTGCTGGATTTTAATCAGCCCCCAGTAATGATGGAATTTGCTGTTGTTCTCAGACTCAAATTCTGCTCTGTGAAGTCATGAGGACCTTTTGGGTCCTCCATCTCATTCTGTTTTGGACATAATTCTTACAGAGCTCAAAGCCAGGTGAATTAACAATGGAGCCTGATCACAGAACAGAAAATGCTGTGGGCCTCCAAGCTGAATTATTTCTCCCTCTCCTCAGGGAATACTGGCAATAATGCCTTTTTTTTTCCTATTATGTTATTCTAGAAATGTGTTCCCTTTAAAATGAAAAAAAAAAAATCATCCTCACAATGACTGAACATTTTCCCTATTTCAGTGTGGTATGTCTATTTCAATTTGTAATTTAAATTTGTAGGGAAAAATGCAGGAAGGCTGACACTCCACTCCAGTAATATATTCATGGAATCACAGACACATAGATAGTGTTGTAAAATTTTATATACTTGCCTTATAATTATTTAAATAGAATCTTCTTCACCAACAGAAAAAAATACCCAATGCAAAAAAAATGGAAGAAAAAAATACAGAAACCACAGAGAAAATAAAAAGTGAATATAATGCAGATCTGAGGAAGAACTCTAGTATCTTTGTTATTTTTAGACCTCCATCTGGAAGGCACTGTACAGTGTGTATATAGATTTTAAATAACAATATTGTGTCATTATATACTTCCATGAGAGGGTAAAGGAGATGAGCTAATGCACACACTAATAGATGTATTAGTGATAACGTTCTTACAAAATCTTATATCAAAGCCTATTCACTTTTCCCTCCAAAAGAAAAATCAGGTGTGTAACATGCAGAGATCTTCTAATGAGACACAACAAATCATATGAAAGGTTCACTTCTGCAGTGTGTTTTGAGGATGGCTAAATAAAACCAACTCTTCCAAGGTTAGTCTCTGGTTTTTACATGCAATTCTAGGATTTGAAACTAGTTCCTCAGAATGCAGGACTATCAGAATTACTATTAATGTACATCATCAATATCTCACACCTGGTTTTAGTCATCATTAAAAATAACTTCACTCTAATTGCAGCACCTTTTAGAATATAACAGCATTGAAACGGAAACAACCTAGCAGTGCAAATGTCCTACAATTAACCAGCATGGATAGTGTTCAGGATGTGCGAGCAATTCTGGAACTACATACATTACAAATGTACCAGCTCAGCTACATTATGCTGAGGCAATAATGTGCAATAATTAGATGAACCACCTGTGCTGCAGTTTCAGAAATGCAATAGAGATATCAACAGGAAATTAGGTTTGAAAGGATGATTGACCAGGTCTCAACACAGCTCCTGAAATTCCAACTTGCCTGCAGCACAACACTGAATGCACCCTGACAAAGTGCATTATCATGCAAAGTCAGGCCTGCAGTCTCTTAAGCCCAATATATTGTGAATAAATGGCCAGAGATGCTTTGCAGAAAGATGAAAAAAAATCACAGTATAAAACCGGCCAACAACCTGCCAACACACAAAACAGCTCCCTAAAATGATCTTCTCCCAAATTCCTAGAAGCATAAAAGCAATCAAATTGAGGACAAGGTGATATTACAAAATGTATACCACAAAACTGGTAACATTTTCCACTTGTAATAATCCGTAAAGATCAAACTCTGTTTTTGGGTAGCACACCTGTGATGAGCACCATAATAACAGAAATTTAAGCACATAAGACAGGTTGCATTGTCCATTCCACATGTGGTGCCCTCCTCTGCAGAGCTTCTCCAAAAGCACTGCTGGCCTCGACCTGTTCCTCTTCCACTACACACCTGTGTTAGATGTTTAACTTATCCTCTCATAGATTATTCAACTAAAAACATTGGGAAAATAAAATTACTTGAGGCAACTGAAATGCTGGCCTCTCACAGAATGACATAACTAAGATGCTATCAGTACTTTGTAACTCAGCATCATTAAATTTTCGGTGTGCTGAACAGAGAAACTTATTTTCTCCTGTTAATGCAACATAAAAATGAGAAGTTTCATGGTTTGCTCTATTACATCATAACACAAAGGGTAAATATTGTTACATCATAACACAAAGGGTAAATATTGTCTTAAGAATTAAGAACTCTGGGTCACTGTCTCCATGCTGAGTTTGGGGGACTCAATTCCACACCATGTGCCCAGAACAGGATGAACAGAAATCCTCCCTATCTACAAAATAACCATTTGGACCTAATGTCACTTCAATTAATCCCCTCCCAAGTCATACACTGCAACAGTGATTTTCATCTCTTTCCTTTCCATTCATTATGTATATATATTAAAATATTAAAGCCAATGTGCTTTACCTCAGTAAACAGTACTGTGGAAGAAAATTTTTCAAATAGAAGTGTTTCACAATAATTGCATGATAACAGTGTCAGCATTGACAAAGAAAATTCAAGTGGCCAAATGCAAATTAACTTAGCCTTGCATATTGTTCATTACTACTCATGTAGTTGGTAAATGAATGCATGAATCTCCTTTTCCTGCATGCAAAAGAAGTTCCTCTAACTTCAGCTACTGCATAAAGATGTAGCCAAAACTCAGCAATCAATCTCTGGAAATGGAGGCCTTCCCATCTAGCAGGACACAGCTCATTAAAATAGAACAACTTTCAGATTCAGTGTGAGTTAAGAAGTGAATAAATTCAGAACGGTGAGTGACTTCCAACTCGCACAAAAATCCTCCTAACTTGACCTGGTCTGGAGCAACTGGCACAACTCTGCTCTGGTCTGGCACAAGCTCAGATGTTTTGTGGAACAACCTTGCAAATCCCATGAGGCTGCAGAAAAATCCTCAGTGCTTCCATGAACTCCCATCATCATTCATGGACAGTGGGCTTTTAATTCAAAAGACACAAAATTTTAGAATCTCCTATTTTTGGATCTTAGGGCAATTCAGTGGGTAAAGTAATAGCAGTGCTGATTTTTAAAAATGCTGAAACTTGAAAAATACTCTGGAACTTTACAGGGAAAGCTTTCCCCACTGCACTGAAATGCACTCTGAAGCCCACTAATAAAAGCAAGGGGTACAGAACTCTCCTTAGCCTGGGTAAGTAATTAAATGCTTTAGATGAACAACAAAGTCAGAGGTAATTAGTTACAACTACATAGCACAACAGCTTTCTGAAGGACATTTAGCAGAACGTGCACATGGCTTTGCCATTTGATAGTACATTTTCATTTGTTCAGGAAAAATTCTTGTGTTGGGAAATAAGAATACATTAAATGGCAAATAACAATTTGGTTTAGAGAAAGCAGAAGAAATCCAGAGCTCACAGTCCCATTTCTCTGTCAAGTTCACCAAACATTTATAACGACATGCTCTAGGTCAACACATGAACAATCTCCTGCATAACCAAAACCAGAAAATCAATTTTAAAGACAACAAATCAATCTCCAGCACTTGCTTCAGAGAAGGGTAGCACACCAACAGAGGTGAAAGCAATTATGCAAATATACAGAATTCTCCAATTTCTGTCCTTCTGTCCACCCAGTCTGTGGTCCTGAGGTGTTTCTAGAGCCTCTTCACTCCTTGCCTACTTGAAGGAATGAAGTCTCCATCTAAAAATCCAGCCTGAGCAGGCTGGAGGCTGAAGACTCTTTAGTCTCTTTTGTCCACTTCTCTTCCATCCTGGTTGTAAGGAGAATTCCTCTGAAAACTCACTGAATTCAGGTTTGGGCTGCAAGGGACCTTAAAAATCACCTTTTTCCAACCCCCTGTCATGGGCAGAGACACCTCCCCCTGTCAAGTAAAATCTCCACATATTAAAGCTGTTTCTTTCATGCCAGGCCACCAAAAATCTATCGTCTACCTACTCCTTTAATTACAAAAGCCATAAGACAAAATGCAGACACAGTAAAAGTAGATTATACCACAAATACCTATTTTTAAACAGCTTTAGGACTGTTTATGGAGCTCTCAGGACTCAGGTAATTTGCTGAGATTTGATTTGAATGGTGCCCATATTTATATTTAGAAATAAAAGCAAACTTAAATCCACAATAATGCCATGATAGCAAAATGAATAAATTTATTATTGGTGTTTTTATTTAGCTCTTGCTATTAAATATGTGGTAATTTTGAAGCACTAGGATCATGTGTGAATCTCATTAGACCACAACACCTGACTGTAAGCAAAAATCCTCTATTACACAACTGAATAGCAAACATGCTTTTAAACACTCAGCTCCTGAAAGTAAAAATGTTTGAAAAGATGAAGAAGTTTAAAATACAAACTGATTTTTAAACTCAAGACTAAATTTTTATAGTCCATTATGGATATTTCCAACTTCATAACAGGTATTTAATGTTAAGGATCTGTGCCTCTGAAAGACATTTTATTGAACACAAATTTAGTGCACCTCCCACCTCCTTGCATTTTAACATTTATGATATTCTTACCAATTCACAGATGCAAGTATATCAAAACCCAGCTTATTTAGACAATTGTCACATCCAGAATGACTGACAGTGCTTTCAGGAAAGGAAATTTGCTTTGACTGNCTCTTTCACTCTCAAGGGTGTACTCTTGGTATGGAAATAATGACAGAGCAGCAACTGATTTGATTTTGATGCAGGAATTAAAAACTAATCCAAAATGTGTGCTAAGAGGGAACAGGAAATCCTCAAGAAATTTACTGAGATCTAAAGCAGAAGAACCTTCATGCATTCCCAGCAGTGAGAGCCC
>VWYE01012397.1:0-23212 GCA_013398995.1 Alaudala cheleensis
TAAATGTAAATTCCTAATCAGGAGTCCAAGCACACTCCTGTATGTGTGCAATAAGCATCTCAAAACACACCCAATTTGCAAGACTGTTCTTCCAGAAACTGAACTACAACTCCCTGATCCTTTAAGCTGCAAAAATCAACCTTAAAGCTCAGAAGTCATTTCTTCTCCAGTCTGAAATCTTCAGACTCAGAGCCTCATACATTTTCAGTCTCACAGAAGATGAAAGCAATGTCCCTGTACTATTTCCCAAGGCAAAAGAAGCTCCATGGGGTTCCCATTGCTCTCACATACCTGGGCTCTCAGGGTTGGGGACAACAGGCAGCTTCAGTGGCTGTCCCTGCTGCTTACTTGATGTGCTCACTGCAGGCTCACTCTTCAGCCTAGAAATGTTTGCTCCTGATGGCTTTTTCATGACCAATCCTTCCATTGCTGATTTGGGCTCATCAGCACTTGTTTTCTTCATGCTGTGCTTTGGCATTCCCATAGGAGAGGAAAACTGAACTGAATCCTGCTAGTGGAAGAAATGTTGTCATTAACAGGAGATTTTTAACTTAAATTCTAAGGAACCAATGAACCAAGGTTCAAGCTGCAACAAATCCCTAGAATGTATCTTCTGCTGCACAGAGTATGTTACTGGTATGCTGTAATCCTACAGTATGTTCTGTAGAAAAATGGCCAAACATTTCTCTTATAGCCTTAACAGCAGATGAGAATATTTTCTTTGTAAAAAAAGTTTATTTCAGCAAAAGCTGTGGAATCTTTTCAATGAGAAACGAATTCAAAAGCAGAGGGTAATTTCATTTACTCTCATGTAAATGAAATTAATACCAAAGTGGATGGGTAAGACTGTCATGATATTAAACATTTCTGCAGAATAAAGACTTTCAAGTATTTAAAGCTGTTTTTCAGGTGATGGAAAGAACACATCCCATTATTTCTGCAAGATCATATCAGCAACTTCGTATTTTATTACAGCGAACTATCACTTCTACAAATGCACACTTTATGCACTTTAAGTATTTCAGCTGTCACCCCAAAAAGTGTCCCAAAATGTCTCCTGCAGGTTAAGGTTGGATAAATCCCTACACTTAGTGGTTAATTCCTCACAGGTGAAAAAAGAAAAGTTCATTTATATTGATGTAAAACATTTTAGACTTCTCCCCACCATCACATATCCAGTGGAAATTCATGAGCTGTCTTGCATCAAAAACCTGCAAATTTCACTACAAAAAGAGTCACATCAGCATTAGAAATTTCTCAAAAAAAAAATTGAGGACATTAACATTTAACTTCAAACTGTAAAGAAAAGACTGAAAAGTACATGCAAAGGAAAATCACCACATCATCTATAAACCTATGAATTTATGCAATTAAATCCAAATTAGCAGCTCCTCAGACATGCATAAAGAGCACACCACAAAAACTTTACACCCAATTCTTCTAGAATTCAGCAAAACCTTTAGAACAGTTCTAGAATTCAGCAAAACCTTTAGAACAGAAACATCATTTTTAATAAATGAAGTAGCTTTCTTAAGTGCCAAATTCCAGAAGAATACTTCCTTTTTTACAGAATGAATGAGGAGCACCTGAACACTGCTATAAAGATGTGAAATACCTCAAACAAAACAGGATCCTTGTATGCATTGCCTTGTAAAATCCGATCCTCAAAAATAAACAGAGGAAAAATGAAAACAAAACCAACCAAAAAAATGCCAAACCCCACCTAATCCCATTCCAAACACCTCCATTTCTACAGTGCTACATAACACAGGCTGAAATAAAATTATTGTATACACTTTCTTTAATTTATAATGTTAATTTAGGAGACTACTGCTTGCAAACCTGTACCTGTATCAACACAGGAACAACCCAACTTCCCAGTCCACTATTTCCTTACAGCAAAGACACAGGTAGATATCCATCAGATGAAGGCAGCAGACACACCACAAATCCACTGCAAAACTTAGTCCATCCAACTTCTAATCCCTTCCAAATGGCATTAGGGGATTCCCAGACAGCTCCCTGCTTTATTGAATGGTTTTAATACAAAAGCCATTCAAGATGGATCCTCCTTACCCCAAATTTTGTGGCTGCATCTCTCAAGAGCAGCACAAGCTCCTCCTGTCCTGTGCTTTGCCACTGGAAACCTTCCCCAAGGTCTCACCTCACCAAAGCAACTCCACACACTCAGTTTCACTGAGTGAAAAAGGAAAAAAATAAACCCAATTCTGTTCTGCAGTGTGTCAGAGCCAGTCTCAGCCAACACAGACCCCTGCTTCCTGCTGTTCACACTGTGGAAATCTGGAGTGAGCATTTACAATTTTGATTTAGAAACAAAACACACAAAAGTACAAACTGCTACATTAAGAAGCAATGTTCCTACCTTGTTCTTTAAGGAGAAGGTGCCTGGCATTCCTGCAAACAGGAATCTGTTCTTCACCTTCAGCTTTCCCAGATTGGCTACAATGAGACTGTTGGACTTGGAGCTCTCAGGTATGAGCAGGACAGGAGCCCCAGCCTCAATGTCAAGAAGAACTCGGGAAGCTCTCTGAGCTTTATCTCTCACCTGGGAAGAGCAAAAACACATTTAAAAAAGAATTGCTACCATTTCAGGAATCAGATGACTATTTCTCACTGATTAGTACTGAAGTCAGGATTATTACCCTTTGATTTACAAAATTAGCATATGGTAAGAGTTTATACTAAAAAAAAAAAAAAAACCAACAAAAAACCCCAATAAAGCAACCAACAAAAACTCCTCAAACTCTTGTTTCAGGCAGAGAATAAAGGCTCATTAAGAAGACTACTGACTGCATTAATTACTCCCACATCAGGTCATGTAGTCTATGGCTGTCTTAATTATTGAATGGCCTCTTCCATTACAAGATGAGCCTGAGAAATCTCTACCAACACCAAAACTCTAAAACCTCCCACCATTTCCATTCACTTGAGTTGATGCATTTTTAGTTGATGCATTTATCATACGCTAAGACTGATTTGCTACAGTAACCATAAATTCTTACACAAATTCTACACATCTAGCTCTGTCTGTTCTACCTAGGAATGTTTAGCAAGACTACATTATTTTGGTTATGTCTAGAACTTAACTATCTTTGCAAAAGGCAAAGCTGCTGAACTTGACGCTTTGAGTCCTTTTCTTACAACGCATTTCAGTCTGTTTGGTGCTGAAGCACTTAAAAATCCTCTACTTTTTTAACACTAACTTGCATTTCTACCTGATGTCTGTGTGGATTTATGTACTTTTGTTCCTTTGAAGGTTCTAATTCAGCCCTCACATCTCTAAAGACTCCTGCACAGATTGATTTTACAAGTAAATCGCTGCATTCCAACTGCACAAACCAGGCTGGGAAAAAAAGAGCAGAAAAGCCCAGACATACAGTTTGTCCTTCAATCGCTGCCCTCTGGCGGCCCAGCACGTCCTGGAGCTGGGTGAAGTGCTGGATGAAGGCCACCACCTCTGCCTGGAAGCGCTGGGTGTGCACGTACTGCACCGAGGCCATGCGCAGCACCACGCGCACGTCGCACTCGCGCTGCAGCCGCGGGTCCGGCCGCCCGTACCTGCACAGGGGAGCACAGCACAGCTCAGACACCTGCTCCAGAAAGCAGCCTGGAAAGGAGGTGTGGGAGGCTGAGGAAAGGAGTGAGCAGGGAAATTGGGTGCTGAGGATGTGGCGTTAGGAGGGAGATGGTGCAATTGGTCGTTTGATACTGGGCAGGTAAAAATCGCAGTCCGATGTAGGAATGCTAAAAGCAGGAGATGTATGAAAGAGGTTTTAAGTTCACAGGAGGCTGAGAGAAGCTGGGAAATTCTACAAATTCTCATGGAAACTAGGAAATTAGTAACAAGCAAATATTGAGGGACAGAAAGTTTAAATTCATACTTAAAGATTTGAAAGATGAGAGCCTCTTCACCACTTGTAGTGAAACGTTCTCTGTAGAATTCTCCATGAGATGTCAGATCACTCAAGGACAGACTTCCAATACTTCCCTGCAAGGTTAAATCTCCCTCTGCAAAACAAAGGACAGACAATCAGGATCCTCAAACACAGATCAGTTCCTAAACCCCAAAAGCCTCATTACAAGTAATTAAATCAGTCAATTCAATTAAACATTAAACCTCAAAGAAAATAATGTATTTCTGCAACGAAGATTTTATCAACCCACACATTACTCTAGGCTTTACACTCATCATGTGATCACACTAGTTTCATTTGGGAAACTTAGATACAACTCCTTTTATTCCTCCAGACCATTAATAAAAACTCTTGTTCTGCTCTGTGAAAGTGAAGTATTAAAATTGCAGCAAATCACAGCTAAAATGATGAAAGGTTTGACAGTTGGGAGGGATGCCACAATTTAAAATAAACCCTGATAAAGCAAAGGAAGAAGCAGTGGGAGGAGAATGTACATTTTGTCCAGAAAAATCACAAAAGCACAGTGAGCACCAAAATAAAAATATTTCAAATCATCATTCCAGTGCACACCTTGTTTTATTTTAAGCTGCAAACAACCTGAGCCCTTCAATCTACTCACCAATCACTTCCAAGTGAGCTGCAAGCTTTGCCACACTGGCTTTAGCAAGCTCACTGGTTGTCTTATTCAGGACTAAGGATAAAGAATGGACCTGGTCAAACAAAACAGGAACAAATTGGTATGAAAAACACCACTTCAGAGTTGAACATCTTGTTTAGCTTTTTCCCAAGACAATTGCACTGTAACACATGAATGGCAAACAACAATTATCTGATTGGGAGACACTGAAGGAGAGCAACATTTTTACTGCCTTGTTTGCACATTAAGGAGTCTCCCAAACAATGATCAGGCCAAGAACAAATCCCAGCACTGTTACCTTCTTCTTCTTCTCTTTCAAGATTTGTCACATCTAAGTTAGACTGCAGGGCCTCTGGGTAAAGACTATGTTGTGTACACATACATCATGTGTTTGTCCAAAATATGTTTATATGTATTGATGTATAAATATATATATGGATATATAAATTAGAGATGTTTTTTCATAAATGAATTCATAGTACCTAGAACAGCACAGTGCCACTGCAGCATGTTGGGTCTGCAATACTGAAGGAACCTTTTCATCACAGAGCCAGGGAGACAATCATTTTGCCAATGTTCTG
The DNA here is from genome assembly GCA_013398995.1 of Alaudala cheleensis. NCBI lineage: Eukaryota > Metazoa > Chordata > Aves > Passeriformes > Alaudidae > Alaudala > Alaudala cheleensis. The sequence goes on from VWYE01012397.1 coordinate 5,154, forward strand.
CTTTTCTATAACTCCTTTTTTAACTATATCTACACACATTTTAAATCTGTTTCTGCATTTATGTACACTCCCCATTAGAATATAAAACACATGATGTAAATGCCACCTTAAGTTTCTATAAACCAGATGTTTTATGACAGACAATCCAACCACTGCTTTGCATCTCAAGTGTACCTTTAGATCCAGCTTAGTGTTTACAGGCTCTTGGGCTTGAGAAGCTGACAAGGGATTTATTTCTGCTTTGATTGTCTGCTGAGTATCTTCAGGCTGTGGCTTCATAGCATGGTTATCAGCAGTGGATCCAATCCCAAAGAAATCCAGTATCACCACCCAAGTTTGCAAAGTTATTAACACATCCAGACAATTAAAATCAACGTCTACACTGCGGTTAATTCTGTTATAGCGAGAAGAAAATTCAGGGTGTTTCCTATCCACCAGAAATATATTGATATGAACTAAGGAATCATCAAAGTTACTTTTTCCACAGGGCAACTTGGATCTGTCTGCTGATGGGGAAGGAGGTGGAGTCAGAGGATACTCAGAATCAGCATCTTCTTTTTGCTTCTTACGGGAGGCACAAACTGGTCTTTGGTACAGCTGGAAGACATTGGGGGCTTCCTCCATGTGGGAAGGGAGGGAACGTGGCATATCTGGGTATTCTGCATTGGACACTGAGGGACAGGACTGGGACAGATACTCCTTGTGTGCTAAACTGGATGGTTTGGGTGCTCCACGGGACACCATGAGGTTCTTGTACTTGGAGTCTGCTTTCTTTTCCAGGAGGTCTTCCATGAGCAGGGAGCGCAGGGCGATCTGAATGGACAAGGTCTGAGGGTGATCTTTGGCAAACTCAACATCAAAATCCTGAAACTTAAGGCTGACAAGACCTTGTGCCCCAAGGGTGAGGTCGCCACTCAGCTGAACCTGGAGCTCTGAGATGTGAAAGTTGGCTTGAATTTGAGTGAAAGATTTTGTTTCCCTGATAGCTAAGGGCTTGTTTGGGACAGAATTTAAACTGGAGTGGCTGAACAAGCCATTTTCCTTCCTTTCACTCGAGAATTCTGTGCCTGTACTATGAAGTGATGCTGAAGGAGAACTAAGACCACTTGGAGACGCAGAAGTGGTTGAAAACTTGTTCAAGTCTTCACTGTAAATTAAATTATCCAGAGTCTGAAGAACTTGTTCATATACATGTTTTGCTAACACCACCTAAAAGGTAGAGAAAAGAAACAATCATCACATTGGAGCTTTCTTTATCAATGGAATCAATACATATATTCTAAAACTCATAGCCATCACTGTTTGTCTCCTAAGTGTTAGAAGTTTCAGTTTTCTCTATTTAAAACCTCTGTTCTTGCACAAATTTTTTCAAGGAAATGGCATTTTAATTCTTAGTCTCAATTACAACTGCAAATAAATTTTTTTGGACAGTGACACACTTGCTTTTCCTTCTGTGTTCAAGATAAGCAGTTATACTAAATCATAAAGATGTCTAAAATGTCCCCAAACAGGGTTAAATATTTGTCATTATTATGACTTAAGACTGTCTCTTCTAACCAAGTGTATAAGGATCTGATTTCAAAACTACCAACATGTGAAACCTGAAGATACTGGCCTTAAAAATACTTATATTCTATGCAGGGAAGTATTTTTTATATTGATAGTGGAAATACTACATTTCTGTACCTGAAGAGGGTTCACAAATTTCCCTTCAATCTTCATAATGCTTGATATTCCAAAGTCTTCATTACACAGAGGGAAAGTTAAACCCAAATCTTTCTCCAGTGGTATCTTTTCCAGTTTAAACTGGATGGTGGTGTTATTCAGAATGTGGAAAGCTTTAAGAGAAAGTGAAATTAAAACAACATTAGAGTAAGTGAACTGATTAGCCCATAAATACTTGATGGAAGAGCCACTGAACTTGCTCAGAGTCTGAGCAATGCTGGACTAAAGTTGTTTGGTTATATTTTGCTCAATTTCTACCTAAAAGGCACCATTCCATTTTTGCTCAGGAGACAAAAATGGATATAAATACAATAACTAGCCCATTGTGATTAAAACTGACCAATGCCTTTCAGTAGGCTGCATGAAGCAGAATATACAATCAGACCTGTGTTCAACACACATTTTTAACCCATATACTACTCATAATAATTAGGACTCCTCTGATTAACATACCATGGCCTTTATGTAATGATTCAAAGAAGTCATGACGAGTAAAATGAGATTCCTCCTGGCTGCTAATGCTGGTAGGACCTGATGAAGAATGTGGCCCATTGGGTATCTCACTTGCAGGCTCCTTCTTGTTTGTGAACTGACTGCTATTTAATGAATACATCTTAATGTCTTTAATCTCAACCTGCAGCCTGTCACTTGTAGACTCATCTTCTCCTGGCACAAAGTTCTGAATGGAGATTTGTCCCAGATGACCCACGAGCAGCTCAGAGCTACCAGGCTTCCGAGGGATGGAGACAATTGGGGATTCAATGTTCACATTTAATATAAGCTTAATGGTATCAGCCTTGAGGGACTGGGACCCAAATGCATCCCCCTCATTATCTTCTGCACTGGCAACATCTCTTAATCGTGGTGTGGTGTCAAACAGAGAAACCATTTCACTGTATTCTGCAGTTTTGGTTGCCAGGACCGTGGTCACTTTTGAAGCTGCACTTTTCAACATGCTGCGGAAATTCTCCTCCAGCTCATCCATGGACAAAGTCAGCTCTTTCAGGAATTTGGCTGAGTGGTTGTAGTGCAAGGAGGCCATTTTGAGGTTGAGAGAACACTCCTCTTTGGACTTTTCTGTGAAAGTGAAACTCAAAGCATCTGGAAGGCTATCTCCATCATCAAGCCTAAAGAATAAAGATTCAAAGAAATTCGCGTCGCCAATGAGATTTTCATACCTGCCAGTGTTCCCTATGCTCACCACATACTGGTTCTTCACATTGTCCTGGGTCAGATCCATCAGGTGAAGGCACCCAAGAGAGCCATTCACATCCAGCCTGCTGCACATGGACACATTGACTTTGGTGCCACCAATACTGGCTGTTGCAATTTTTCTGCCGTATTTTTCTCCATTGGTCATGCCAACTGTCCTGAGGAGGAGGACATTTAGCCAGTGAATGTCAACTGCTACCTCTGTGTTCTGTGCATAAGTAGACTGGAATGTTTCCTGTTCCCTCCAACCTCTCTCCAAGTCAGCTATTAAAGGCTGAGGACTAGAATCTTCTTTCTCCTTGGGGAAGGATTTCTGGAGAAAGCCAATCAATTCAACAATAGTCTCTGGGTTAAGGATGATATCCAGGTTGTTCACCTGTAGGGAGATCACCTGCAGACTGCTATCCAAGTTCATTGATGGGCATTCTGCACTCACAAACTGATACTCCAATTTTATCAAGGACTCCTGATCTTTTCCATTGTTACTGGGTGAGGTGTTGGAGGCTTTAGTGCATCTCTCTGCCAAACCAGCAACATCAATGGGATGTGCATCTTGTGGTCCAGAAACTGGGGACTGAGCCCTGCTGTCTCGAAGGCTTCCTGTTGGCACATCAAAGCTCAGGTTCTTATGAGAAGCCATCAAAAGATCAAAATCTGTTCCATATGTTTGCATAGTATCAACCAGCAGCAGGCCATGAACAGTCAAGGACACCTCTGCATCATAAGGCCTCTTCACAAAATGGGCATTGGTGCCAAAAACCTTGAGCACAGAGATGTACCTGCCATTACTCTCAACGCCCAGCTGCATGCAGTTGACTTTGAACTCAGCCAAAAGCAGCTGGGACTCAACCAGAACCTCCCTGGTGTTCTGCTCAAGCATGACAACACTCTGTGTCAGATTCATTACAGAATCATGCAAACTGCCAAACTGGTCTACCTCTGCAAAAATCTTGTCCTTCCCTAAATGCAGAGCATCTGAAGACTTCCCTTCAGATTTACTCAGCTGTGTCAGACAGTTCTTCAGAGCCAGGATTTTGTCTTCATTGATGTGAATTTTCAAGTCAGGCAAGTTGCCAGACAAGACAGCCCCAGGATATTTTGGGTCAGAGGTGTAGATCAGCCTGCGCTCCAGCTGCAGGTGAACATTGAATTTTTCTACCACATGAGTTGGACCCACATCAGTGTCCTGGACGTGCTTCCAGTTGTCTTTCACTCTGCCCACCATGATCTGAAGGTCCATAAAAGAAAGTGTGTATCTCTCATACATTTTTTTACTCATTAAGTGTGCCTGTAGCTGCTCCTCACTTATTTCCACTCCAGTAAATTCAGGCATTTTGATGCCACTGTTGGTGTTGGATTCTGGCGGTGGAGTGTTGGGAGGAGTTGCAAGAGGTGTTTTATATTCCTCATCACTCAGTTCATTGACTTCTGAAGAAATGGCACCTGGACTCCTCTTAGAGTCTTCTGTGGATTAAAAAAAAAAGTAAACAAACAAATAAATGAAAGTATTCTCCTCCCTCCTCAGATGTTTCCCATGACTATTTGATCATCCTGTCTGAAGTCCTGGGTTTTTTAACACAAAGCACACCTGGTACTGTCCTTGCCTCCTTCCACTGTCACTTCCTTTTTCCTCAGCAAGAAATCTACTATACTTCTACATTCAACATAGTACAGAAGCTATTAAAAGACACTATTGTCTCATTTTTAACCCACTTACTGCAAGATTTACTTTTAACCAAGCTGTCAAAAAAAGAATCCAATACTCTGCCCATGCAATTGTTCTGATCCTCAAAACCAAATGAAAGGTAAGAGCAGCTTAACTACAGTATTTTTATCATCAGAAGGTTTTGTCCAACTGGCTCTATTGCCTAATATTAACTTTCATTTTATTACCTTAAGAAAAGGATTTTTTCCTATTTACAAAGCAGGAACACCTCCCCAAACTTCCCTGTACTTTTTCACCCTTTTTTTAAGCTCTGACTTAAAGAAGATAGAAAGAACAGGAAAGCTGCAATAATTCTAGATCATACCTTGAGAATTTGTGAGTAATATTCTTCCCAGATCTACAACAACTAACACAGGATCCACAAATTTGAAATCATCAGGGAAGATCACCTGAGGGGCAGAGATATCAAGGCACACGGTCCAGCTTTTGCTGTTTTCCTGAAAGTTAAGAAGAAAGATATAACAGCCCACAAGAAAACAAACCAAAAGAAGCCATGTGAAACATCTAATTAGCCACTTTTTCTGCTGATGAGCTGACTCAGGTTTGGTAGCTTGTTAAACCATAGACTCCCACTATAGTCAATAAAACACCATTTTCAGCAGGTGGAAACACGCCCTGCACCTCAAGCCTGGATTGACTGGCAGCAAAAGGAATCTACAACACCTCCTGCTCACAAAGAACATCACACAAACAACAGACCTCACTCTTTAGAGCTCCAAATCCTAAACCAAAAGGCTAAAACACAAACGTTTTGGGGGACAAAAACTTACAATGAAGTCTCCAACCAATAAACGATCAATGGTTTGTCTGATCTCAGCCTTTGTCTGCATTTTCAGTTTGTTGTACTGTCTTCTGGCAGCTTCAGCCACTCTTGCCTCTAACTCAGACTGATAACCAAAACCTGCACAAGAGAAGGAAAACTCACTAGGTATAACTCTGTTCACCCTTTATTGAATCAGAAGAAAAAATGGAAGGAAAAAAGAGAAAATATTTGTTTTAAATTTTAGCAATAAAATACAGAACAGGAGAACACAGCAGGTGAAAGTCACTGGCTGTGCCTATCCACCAGGCTGCTGCACAGAAAAAAGGAAGTATTTAAGCACAAAACAAATAATCCCACTAAAAAAAACCACTTCCCAATCCATTTTTTGGTATTTGTCTCACAGACCTTCAGCCCAAGTAATTAAATTTGGCTAAGAAAGAGTGCTAAGTAAGGCCACAGAGGAAATTCTGACTAAACATCAAGATGTGCATGTGGAGGCACTGGTTTTTAGTTTGGTTGATTGGTTTGTTTGTTTTAAACTTCAATATTTATGGAATATTCTCACCCAAGCAAAATCCCTGATTCAATTAAACAAAGAACAAAACAAAGGAACAAAACCCTCCAGACAAAACTCAGAGTACTGCTAAATTTTAACTTAAAGTGAAGATTCTTTAATCAGTGCTTTATATTTCTAAGAATGAAAATAAATAAAGATCAAAGACAAGAAAAGATGGGATTCCACCAACAAAACCCCAACCCCACCAAAAAAAAAAACACATTAAAGGTTAACCTGAGGTATGAACCCTTCCCTTGTAGAAGAAGTCAGCTACTTTCTTAATGGCTTGTGGATTGTAAATAATATTTAGAGGTCTGGTACTGACTTCCAGGCGCCTCTCAAAAGTGCTGTGAATTGGATTCCTTTCATAAAGCATCTCAAATACTGGGGCATCAGGATCTGCAACTGAATAAAAAAATGACTTGCAAAAAGCAGCTGTAAAAAAGCCCAAACCAAACAAATAAGACAAAAGCAAAAAACAACTCCCAAAGAAGTTAATAACTGATTTTTAACTGGTACTACTGAGAATAAACATTTGTATAACTGGGGTTCTAATGTTGAATTCCTATCAATTTATTTTTAAACCAAAACAAAGAGTAAGTGCAACACCTACTGTCCTGAAATACATCATTTCTTCCTTCCTTTAAAGGCAACCTCCATGCACCCTTACATCTTGAACAAAGCTCCTATGATTTTATCTTTACCATTTGCAAAAGGCATTTGCATTAGTTCAAACTCTAGGCACTCAGTTTGGAAATTTCTGGTTTGTAGGAATTATCAAACATCAAATGANGCACTGGTTTTTAGTTTGGTTGATTGGTTTGTTTGTTTTAAACTTCAATATTTATGGAATATTCTCACCCAAGCAAAATCCCTGATTCAATTAAACAAAGAACAAAACAAAGGAACAAAACCCTCCAGACAAAACTCAGAGTACTGCTAAATTTTAACTTAAAGTGAAGATTCTTTAATCAGTGCTTTATATTTCTAAGAATAAAAATAAATAAAGATCAAAGACAAGAAAAGATGGGATTCCACCAACAAAACCCCAACCCCACCAAAAAAAAAAACACATTAAAGGTTAACCTGAGGTATGAACCCTTCCCTTGTAGAAGAAGTCAGCTACTTTCTTAATGGCTTGTGGATTGTAAATAATATTTAGAGGTCTGGTACTGACTTCCAGGCGCCTCTCAAAAGTGCTGTGAATTGGATTCCTTTCATAAAGCATCTCAAATACTGGGGCATCAGGATCTGCAACTGAATAAAAAAATGACTTGCAAAAAGCAGCTGTAAAAAAGCCCAAACCAAACAAATAAGACAAAAGCAAAAAACAACTCCCAAAGAATTGAATAACTCATTTTTAACTGGTACTACTGAGAATAAACATTTGTATAACTGGGGTTCTAATGTTGAATTCCTATCAATTTATTTTTAAACCAAAACCAAGAGTAAGTGCAACACCTACTGTCCTGAAATACATCATTTCTTCCTTTCTTTAAAGTCAACCTCCATGCACCCTTACATCTTGAACAAAGCTATGATTTTATCTTTACCATTTGCAAAAAGCATTTGCATTAGTTCAAACTCTAGGCACTTAGTTTGGAAATTTCTGGTTTGTAGGAATTATCAAACATCAAATGAAATCTTTACCAGTGTTGTGATTGGTCATTTCTGAGGACAAACTCTGGAGCCCAAAGGAAGACACGCAGCCAACCTCTTTTTGCTGGTAAGAATTTAAAAGAAAAAGATTGTTTAGATAAAATCAACCAAGCCACCTGATATAAGCATAAAAAGTTTCTGTCGAACTCTGTGTAAAGTCTGAGATTATTGTATGCATTTTTTCCCTGACATGGTCAAACAAAAGCAGCAACACCCTCCACTCCTGCAGCAGAAATTGCAGTCAGTACAAAGAATAACATCCATGGGAAATCCTCATGGCTTCAGATTCAAATTCTGTTCACTCAAAAGAGAACTTGGAAATATTTTCTAGAATTTATTTCTGCATTTAGTGTCCCAGTATCCAGGTGAACAGAATCATTNCTGCAACTGAATAAAAAAATTACTTGCAAAAAGGAGCTGTAAAAAAGCCCAAAACAAACAACAAAGCAAAAAACAACTCCCAAAGAATTGAATAACTCATTTTTAACTGGTACTACTGAGAAATTACAAGTGTCCAAGATTCTTCAGTAACAGAAAAGGGAATAATATGATCAACTTCTATAATCAACAAAATTCAACAAGTTTATAGAAACAAAAACATTTGTATAACTGGGGCTCTAATGTTGAATTCCTATCAATTTATTTTTAAACCAAAACAAAGAGTAAGTGCAACACCTACTGTCCTGAAATACATCATTTCTTCCTTCCTTTAAAGGCAACCTCCATGCACCCTTACATCTTGAACAAAGCTCCTATGATTTTATCTTTACCATTTGCAAAAGGCATTTGCATTAGTTCAAACTCTAGGCACTCAGTTTGGAAATTTCTGGTTTGTAGGAATTATCAAACATCAAATGAAATCTTTACCAGTGTTGTGATTGGTCATTTCTGAGGACAAACTCTGGAGCCCAAAGGAAGACACGCAGCCAACCTCTTTTTGCTGGTAAGAATTTAAAAGAAAAAGATTGTTTAGGTAAAATCAACCAAGCCACCTGATATAAGCATAAAAAGTTTCTGTCGAACTCTGTGTAAAGTCTGAGATTATTATATGCATTTTTCCCTGACATGGTCAAACAAAAGCAGCAACACCCTCCACTCCTGCAGCAGAAATTGCAGTCAGTACAAAGAACATCCATGGGAAATCCTCATGGCTTCAGATTCAAATTCTGTTCACTCAAAAGAGAACTTGGAAATATTTTCTAGAATTTATTTCTGCATTTAGTGTCCCAGTATCCAGGTGAACAGAATCATTCCTTGGGCCATAGAGCTTTATGGACAAGAACAATCAGTGTTTAAGCAGCAATGCTGATTGTTCCAAAAAATCAAATGTTGTGCAATGAATTTTCTTCTTCTCAACACACAAAACTGAAAGGTTGAAGTCACAAGCATAAAGAGTAAAAAATGAACAGTTCTACAAATGATATTTGGGAAGAGAGGGAAAAAGTAAATTCAACAGGTAGAAACTTTTCCTCAAGACTTTTGTTTTCCCTTTCTGGGATAAGAAATATTCTGAGTTTTGGAGTAGGACTATTTTCATACAAAATCATGATCCCACACAGTAACTTGTGGGGTTTTTTTCACCTACAGGATTTGGGAAAACAAGAACAGGAAATATGGTCCCTTCTGTTGCCAAATCCCTCAGGAACAGACCACCAAGCTGAACTTTGAGAAGGGAAGACTTCCTGCGAGGAAGGGATTCTGCCAAGATCTTTACACCTGGAATAGAAACACATAGAATTATTTTGTTTCTTTTAGTACAGCATACATTCCATTTAAATTTTACAAATAAAAAATCATGTCCAACAAACAAGTGTTTTTGAAGTCTTTATATATATTGACTTCTACTAAAAATTTGACATGGAAATTTGTTCCATAGTACAATGATTGTGATGTAGCTCTCATCTTTTTCAGGAAAGAACAGAAATGGGCTTAGTACCTGAAAACTCCAGCTGCATAAAAGCAGTCTCTTCAGCACACAACACCTTTTTCTTCCTGTGCAAGAGAGCAAAAGAGCCACCCTGCAGCTGTAAATTTAATTTAGCAAAAACATGATCTCTCTTGGTAAAGGTATTCATGCTGGAAGCATCTGCAGCAGGATCAAAAAATTCATCTGTACCTAATAAAAAACAAAAACAACACATTAAATAAATTAATTTCTGGAGGGCTACTGAAGAATAAGGAAGTTCTATGAATATGAAAATAAAGATTTCTCCAGCTCTCAGGGAGAAAAATAGAAACAAAAGCTCATTTTGGCATCCTTTTTCCTTAAAAAACCTGAATATTCCACAGAATTCCTCTATTTCAATCAAGGTAACATAAGCCTGAATTTACAAAGAGCCCAACAACTCAGCACAGAGCTCTTCCTGCCCACATGGAGCAGGTACCAAAGCATGGAGCAAAGCCTGTGTTTCCATACCCAGAATCTCCTCTGGATTCCACTGCTCCTTCGGGTCTGGCAGCAGCCCTTCAAAAGGTTCACCTTCATATGTCTGCTGGGCATATCCATACCAGCCTCCCCAGCCAGGGAACCAGGACTGCAGGTACTGCAGCATGCCAGAGCTGCTGCCATGGGTGGGCTCTGCAGCAGGGGAGCCTCCAATGGAATCAGGCAAGGGCTCTTTGATGCTCTGTTTGAACATTCAAGACATCCACGTTACTGCTGCTGAGTGAAACAGAATCACCAGTGTACAACAAACACCACAATTCAAACACACTTCCATCTCCTATTTACCCAGCAGTGATGTTCTCAATCAATACTCAGCTTAGAAGAGAGCAGCAGCAAAGAAACAACAAATTTATTATCACTTAACTGCTGCATATTCATATGAATATCCAAATATGCATGTGATTAGCACATATGAAGCCATATGTCACTGTTGAAATCTTAGTCTAGAAACACTAAACCAAAGAAGCCATTTGACACCATAAAGCACAGCTCATTTTGGCATCTTTATTTGCAAGAGATGATGTATTGTTATGGAGATTAGCCCATATTTAATGAAGTGTGTTCCCCAAGCTCACTTTTGCCATTTTGGGAAAATATTCATTTACAGGCCTTCATTTCCACTCTCTGTTTTTAAGATGAAGAGTGCCTGACCTAGGAATTCTGGCAAGGGTTCTGCTGGGGAAGATCATCATATGGTGAGACAAAATACTTCACTGTGCAAGTGACACCACAGTAGAAACTGCAGGAACTGAGCATTTCTGCAATTTTAGCATTAATGCCACACTTTTAAATCAACAAAAATACCTGCTAAGGCTCTCCAGCAGAACAACACCTCAGATAAGCACTTAAAGATTCCAAGTATTACCCTGTACAGAGAATGTTCTCACCTCAGCTAAGTCATGAAATTTATTATGAACTATCTCATACAGGATCTTCAACTCTTCATAAGTCTGTTCATCCTCAATACGATGCATTTCTGCCTGGAAAGACAAAAAAGGTAAAGTACCTGCATTAAAGTACCTGAACTGATTTTAAGAAAAAGTCCCAATATACCTAAGGATAAAAAGCAGCTAATTATAGTTCATGGGCTGGCTTTTTTTCTGAAGTAGGTCACAGGTTCATTATTAGGGGCACTAAATTCTTCATCCTCAAACAAACTTGGAAAAACAAAACAAATAAAAACCCCAAGAAAACCCCCCAAAAAACCATAAACACACTCTGAAGTAGCCACAATTTTTCCCAATTACCTCCCCAAGCATATGGGTAGACACATTTCTGGGATTTAAATACCTTTTGGATCTACAGAGAGCTTGAGTTAAGAAAGCCTGTTACCAACTGTCACAGGAATTCTATAGCAGTTAAGGCTATTTTTGGAGAAGACTGGTTACAGCTCCAAACTAGACAGCTTTTTGCAGTGGAAAATGAAAACACATGAGCCCTGCAGCTCCCAGACCTTAAGGTCACAAAAAAAATCATCTCAGCTGTGGTCAGCACAGTCAGTTCAGTGCAAACAGCAATACAACTAAAGATGCCCCTTAACTTGTCCAGGTTTTGAACACGAAAAGATGAGACAAACCAAATGGAAGGTGATTAACCAGCACTGCAGAAGACAGTCAAGCCTCAGTACCTGGTCTGCAGCAGACAGGGGCTCCCCTTTGAGCTTGCTGTAGTACAGGTCAGTGTAGGCCACGGCGTCGCGGGCGCGGCGCAGCGCGAACGCCCAGGTACAGCGCTGCCTCTGCTCCCTGATCTCTGACAGGTTGGCATTCAGGGCAAAGAGCCACCACTCCCTGCAGCTGAAAACATGGCCAATCACTGCATTAGCAGGATTTCCATTAAAAAAATCCTAAGGCAAGTGCATGTGCAGCTGGTGAAAGGTCCAAGAGACTCGGTGAAAAGCAGCAGCACAGATGGGCCGGTCCTGTCCTGTGTAGGACAGTGCTCCCAAAGGTCCCACCTCTCCACTGGGATTCAGTCCAGCTGCCACATATCAGGCACAGACAACAGAATTTAGAGTTACACAGACTGCACTGAAAGCCTCAGTTAAGGATAATTTTACATTTGAATTACGTCTGAATATTTAAAACTGATTTCTGAGGTAGGGGAACGAAACATGAGAACTGAATTTCTAATATATGATTATAATGTACATCTTTGTATTCCTCTTATTCTAGTTTTTCTAGTAACACCACATATGGAGATGTACTTACTTCTCTGTTACTGTAACCTTTGGTTTCCACTTCCTGAATTTAAGCTGCCGTTCCTTTCTAGCCAGCTCCTTTAAAAATGCCATGATCTGCTGGTACTGCACCTTTTAATGAAACAACACACAGATCAGTGAGGTGACACTGGAGTGTTTTCCCAGGAAAAGAGGAGAGGAAAAACCCAGCCAAAAACTCAACCACAGCTTTGGTTTACTGGTGTCAACAGCCTGCACAGGATGCAGGATTAAGATTAATGTTAATCATAATTAACAATTTTGTTCCCCAGTGTGACATATCCTCTCCTAGCCACTAGTAATTCATATGTGACATTCCATTTACAGCTTTATTTACAAATACACAGAATGAGATCTTCCATGTCAGGTTATCAACATAACAACAGCTGCTATTGTACATCATGCAGACCAAGCCCCCACCCCTAAACATGCACCCTTGCTATTACTGCAATGAAAAAACAATTTAATTAGAGTAATCCCTTTCAGTAACATAAATAAGTAATTTTGAATGCTTGACTTTAAAGCAACCTATTCAATGTATGTCTTTGAGCTGCCTCTCAAACACGCTTCAGGAATATTCATTTTATGCTACAAGAACAGCATTTAGGGTGTCCCAAACACTGCCACAGTTTTATGGTATCTGTTCCAGTTACTGGCAGGCAGATGGTTGGTATTTACCTGGGAAAGCTTCAGGGGAATGGTCTCAAGCTGGATGTCACATTCCAGCCGTGGAGTGTGGCGGGATCTCAAAGGCTCCTTAGAACAATTCCTCTTGAGAAGTGCAGAAGTGCAGACAGGCTCCAGGATGTAATTATGGGCACGGCTCTCCATACTCCTGTCCATTGCTTCCTGGGGGTCACAAGCAAATCACCCTCTGAGAAGCAGCTGTACAATGGTTTCATGTACTACAATGTGCTTTATTAACTGGCCAGTCCATTGGGAAAAACTTCTTTAACCAATAAATCCTCCATGAATCAGGTCTGTAGTACAGAAAGGAGACTAACAACCTCCCTTTCATATGCAAAACCTCTCTCATGTACCTGTAGCTGACCAGGAGGCAGGTCACCCAGTAAAGTGCAGCTGGTGTCCCAGTAAACACTGAAATCAGCAACATCCATCTGCTTTTTCCTCATCAGCTTTTCCACCTGGAGCAGAAGAAGTGGAGTTAAGTCAAGATCACACACCCCATGCCACGTAGTTTTTAGTTCTACACACCCAATAAAAACCATGAAATGCTCAGAGTCAATTTGTTACAACAACCAAAAGATTTTTTTAATGCCATATGTTTTTTTGAATATTTGCTAGCACCCATTAAATGCAGCATCTCATCTGAGCTGCTCTTGTACAAACAAGTTGCACTCACTGGTTCAAACACTGCATTCTGCATGGAGACATTTTTGATGCAGATGCCAAACGCAAACGGCTGCGAGGGATTTGTGACACCATCTTCAAACCTCAAATGCACATCCTGGATTTTTAACTGGACAGAAAAAAAAAAACATTACTAGAGATACACTATTTAGATCATTATAGCAACAGTAGTACTTTACATTAATGCTGGAGCAATTTAATATTTAATTTCTGCAATTTTACAACAAATTTCTACTAGATATTCAACCTAACAGAAACTCTATTCCCCATTTTTGTACTCCCTGGTTCTACCTTCTCCTCAGATATCAGCAGTCCCTGCCCTTTTCCCCAAAAATGAGCCACTTTCACAACACACTGTACTTTTTTTTTGCTCTCCTGCAATTATTCTCCATTTTAAAGGCAAATGTGTGACTGCCAACCACTCAAAAGCAAAGACTTACTTCAATGTTTTCTACAATTCTCGTGACTACAGATGCAGTAACTGAGTACCAGTAAGACTCCCCTTTCTGTTGTTGCTCTTTCTGAAAGAAGAAACATGGATAAGCATTACCAACCACTGTAACAGCTGGTGAACAGACCATATACTTTGTTACACTGAAATAACTGTCAACAGGGAGAAAGAAAAAATAAACAAGTTAACTTAAGATATTTACATATATTGACAGAAACTGCACTGTGTCAGCATGTAAAAACCAAATTCTAACTCCATTTCCTGAGCATTTCTTCTTTTATTAGGAAACCTTGACACAATCCATCCAACACAGGTTTCTTCATCCTGAAACACAAGCATGACTCACCTTCCATTTTTCTTCAAGTGCCAGCAGAAGGGCTTTCTTGTGTTCCCTTTCTTGCAACTTTTCCCTTTCCTCATCAAACTCTTCTCTTTTTTCTGGGGCACCAATTAAGTGCAGTTTGGAGACAGAGATCACCCAGGGATCCACATGTGGACGATAAAAAGGGATCTGCAGTGTTATTTTGCCAATGAAACCTGAATAAACAGAACAGACACACTATCAGATTCCTGTGAAAACTTACTTTGTCACCCTTGAAAATCCTCAAAGAGAAAAGTGGTGTAAGAAACAAACAAGCTAAAACAGAAATAACCTAAAAATCAGGCTACCTCATTTGTTCAAGCCTCTGACTCACAGGTCCTCTAAAACATGCAATGCTTCCTGTGTAGAAAATCTCTGTCCTGCACACACAAGCAAAATACAAACCTGCCTTTACTTCAAATGGTAATTCCAGCTCCTTTAAGGCATCTTTTTTTAGTGGCAAGTTTTCCAATTCAACAGCACCTATACAAAGTGGAAGAAAAAGACATCTGCTAAGCAAAACTATGATAAAGAAAGCCAACCTGAACACTGTAAGCCTAAAATGACTGGAGTTGTTTAAAAAAACCACAAAACTAAATGGGATTTAATGAAAACAGCCAAGCTTCCACTTCAGGTGGTGCCATGATCACAGTGGTTACTCAACACACTTGTTAATGTCCCAATGCCATGTGCTCAAACTATTCCATGAGGTCACCCAGAAGCAATCTTCTGTGGGGTTTTCCATCTGAACTTCCTTGCAGCCACAGATAAAACCTCTCCTTCTTGTCTTTTCCAAAGGGATACTTCTTTCCTTAGTGTTGTGTAAAGCACACACAGAGAAGCCTTGGTGTGTTACAAAACATTCTCACCAGAAGCAGCAGATAACAGTAGCAAAGGGTGAACAGAAAGCATTGATTTGAGGGCTCTGTACAAAGTACAAAACTTGTGGATGCAGCATGACACACACCAGATTACAGAGGAGTGACTACAAGTACTAAAAGGCTGCAGGACACTTGGTCCCTCAAGAGGAAAAGTTACTAAACAGGATCAAGAAAAAAAAAATGATATAAATTCAACATGCTAAGATACCTAAGCATACTTTTGAAAATTTTATGTAAAGTGGTTTAAGATTGTTCATAAAGAGTAGCAAAGAACATAAGATCATTTCCTGTTCATAGTAAAGTTCTAGCACCAAACTCTGTATTAAAAGGGTTTATATAGACATTAAACACAATGTTAAGTGATTATTTCTATTCCACCTTCTAGTTACTACAAAAAAATAGCATTTTTCTAAATCACAATATGAAAACAGTACAGAAAACAGCACAAAGCCTCCCTCACCCTTTAGAAGTGCCACTGAAAGTTGGTCTGTGTTCAGGTTATTGACATATTTGCCCAAGTAGGTGTTGAGGACCCAGGCTACCAATCCTTCCAACATGACTGTCCTAGAAGAGGAAAACTAATGCTTTTCTGTCATTTTCTGGATTTCTCTTCCATAATTAGTCCCAGTCTGAAAGAAAAAAAAGCCAAGAAAATCATTGTCAGAAATACACACTCTCAGGAGAGCTCCATCACTGTCACTTCAATTCTTACTGTGATCTATCCAAAGAGAAGTACTAAGGTTGATTTCTACCTTGAAAAAAGCTTTATCCTCTGCCCTTTAAGGGTGAAATCAACTTCACAGAGAGATCTGGCGATCACACACCACTCCCTTTGCACATAAAGCTCACCTTTCCCTCCTTTTTCTAACCAAAACATTACATTTTGTTGCAATAATCAACAAGGCCAATCTACAATCCTCCTCCAGAGAAGGAAAGAACAGAATTCCACGTTGATCTGAAGTTTGCACTGGCCTCCTTGACCTCTGCTGCCAACATTTTTTCACCATGCTGTGTTTGGCAGCCTGGTCTGAAGCAGCAGCCTGAAGCCCACTGTATTTTTGTAGAATTCTTACACAACATCTGTGAAGCAACTCACCCTACTCAAACCCCTTTTTGGGACAGCCTGTGCATGTGTGTGTGTAGGAAGTAATCAGATCCAAGCCCCAAAAATAGCTCATCAACAGTTACTGCAACAGGTTTGCAAAGTGGCAGCAGAGATGATTGCAAAGCTACGTTAGAGCAGCACCACTGGTCACACTCCTGATCATTTCCCTCCTCTCTTCTCCAGCCACTTCTGTTTCCACTTCTGTGGCAATCAGGGCATTAAAATCCCAAAGTCCCTGTTCAACCTTTTAACCACTGAATTGCAAAACTACTCACAACTCCTGCAAGGGCAGGGTGAAGCCTGGTACAGTAAGAGAAAAAGAATGCAGGCCACTTGTTGAGGTTAGAATGCAATAAATGTATCAATTTTGTGTTTATAAAATCCTCCTAATCCCATACACCTGCCTAAACCATTGAATTCTACACAGCAGAAAAGCAAGATACATCATTTATTTACAGCTGACAACAGAAGGAAATAACAGCTTCAGGAGTCACATTTTAAATTTTACATTAAGATTTAAAGTTTTCTCATTATGAGGTTTGCTTGAATTTAGGCAGCCCCATTTCAACATGTATTTCTTTTTAAAAAAAGGCAGTGAAAATGTTTCATTAACAGGTAAATTAAATAACCAGAAATGAGCAAGCAATGAAAGGCTTTTTCTAAAGGCTGAAAGAGAAACTGTGCTGTCCTGAAGAATGAAACAGAAAACAGCAGAGGCAAGTTCGATTCAACTCAGTCACATGACTTCACATAAAACGTGTTTTAACAGCTTTGCCTTTGTAAAATTTATCAACAATTTTCAAAAACAATGCTGTTATTATTACACATAATAAAGACTAATCATCCATGCTCTTGGGCCACCAGCTTATATTATTGGTATTTATTCTAATCAAAGTGGCAAGAAACTCAAAATGAAACAAAAGCATATACTTTGTTACACTGCCATTAAAAATATATATATAAAAAAAGGAATCTACAGGTGTTTGGAACCAAAGCATAGGAAAGACCTTGAAGAAACATTTAAGTACAGCAGAGATCAGCATCCCAGTGACTGAAACCCTCTAGTGCATGAACCATGCCTGAAGTCACGACATCCTTAACCTAAACTCGTGGGACATAACTAACCATGCAGGAATCTTTCAAATGTTTTAAGGCTTTTACATTCTTAACTCTGTAGTGCACTGCTGTGCCCCGGGAAGCAAAACAAGGCATTTCTTTTCTGTGACACTTTTCATTTCCTTAACACACACACAGAGTACAAGAAGAACTGTCAGCATGAGAACCAAAGCGCACAGCAGGCCCCGGCTGGAAGCGATAAAAGGATGAATTTTCCGCCGGGGGAGGCCGAGCAGGCCCCGGAGCGGCGGGGCCGGGGCAGCGGCCGGAGGGGCGGGGGAGCGCCCCGCTACCCCAAACCGGGCGGGAANGATCGATGGGGCGGCGGCACCGCCCCCTGCGGGCGGGGCCCGGTAACGCCCCCGGGGCGGGCCCGAAGCGCGGCCTCCGCGCCGCCCTCACGGCAACGCGCTCAAACCGGGCGGGTTTGAGGCGGGAACGCGATCTCCTCACGAAAATGGGCTCAAAC
>VWYE01012397.1:25530-51486 GCA_013398995.1 Alaudala cheleensis
CGCCGGGCGGTCGCGGGGGCGCGCCCGAGTGCGGGAGCGCCGAGTGATCGATGGGGCGGCGGCACCGCCCCCTGCGGGCGGGGCCCGGTAACGCCCCCGGGGCGGGCCCGAAGCGCGGCCTCCGCGCCGCCCTCACGGCAACGCGCTCAAACCGGGCGGGTTTGAGGCGGGAACGCGATCTCCTCACGAAAATGGGCTCAAACAGGGCGGATTTGGGGCCGCAACGCGCCATCTCCTCACGGAAATGGGCTCAAACTGGGCAGCTGTGGGGACGGGCACGCCATNCGCGTCCCCCTCACGGCAGTGGGCTCAAACTGGGCAGCTGTGGGGACGGGAACGCGATCTCCTCACGAAAATGGGCTCAAACAGGGCGGGTTTGGGGCCGGAACGCGTCCCCCTCACGGCAGTGGGCTCAAACTGGGCAGCTGTGGGGACGGGAACGCGATCTCCTCACGGGAATGGCCTCAAACCGGGCGGCTTTGGGGCCTGAACGCGCCATCTCCTCACGAAAATGGGCTCAAACAGGGCGGGTTTGGGGCCGGAATGCGCCATCTCCTCACGGAAATGGGCCCAAACTTTGGGGCCGGAACGCACCCGAGCCCCCCCGGAGCCCTGGGCTAGGAAGACCGAAGAGAAGCAGAGGCAGAGCCCCCTCAGGCAGTGCCCCTCACGCAGAGAGCCCCTCATACAGTGCCCCTCAGGAAGAGCCCCTCAGGCAGCGTCCCTCACGCAGAGCCCCTCAAGCCGTGCCCCTCATGCAGAGAGCCCTCAGGCAATGCCCCTCAGACAGAGCCCCTCATACAAGAGCCCCCGGGGTAGAGCCCCTCAGGCAGTGCCCCTCAGGCAATGCTCCCCCAGTGCTCTATGACAACTCCTTAATTTGAAAACGCAGTAAATTAACTACTCTAATGGGATCCTCCTTTTTAATGTTTTTAAACTCGCTCAAAAATGTTCCTCTGCTGCTTAAATACGGCCCAAATAGTGGGAGTTGATGGAGAAAAAATTGGCTGACAGAAATATTATAGTGCAAGAGGTTCAAAGTGCTGTGAAAAATTAGGTTCTTGCCTAAATCCTTCAGTTGTGTAGTAGTTTCAGTGTGCTCATTTTTAAAGTCTTTCCTGAAAATTGCCTTCAAGTGTAAGGTTAATACACATTTGCACAGACAGTCTTTGCTATAAATTCAGCCCTGCTCCTGAGAAAAAACTCAAATCCACTAAGAGCTCTGTGAGCTTCAAATGGCTTTCTTGCAAAAATATTTCTTCTGAGACTGATATAGGTACTGAAATTATCAACAATTAAGCATTTACATATCAAAGAGGAAAAGCATGGCCATGGCTTAAAATCCATGTAATTTTTAATTCAGAGATTACCAGCTTTATTAAAACAACCAACTATAACACATCCAGCAAGTTGCAATGCATATGGTTCCTTAAGAAAGCCATTCCAGTAAAAAAAGATTAATTAATATACAGAGTACAAATACACAATCACAGTCATTGCAGAACAGCCCCAAGCAATCACAGCCAGGTGAATGTGGTTATTCAGTTTGTGGATTCAGGAATTGGTGTTCTCTAAAATGAAGTATGTAGTGAAGTTAAAGTAGAAGTGGAAATGGTCAACTAAAAGTGACCAAAGTGGTGGAGCATCAGACTTACACGAGTAATATGAAAATATGGGAACTCATCTTGGAGGCTTAGTTCAATCAAAGCTGAGATACAATCAATCACAAAAGCAATTTATTTGAAAAAGAAAAAAAAATAAAAAGCAACTCGCTGACTTCTGATAGACAGGAGCTAGTGACATTCACTGAAATGAAGAGGCCAGTTTGAAAGTGCTAAAAGTCCTTTACACAGTGCATGATTTCTGTAATCTTTTGCCACAGGTGCTGATATTGTACTTGGAAATTCAAAAGAGAGAAGAAAAACTAATGGTGATATGAGAGAATAACAAAAGCTGAGTCAAACTCTTTGACATCCATAATCCAATGCAAACAGCAATTATGGTCTTCCTAATAAATCCCTGCTGCCACTGTCAGAGATGAAATGTTGGGCTCAAACTCTGGCCCAGGGTGTTTTTATGCCCTTGTGTTCCTTGGGTGTGCACCAATGCTATGACAGTGCTCTGACCAGGACAAAACTACAAAGCATGTAATGGGTTTTGTGGTTCCTTTTTTTTTTGTTATTAAGACACACTTTGTCACACTGCTCATTTTCCATTGTCCTGTGCAAAAGAATACTCAGCACTATTACATTTACAGTCATGGAACAAGCAGCACAGAAGATTTAAAAATAGCATAACATGTGCCAGTTGGCCACCAAACAGGTTTGTTTTTAAAGGATATGCAAATCAGCCACCCTGATGATTATGGACAATTTTAAAGCAAGTAGACATTAACAATGTTATAGGAAATAACTGCTGTGCTTCTTTGTCAGTAGAAAAATTGTTCCTGTTCTTCATTTCTCTTTTTACAGGCTCCACATTGGGCTTAATCCATAGTTCATGCAATAGCCAAATGTTCAGCCAGTTTGGCTTCCATCAGAAGAGGCTGTTTTGTACAATTACTAATGATTTGACATAGTTAAAAAAAAAGGAATCAGAATTCAAAACCTAGAAAGAGTGGCCTAAAGTACAGTGGACTTCAATGAGTTTTATTTGCCTTCTATTTTCAGGACCTGTGTGCCACTTTTTGATCCTAATTCCTCAAGAAACATGAAGTCCACTAACTTGAGAGCTATGTTTATGCTAGGGAAAACTAAGATTATTATCATTTTCAATCAAAAGTTGAAGCCTTGAGAAAATACCAGATGTTGCAAAATATATGGCAAAATTTGAAGTGTTGGAATAGAAACAGCATAAGAACCATGGCTGAGTCTCAAGCTTGCCTCAGAATCCTGGCCAGAATTTTCACAGCTAATAGAAGTAATCAGATGTGGATTGCAATCCATCCCTTCCCACTGAAAGCAAGCTGTGAAACTTCCAGATGTCCTCTAAATTATGCAGCTTTGGCTCAAATTTGTTTTCAGTATGATACTGGGAGAGAGAGAAATAGGAATATTTGATGTCAGCTGTGAAGGCCAACAGTTTGGATGATCCTCTCATTTGTTAGATGAACTAGGTTGTAGCTCTCTTGTCTGAATGTGTTTCAGTGTTTTCCAGCAGTTTCCCAACCATCTAAGGCACAGTTTCCCTCCCTTGTCACAAACTCAGCCTTAGTGTCACACTGGATGATTCTGCATCTCCCCACTCTGCCTCTGTGGGTTGTCACTTCTCAGTGGCAGTGGTAGGGTGGTGAAATTCCTTCCCCTCCTCTTCCACAGGAACCATGACATCATTCCCAAAAGACTCCGTCTCCTGCTCTGGGTAGTGCATTTCCAGCTCCTCTTCCACGCTCTCCTGGGCATCCAGGTTACTGTCACATCCTCTGACAGCACAGTTCTTGGCACTGGGCACCTCAGAGACAGAGCCCACGATCACTGTGTCAGCCTTCATGATGTAGAGCTTTTCTGAGGAAGGAAAAAATAAAAGGTAGTGCTGAGCATGGTGAAGAGTCACTGAGATGGCTCTTTGTGCAACATTTTTATCAGCACAATCCGTGTGAGGAGATTTGGACACTTTGAAATGCAATGACAGCATGCCATGATTCAAAATTTGGAAAAAAAAGGTGACAAAATGAAAAGACAAAAAGCAAGACTCACCAATTCTGTTATTTGTGTGGTCTCTGACTCGAGAGTCCACAGGGCAGTCTGGGGCATTCCCACTGCCTGGGGTCACATCAGTCACACTCCAGTGAGGGCTCTGGGCTTTCTCTGTGCTGGACACCAAGTTATTGTTGGTTTCCAAAGGAAGGGTCCTGTCAATTAACTCCTCCTCTTCTGGCCCACTGTCAGTGGTCAGTATGATCTTCTGCCAGGACAAACAGGGGAGCAGAAGTGGGGTGAGTGTAAAAACACTTTGGACATTGCAATATGTCCACAGAATCCCCCTGTGGCAGTCAGGGTAACAGAATGCACTTCCCAGCACCACTGACAGAGAGGGAAATAGTCAGAAGTGTCTGGCAGGTATGGGAACTTCAAACTAGGCTCTGCAGCACTTAAGAGCCTCTTTCAAAATACTGTTTCTAAGCTGAATTCACAGATTTCTGATTACAGTTTCAGGAATGTACCTCCTTTCCACTGAACAAAATATGTTTTAGCTACCTCTTGGATTCTGCAAAGACCTATCATGCTCCTGTGGAAGAATAGAACAAGCCAGAGGCCAAACTGATTTAACTTCAAAATGTTATTTCCTCAGCAGAACATCAGGTAGAGAAGAAACAAGCTCAGACTTACAATACATGAAGAATGAATTACTGGCAGTTCTTTAAAAGAGGAATCAAAATCTGAGAGAGGCTAAAGGTCCTGCATCACAATTTTCTGGTGGTTCTGATCTTCTTCAGTTTCCACAAGGTTGGGAAAGGAAAAAGAGATTTTGAAATGTGCACTTTATAACACTTGCTCGTGTCTGACTCTCTATAGAGGCAAGAATTGAAGCTACTCACAATTCAGGAATTAACAATTACACACTGAAATGATGACAGCTGGTTGCAATCAGAGTGATTGGAAAAAGCAGTACCTTGTGTGTGTGCAGATGCACAACATTTAAAAGCAAACTCTTTTAAATAAAACAAACCAAAAATTACAGTCTAAAGAGTGGTTTAGCAGAGCTGGACAGTTGAAGATAACAAGTCTAATAAACTGAGAAGATTCAGAGAATGAAAGTGGCTGTAATTCACTGATAGAGGGGAAATCAAACTGAGCTGTGCTGATTTCAGCAGCTGAGGAACTGCTTTGTGTTGTTGCCATATTGACTGATGTTTGTCCTGTTCATCTGCAAACTGAACTGTAGCACAGCAGCTTGTCCTGAAGGAATGACAAAGCAAACCCATTTGTCCCATGGAATGCTCCATGAATGGTTTAACACCAAAGCAAATCCCTGCCCAAGCAAGACTGGCAGCATCCCATTATTTAACACCACATTAACCTCAGCCCAAGACAGGGAAGCAGCAAGTCCTAATACATCTCATCCCACCTAATTATGTATTGTAGGGAGAAGTCCAAACTAAAAGGCTGGCACCTTTTGGACAGGACATTTGAAAAGAACATGATTTACTTTGGAAAGTGATGTGGTTTGGAATATTGCTCACACTTACTGCACATTTGTTCACGAGATCCGAACCTGCAGTGGAAAGCAAAACCATTATCAGAAGAAACCTCACACAAACCCAGAAATGGTAACGTGTGCTCTGAAAGATCTAGTAATGTACTTCCTACCCACTCCCCTGCCCACCCCACAGGCAGGATGGTTTTCTCACAACTTGGGGCACACCGAAATGAACTCCTGAGCTGAACCAGCACCAGGTTACTGCCAAGACTGTGAGATCCTGCTGTCCCCACACCACAGCTGATATTCATCTTATGAAAAAATGAACTGATGAAAATGTCTAGATAAGCACAAGGTAAGCTTATTAAAAAGAAAAAAAAAGTAAAAAATGTTAATAACTTTCTACTGACTAACAAGTTAGGTCAGTTCATCATTTGGTCAGATGATTATTAAGGGGGTGGGATTTTATGCATAATTCCATTAATGATCCCAGGAACACTGGGCAAAGGAGAGGTGAGGAGGGAGTGTCCAACATTCTGTAGCACCACAAAGGTAGATGGACTCAGACCTACACTCTAATTTCACCCTGATGTGCAATCACATTTATTTCCAGAGCATCAGCTCTGTAATGCTACACAGTTACAGTTTCTATTGTGCAAGGCAAATGAGGGAGACAAAATTCCGGTTTGAGAAAATTAAGCTGCACACAAGAGGCTTTAAATTGTACTCCTGAATGGATTCATATAAAAAGCTCTACTGCGTGGTGATGAGAATGTGACACAACAGAGAACAGACCTGTCAGTGGCAGTGGAATCCCTGAGAGGGAATCAGCTACATGGGTAAATGTTTGCACTTTATGGGATCTGCACAGGTTTTTTCCTGAGCACATCTCCCATATTTGACAGTCCCGGGGTCAATCGGGCGTTTTCCAGCACTGACATCACCCAACCCTTCCCCATCGTGGGAGCCAAGTGCCACCTGCTGGCACCTGGTGACACCCAGCGTGTCCCCTGCCTGCTCTGGGGGAGCCGGCCTGGCCTCTGCCATGGCAGCAGGGACATACATGAGAAACTTCCCCTTTTCAAATGAAATTTCTCTAGAACAGAATCCCACATTAAGCTTCAGACATGAGGCTGACACTGCAGGCCCATCAGTCACTCACCTTGAGATTTGATAAGGTGTTTGGGTGTGATGACCGAGTGCAGAGGTGCTGATAAGAGAAACCTTTCATTTAGTCAGACTCACTATGGAGCCTGGAGGCTCCAACAGCCTCACCACACCCACAGCTCTACAACCGACCCACAACGTGCACATCCTGCTTTCTATAAAAGAGGGAATGTGGATTTGCAGGCACACCCCTTGTGTAACTCTAGGCAAAGCCACGGGGAGTCAGTGGCAGTAAAAATCACCCTTCCTCTCATGTTCAAAGCCCAGTCCTGCTCCCAGAACCAAAAACCACTCCCACAACACTTCAGGTGTTATTTAATACCGGTGTCTGTGCTGAGGGAAGAAACAGCCAGTCACCCTTTCACCCACCCACTTCCCTCCATGAGCTCCCAGCTGCTTCCACCTTTCACATTCTCCAACATCCTGCATGAGCAGCTTGCCTTACACCCTTATCTGGCCCCTAGAGAACATTCTCTTCCCCAGTGACCTCCACCAATTTGGGTTTCCCCTCTGCTCTTTGGCAGAGCAAACAGCACCTCTTGTGTTACAGCTTGAAAGACTCACGCTTCCTTCTGAGGATAAGGATCCTCTTCTTGCAAACCTTCCACTTCCAAAGCATCAGCATGGCCCCAAGGAGCACTGCCACAGAGAGAACCACTGCCCACAGCACTGCACCTGCAGCACAGAGAGGGAGCACAGGACACCCTGAGAAAGGGCACAGGGAAACCCTGAGCACATCCATATGTTTGAACACAGGGCCATAGACAGCATTTCACAAGTCAGAGGGGATTGGCAGGAAGTTCCCACATAAAAATTGTGTTTTACCAAAGATACTTCCAAATAAATAGTGCTAGAGAGGGCAAATGCTGTGCCTTTGTTACCTCCTGTTGTCATCTCCCCCTTAGCTGAGGTGGGAGAGGTGCCAGCCTGAGCTTTCTCCTCAGGAGTTGAACTGGGATTTTCTGTTGTGACACTTAGAGGGCCACCACCAGCAGAGGTCACCAGGTTCTCCTTAAACACCCTCAGCTCAGAGTTATTTGTTTCACTGCTGAATTTCATGGACAAAGTGCTTGGGGTGAGGTAAGTGGGCAGCTGGTCCAGGCAAACTTGATCGTGTGTGGCATTTCCTTTCCTCAGGGTTACTTTGTTCAACTTGGCACAGCTGGGAATGAAAAAGAACAGGTTTCATTGCTGTGGTACAAGGTACAGGTGTTTCCCATGTGACAAACATCCCCTTGGTCATTTTTGTACCAAGCACAATTATTGCTTTCAGTGTAAAAGTCATTATTCTCATCCCATTAATTCTTGGCCTGGATGCAAAACTTCTACTCACACAGGTGTGCAATTCCACTGTACTTAGTAAACTAAAAATGAGGCAAGCAGGATTCCTTCCTTGCCTTGTTCCTCCAGCCCAGAGCTGTGCCACAGGTACAGAGAGAGGCTTTCTGACCTCTGCACATGAGCCCAAAGTGATTCCCTTGCTTCTAAGAAGAATCTGTATCCTTTGCACCAGAAGTGACACACCCTATTTCACCCTTTATTCATTTCAATTAGTCAGTCCCATGAAAGCAGCACAGACTTACTTGGTGTGGGGTTTGCAGATGTCTGTGCTGGAGTTTTGATCAGAGAAGGTCCCAGGAGGGCACTCCTCACAAGTGACATCATTTGTTGAGGTGCCTGAACAAAAATAATGACTGAGGACCGACCAAATAAAAGGCATCAGGTCCAGTGTGGAACCACTGGAAATAATACCCAGAGTCTGACCCTGGAAGAATTACCATGGACACTCCCCTGCAAGGCCTGGGGACACTCTGTAGTCCTGATGCCCAAATCCCCCTGGTTTCTTCTTTCCCTGTTAACCCATTGGCTGTGGTACCCCAGTGTCCAGCCCCATCCTCCCCATGGCTCACTGACCTCCCCTGTCCTTTGTACCCCCCCTGTNTTGTCCCCATGCCTCAGGGTCATTGGGTGCCCAAAACCATATTAAGGCAGAGCTAGGGACATGTCAGCCCTCTTTGGACCTACAACCCCTTGGGAATAAACCCTGCTGGAATTTCTCTGGGCTCAGAGCCTTCTGCCTCTCCCTGCTGAGCCAGCCCCTGGCTGTGTGCATGGTGAGTTTGATTGCGCCCGTGTGCAGGGCCAGAGCATCCTTTCCACTGGAGAGGTAAAGGCTTTCCTCCAACCCCCCCTGGCACAGCCCAGGCCCGTGTGCAGGGCCAGGAAGGAGAGCATTACCCCTGGTGGTGACCCCGAAGCCAGGCTGGCAGGCAGAGTGGGGCTGGCAGCGGGTGCACGTGTTCTCCACCGAGGTCTGGCAGAAGAGGCCGGGCCGGCACTCGCACACGCGGCTGGAGCTGAGCGAGCACGGCTGCTTCTCCACCAGGTCTGGGTCTGTGGGCAACAAACTGCTGCAGGGACAAAGGATCACCTTGCAAGGCAGGTGTAAAGTGGGGCCAAAACTGAGCAAAACCAGTTCTAAGGCTCAGGAAGCAGAAAGAGATGCTGTGCTACTTCATGATCACAGAATGGTTTGGGTTGGAGATGGGATTAACACTGATCTCACTCCATCCCCTGCCATGGGCAGGGACAACTTCCACCATCCCAGGCTGCTCCAAGCCCTGTCCAACCTGGTCTTGGACACTTCCAGGAATGGGGCAGCCACAGCTTCTCTGGGTACCCTGTGCCAGGGCCTCCCCACCCCAACAGGGGAAGTACTTCTTCCAATTATTTAATCGAAACCTGCCCTCTTTCAGTTTAAAGCCATATGAGGGTAATTGAAGTAATGAATAATTAGAGAAGCCTGTAGATAAGAGCTTGTAATACAAGACAGAAAGCAGAAACCAGACTGGGATAGTATTGGAGGGGAGAATTTTTAGGTAGTCCCAGGTCACACAGGAAGTAACATGGATTAAGTGCCAGGTAACATTCTGCTGTCTGACTCAGTAACCAAGGATGGATAATTTTGCTGTGGAAATTCTCAATGAATAAAATACAAATTAAGTGTACAAAAAATATCCAGAGAGAGGATGTAACTGTGTGGGGATAAGCAAACCTTTTGAACATGACACACAGGCATCACATCGTGGCCTTTGGGATGCATTTTTCAAATACTGATCAGGTCCACAGGTCATGCAGTCTTCAGCTGGATCCTGAGGACATGCTTTCTTCTTAAGATAGCCTGGAGAAAAAAAAACAACAAAAAACCCCAAAAATATACAGGATATCTATCCAAAATGGGCAGAAAAACACCCTGAAATGTTCTTGTCTGCTTGTTCACCTGTCAGACACATTACCACAGTTTTCTCTGAGTCATTTGGTTTCTCTAGGGCATTTTTGCCTTTCCCATTCAGGTGTTAAGGTACAGGGCCAGGACATAATCCCAGCTGGGCTGGGCTGCTGCAGAATGGGCAGATGGGCAAGTCATTTACTGCCAGAAAAGACAACCAAGTTTCCACCAGGGCCATTGTGCTGCCATTACCAAGTTCCCAGGAACTGGCTTTCATGTTTCCTTCTCTCCTTCCTTTCATTAAAAGGACCTTTAGACAAACTCCTCTTTCTCAGTGGGCAGCTGAGTTTGTGGCAGATATGAGCAGGTTATTGCTCAAAGGAGCAGTGGATGATTAAGGTGGAAAAAGATTATTAGAACTTTTATTGTGGAAGAGTCCAGGAAACACAAATACAGGCCAGAAATTTCCTTTAGGAAGAACAACAGAAAAAGACTTCTGCAAGGAGCTACAGATGGTGGTGAAGTACCCCAAAACACCCACCCACTGAGGGGGTTTTGGCCAGTGGGGCAGTTTCAGACATTTCCAGAGCTCTTGTCTCACCAAGGTGTTTCCTGGTGCTGACCTCATGTGCCTCTGAGTCACAGCCAGCTTCCAGCACAGCTCCCTGTGTCCCCTGACAATTCCCTCCCTCGTGGGAGACACTTTCTAAACTGCTGTGACCACGAGATTTTCCATACCTTCATTTTATATTGTTTTATCTCTGAGAAGAAACTCATTTAGCCAAATTTCACTGTGCTACTTCACACCCAGGGGCAAATTTGAAATTAATTCCTTGACCTGGCTACTTCAGTGTCAAGTGAAGTGACAAAATCCCATATAAATTCTGTCACATTTGCATGCAGACCACACAGGAGCTGGGCAGTGGAGAACAGATTCACATCTGGACCCAAATTAGACAATGATTCCTGAGACTGCCCTTTTCTTCAGGGACTAAAAACCAACTCTGCAGATACACAGTGTTCCTGCTGTCTCTGTGAGAAGGGTTCCAGGTAAATGAACTGGATTATAAACATACCTGGGGGACACTGGTAACAGCAGTTTTGTGAAGCTTCATCATAGAACCAGTTCTTTAGTGTATCACAGGAGTGAGGGGGGGTTAATGATGTCTAGAAATTCAAAGAGACAAAAGACACAATTAGAAAACAATTAATTCTGTACTAGAGCACATCCCAATGCCTGTCTCAAGCAATGACAGTGGCAGGAAAAGCCCACAGTTTATGGAAAATTCAAGTAACCCCAAAGCACCTAAATTATTGTCTGCATTTCCTTTAGAAACATTGCTGCAGCCAGCAAATAAGCAAAAAAGGATAAAAATTACTGTCCTAAAATGATTTCATGTTAATTGGAACTTTTTTTAGGAAAAGGAACAAAATCCTGAAGATCTGTGACAGATTTCCAACTCTGCACTGGAGTAAGAGGTGAAACCATATTCAGCATCATCTAAATCTTCACAGATTTGGTGCAATCCACAGAGCTCACTCCTGTCTGCATCACACAAGTTTTTCTGTTCCTTGCAGTCACACTGAATTTAGCAACCCAAGTGTCTTATTCTAAACCAATAAATTCTTTTATTTATCATTTAGTGACAAATCCTACAAGAGGATATTTCTTTGAAAAGAAAGCTGCCAATACTCCCACCATGAAGCCCTTCTTCAAATAACTGACCCCACTCCTGTTGTGAGTGCAGGTTTTCAGAAATAACCTTTCATCACTACACAACCAATATTTATTTAGTTAAAAAAACCCCACCATAAACCAGTTTTGATATTAGCTTCCAAAATGAGAGGCAGCTGCAGCTTGTAACAAGAAGCACATAATGAGATGTGGGTTTTGTATGGCTGGGCCACTGCAGGCTCTGGGAAATTACAGTGCTACAAGTGTTCTGATGAGAAAATCTGATTTTTGAATTTGGTATCTCCCTGAAGAATCCCCTAAAAATGTTGTTATCTGAATTTCATTTTCAGTACTTACTAGAAAGAATTAACAGTTTTGTTTGGGTTTCTTTTTTTTTTTTTTTTGTAAAAATTGATAAGCAGATTCCCCAGAGATTTTCCCACATGATATCAGCAGAGCAGTTCAATATTTCAGAAACTCTACATCTCATTTTCTGCTGATGAGTTTTCCACTGGTCATTGAAACAACACTTGCTGTCACCTGCCCTGTGCACAATCTCACCACCTGACTCATTTCACAGCTTGTTCTCCTGCTTAATATTCACAAAACAGAAAACAATTATTGAACTTCCATCAGAAAACAGGAACTTTCAGTCAAGGAGGAAATGAAGAGAAGAACAAGAAATAGAAACATGTGAAAACCATTAAATTTCATTGAGGTTCAGTGGGAGAACTGAGAGCTCTGACACATCTCAGCTCTGTAACCCCAGGGCTGCCCTGGGGACATTCTGACTGTAGGGGCAGCAGTTTCTGCCAGCTCAGTGTGGCACAAACCACGTTTCCAAAGGTGCTCCCAGTGTTTTCCTGTTGTGAAGAGGAACTTCTCAGGCTTTCAGGTGTTTTTGTGCCCTGAGAGTTGATGATAAAGTCTGAAAGAGAGCTGAGGCCAAGCAGCTGCTTTGGAGAGTTGTTTCTTCTTTTCTTACCTCTAAAAGTTCTCTCAGTCCAGTGTGAAGTTTGTAGGAAAGCAAAATCTGCCCCTCCTACATTGGCACCACAACTTTTATAATCTAAACTACTTTAACAATGTTTCATTTTAAGTACCAATAACTTTGACCCACATGAGTGAAATCTCACCTTAACCCAATCAAGGAAAGGCCACCAGCACTGCAAAGCTGGAGGGGAAGAAGAACCAGGAAAAATAAATAGACTCACTCAAATTCCTTGATCTTTACCCCTTTCTACCTATATAATAAAATCTAAAAATTCTACTTTTCACCCTGTGGCATAATAATAATTAATTTGATTATTGATATAATAATCAAACCCATGTGCTCTGCATCTGCTCTCTCAGACGTGGCAGCTTTTCCCAGGGGGTTAAATCATAGGAATTGGGATTTTTGGCTCTGTCCCAAGACCCTGAGGGTCTCGAGCCTCCAGGAGCACCCAAAGGGGTGACCCAGGTTCCCACAGAAGCCCTGACAGGAGGAAAAGGAAGTGGTGTCTCCTCAGCCTGTGCAGGGCTGCCCTGGCCAGGCAGCCCAGACAGAACAACAGGAAATGAGCAGCCACCACACAAAAGTCCTGAGTTACTCAGTGACTGAACTGCTTCTATCAAGAAAATTTAAGAAGCAATGACATCCTGGCTGTAGCCAAATCAGCCTGGATTAGTTCCTCTGCAAGAGCTGCAGGAAGTCACCACAAATATCTGCTTTTTTCTTTCTGGTTCTCCTGGGCAACCAAGCCTGGCTGCAAATGAAGCTGAGTTTTAAATAAGAGTACAAATGAAATTATTGAATTGCTTGTGCAGCACATAAGCTTACAGCTTATTTAATTGTCTGTGTTGGAGTTTAGTGTCTGGGAAAAATGTGAGAGAACAGCTTTTTAAAAAGTTCCCTTGCCAAGAATATGAAAATCAGGAGTTTATGATCAGATGCTGCTCCTGGTTCCAGCAGGGCACACTCTGATGATGGATTTGACCTGCTGGTGGTGCAGAGATAAATCCCTGCATGAACCAGGCCTAAATACTAAATAAAAATACCACATACTAAACAAATGATGATATACACAGGAGAGAGCACTCAACCTCATGTTCCCCCTTCCCACAGGAGGGCAGCTCTGCACTAGAGCCACTGCACCACTCAGGCCACCACCCCTGGCTCCTGAACAGAAGCTGCTGATGCTGTGTCCAGCCACAGGCACAGCCCACCCTGTCACTGAGCCAAGCCCAAGGTGCTCTGCTGTGACAGGAATTCATTTCACCAGATCCCAGCAGGATCTCTGTGACTGAGAAACACCTTCTGAAGGTCCCATCACTTCTAATCCATGAGCAAATGCCTGTAGGTCACCATCTGCTCAGCAGAGGGGTTTCGTGAGTGTGAAAATTAATATAGATCCTTTCAGTGATGGATAAAGTTCATGTCAATGCTCAGCATCAGTTCCCATTCTTGTCATCTTATTCCCTCCAAATTCTAAAGCTGTTTCAGTCCTTATGTGACCTGGAACAGCAACACAATGATGCAAAGTTCTGCTCTTAACTCAGCAGAAAGGTTGGTCCCAGCTTTCTCTAAGGGGTCAATGGAGAAATGCCATCTGTTATTGTCATTAGAACTTAGACTTCTGTTTGTTAATGTGCATTATTAAAAACACCTTTAACACTCAAGGAAGATCCCACATGTATTGGATTAAGGCTTGTGGCTGTGGTGTCTTTATCCTTCTCTCTGACTTCCTCTTCCAATAAAGGTTTTGGATTTAGCCCATCAGAGAATGCATCTTGTGAAAGGGAAGATGACAATTCCTGTCCTGCTTGTACTGCTCTGGCAGTTGCAAAGGTGGTGCTGAATTCAGTGGGCTACTCTGCAATTCAGTCAGGACAAGGTTTGACTCATTTATTTATGGGTTTTTGAACTCATAGAGAAAAAGTGATTGTGAGGCAGAGTAAGAAATGGGCTTGCTACAAATGAGCTGTAAGTCAGGAAGAAAGCCTGTTACTGTAAAAAAAAAATAAATCTACCAGCAGTGGCTATTCTAGAACTGACTAATACTGCAGCAAAACAGTTAACTGTCTGTCAAGCTTCCATCCAAATTCTGATACTCCACAGTTTCAAGCAGCCAAGCTTCATTTGCTTGGTAGTACAGACATTCTCAGCAAGTGAGGGTTCTCTGAACATAAAAAGAAACAAAACCCAAGCTGTGAACTGAGGGAAGATGGAACATGGTGTAAAAATAAGGCCAGAAAGCAGTGATTTGCTCACAGGAAACAGCATCATTTGTGCTCCACCAGCAGCAGTGGCAGAGGCAATGCAGAGCAGTGCAGAGCAGTGCAGAGCCATTGCTCATCCCAGCAATGTCTGTGTATTTATTCCAGGAACTGATGATTTTACAGTGAGCCTGAATATTGGCAATGAGTATCAGAAATCCAAATTTTCCCTCTGCCTCGTTCATCTTGTGAACAAAGCCCCAAAAGTGATATCAAAAAGTGTAATCTTGTTGTTTCCATTGGCTTTCCCCCTGCAGCAGTCTGCATTCAGCTTATCTGAATGCCCTCCCCAGCATTCCTCTGGTGAGCAAGGACTCCAATCCCATGGAACACTTATCCCCCTGTATTTCAGGAAGGAGACAGGGGCAGGACAGATAACCCAGGGAAAGTAAAGCAAACTGGCAATGTGGGAGGGGAATTTACAGCTGAAGACACAAGAGCAAACTCCTACTCTTACCAACAGAACCAGGAGGATCTTTTTCAAATGTCTGTGAAGAGGGTACAGAACTTGGTTATTCTCAAAAGATGGAGTCAGTGTCTGGTAAATAAACCTGGCAGCCCCAGTGATGTGCTGAATTTTTTCAGTTACCATGCACAGACAGGTGCTTTAGGCTAATTCATGCTTGTGTTTCCCCTGTAAGGGAATGTGTCTCATTTCCAACCCCACTTCATGCAAATCCTCACCTACTTGACTTCACCTGGGCAGTCTCTCTGCACCTGACCTTTTTATTTTTTTGTGTGTGTGTATTTTCAAGTGTCAGCCAGGGAAATCACCTGGATGGATGCCAGAAGCTGAGGGCTCACTGCCATGTGATCCACAGGAGGAGGGGGTGAGTGGCAGTGTGGGGGAGGCAGCAAACCCACAAGAGCTGATAGGATCAGAACAGGGAGCTGGTGTGCATCCACAGCACCAGCTGAGTGCAGCCAGTGGGCTGTGTCTATTTAAAGTGATTTTTGATTCAGAAATAGCAGTGGATTCACGGGGAAGTCAGTGTCAGTAGGGTTGGGGGGGTGTAAAGAGAAAGGTCTGTTATTGTTTAGCCTTTCCACCTTTCAGTTTGCCCCTCCTGATTTGCATCAGCAGTGGGCAGCAGCCCTCTGAGCCAAGCTGTGTGAGGAACGTGTCTGGCACTGGCACACAGGCAAAAATAAACCCCATCAGAGCTTCCCTCACTGCCCAGCTGGGATGTGCCTGCAGCTGCTCTGGCTGTGCCAACAAGATGCAGATCCCAGCTCCCATCCCACCCTCCTGCCTGGAGAGATCCCAGACAGGGCAAACCCTCCTGGCTGCTCTGCTTTGTGCTTTACCTCCTGAGAGCTCTGCTCAGCACCTCTAACCCCCTGTGCTGCACAACCCCTGCTCCTGTGAGGGCAGCGTGGCTCTGCAGCCCCAGGTGCCCCCACACCTCCCCAGGCTCCTGCAGGATGCTGGGGTGTCCCTGCCTTACCTGTGGGCTTGTCTGGACGTCCTGGAGAAGCAGCAGCAGCCCCAGTGCCAGGGGAAGGCTGCAGGCAGCCATCTGAGGGGCTGTTAAATGTGCCTGGCTCCCAGCATTGCAGGTGACAGGGATGGCTTGTTCCTCCTGCAGGCTGAGACCCTTCCAGGGTCCCACCAAGTCATGCTCCTTGCCTGTTCATGCAGTCAGAGACATTCCAGCAGGAGACAGGCTTTGGGACTCAGCTGAGCTGAGAAAACAAATTAGAAGGAAGGGCAAGGGGGGCTGCCCTGAAAGAGAAAAGTAAAAAAATAAAAAAACAAACCAAAACTGCCTCAGTGCCTGCTCCTGGTGCTGTCAGCTCCTGCCAGTCAGTTGTGAGAAGCCAGGTTGTCACTCCAGGAGCAAGGCTGGCTGTGCACAGGCTCCTGAGTCATCTGGGCTGCCCTCAGAGAGCACTTCACCACCCCAAAGCCTTGGCCAGGCACAGGTCCAAGCCCTGCCCCACCCAGCTGTCACTTTTTCAAGGGCTGCAACCAAGCCTCAAGGAAGTTCCCAGTAAGGGAGCACGAATTCTCTCAGTACAGTCATTTTAGTCCTGTTTGGATGAGTGGGTGAAGACTCACAGGCAACCACAGTGACTCCTGTAAGATTTGGGCTTTACACATTGCACACCTTCCCCTGAGAAACCTCACCTTTCCTCCAATCCCAAGAGAAACGAATTCTTGCTGATGAAAATCATCCTTAGGACTGCCACTCATCACTTCACTCACTTTCATTTCTTACTCTGGATGGTTTTTGTTCTGATGCCCAGAAACATTTCAGTTGGCTGAAGATGCCCTGAAGCCTCCTTCACTGCCCAAGTGCTGACAAAAGTGAAGGTTAGCCACTTCAAAAAGGCAAAGTGCCTTGAAAACCCTCTGAGGTACACAGGAAAATGACAATTTGAATTCTCACACCTCTGGCTTTTTTTTTTTCTCTTTCCTTCTCACCCTTATCAACAACAACAAAAGAAATGAGAACATTTTAAAAGTCAGATAAATTATTATTAGACTGAAGATCCACCTCACTGCTATCCCAATCAAGCACCAAAGATAAGCATTACCACAGGTAAATATGTTTAATTTACCTGTGTAAATGTTTAATTTACCTGTGTCAATACCTTCAACTCACAGCTGCAACAATTTTAACCACCTTGATTTCTTTCTCCAGAATGATCTGGGGTATAAAGCCAGGCATTTTCAGCACAGGGTGTTTGTGACACACAATAAATCTCCTCTCTGCCAAGGCACTGCTCACTTCCTCAGCTCTCTCAGCCACAGCAGCTCTTACAGACCTAGAGACAACTAAAAATGTCAATGCCAAATTAGTACAGTCTTGATTTTCCTAATTAAGTAATGGGCTAGAACACACCTTAATCTTCTGTATTAATATGCCATTAATTAATGCAGTTTCAAATGACACAGTAATCAGGACAATTGATGTTTGTATTTTTTCTCTCCCCTCTGTGTTTTTTATTCTCTTATCAGGCCCCATCCAAGCTTTTCTAGGAAAAGGACAGGCACCAACATCACAGAGAGCCAGGAAGGTTTCAGTGACACTGCTGAAGTCAAAGTATCTGATGCAATAATTACTTCTGGGAGTGCAATAATCTCTGTGTAAAAGACTTTCCTGGAACTGGCAGCAGGGAGAGTTTTCTGACCTGTTTCCCAGAGGAAGTAAAGACTGAAGTGAGTGTGTCCAGCATTTTTAGATATATTAGTTCCTTTTTAATGAATGGTATCAATAATATTTTTTAACCCACTGGATACCTTCATTAAAATTTGTCTGAGATGCCAATGCCATTAAATTTTACAAAGGTTCATGGAACAAGGCTTGGAAAAAGGGACAAGTTGCTCACAGCACTCACTGAGGGAAAGGCTCAGAAGAAAAACTCCACTTACACATCCAAAGTGAAAACCTCCTTCCCAGCTGCCATTCCTGAACTTCTGAATAAGTTTTTTCTTGATTGAAGTAGATATTTAAAAGGACAGGAAGCAGAAAGTGCTCCTGGTTGCTGCTGGCTTTTCAGAAAGGCTGTTACATGACAAAATGTCATCACAAGTGTGTAATAAAAACAACATCATTAAAGAGGGTGAAGATTTTGTTCCACAGGAACACTGCAGCCTGCATGCATTTCCAAGTGAGTGCATTTTTTTCAGCCTTTTGTGTGTTTTGATTTCAAATACAACAAAAGGGGCTTTCCAAAAGAAGCCCTATCAGTAACTGGAAGAAGCAGCTCCATTTTATAACAAACCCACGCTATTGTTCTCTGCAGGGTGGTTCCATTTCTTAGAAAATAATCCTATTTTAATATGAAAAAGCCCCACAGAACAAATAGAAGCAAACAACCAAACCTTGATTCTCTGGTGTTCCATCAAAGCACAATGTCAGGAAAAAGGGGAAGCCCCTGTGAATGTGCTGTTATTATTTATAATGTTCATTTGATTATCTATCTCTGACAGATCTGGATCACTTTTTGCTTTGGCTGTTAAAGGTAGTGATGCCCTCAGACATCACTTCCTTGGCATTTTCTATTTTAACTAATTCAGAAAACCTCCTGTGAGCCAGGGGTTGTTCAAAAACGACCTGGAGCAAGAGACCCACCTGAGCCACAGCGGAAATTCTCCACTAAAACATTCCCTGAGCAATGTCCACTCCCTGTGCTCCAGCAGTGAGAGCCCAGCAAAGGAAGCAGCTCTGGAATTCTCCAGAAGCTGCATTGGAACACAAGTGCTCAAGCAAAAACACTCATGACATTTTCTAATTTTGAAGCAGCTGATTTTACTCTCATGTTGTACTTTTATCATGGTTTCTTCTGCTTTTAAATGCATGTGCTCAGTTAATAAATATCTGGCTGATTAAGAGGGAAGAAAAAAAAAGCCAAGAGAAGTGTCATTTCTAAACTTCTGTCAGACAGATAAAAGAAACCATGAAATAGAAAAGGATACATATTAAAATACCTTGTGTAAAATCTGTATTTCAGTGTCTGCTAGTGTTGCTATTCAGAGTGATCACAACTTGATTTTTGCCTTTTTATATTCTCTACATTCTTTACATAAATATTTGTAGCCCTGTAGCCTGTTGTTGTATTCATAGCCAGTATTTTACCCACTGTATTAGACAGACAAAATAAATTCCCCAGTGGCTCCAACCCCAGTTGGGCTCTCTGGGAGCCAAAGTTGAAACCAGCTCTCTGAGAAACATTTTCATAAACAAAATTTAGCTCCCATCTAAGAGGGTGGAGGGTTTCAGAAAAGGATAGAACCAAATTATTTAATCACCAGTGCCTCTAACTGGGGATTCTTGTCAGTTATGCTGATTTGCTAAACACATAAAAATGGTATCTTTATGTTACAGGTGCATCTTTGGCACTTTCAATCCATTTTGTGGATCCTGATAAAGATAACCCCCATCATCACCTACCTGTGTCTGGCTTATACTTTTAGGACCCATGAAACAGCATCAGGAGCACTTTGTCAGCAGTGTGCTGACCAAAAAAATCACCAAATTCTTGTTCCTTAACCAGATGAGACAATGCCAGAGCTTGAAACTTCACGAGGAGCCCCAAGAGTACCAAAGGCAGGGCTGGCTGAGATACACACAACTTACCTCAGGGTACAAATTAAAAAAGAGAAATGAAGGCATTTCCTGCAATGAACAGTGCAGAGAATCTCATGTTTAAAAGAAAGCAAGCATGGTTTTAAGAGAGGAAGAAAGCCAAGAATTAATTTCTTGCTGCCTTTCTTGATCTTTTAGGGCATTTTAGGCATTGGAGAGCTCTGGGGATCCTGGCTGGTGACACAGGGCCCTGAGGATTTTAGGCTTTGTGAGAAAATCCAACACTGAANGAAGAAAGGAAGAAAGCCAAGAATTTGTGAGAAAATCCAACACTGAACTGGTGAGGAAATCTCTCCCAAAGAGGAGAGAGAGGAGGGAGAGCAGCACTGGAGCAATGGGATCTCCCTGAGATAAATCACACAGCCAGTCCTGGGGTTTGGATTGGCTGACACAGCATTTGAAATCACACATGGAAGAAGAAACAGAAGCTCATTTATGCCACAGACTGGTAAAATCCTGTCCCTCTGTGCCACTCTGGTAGTGATGTTTATTTGCTGGCACATACACTTCTCATTTTTAGAATGAAATATTTGCAATGATGGCACTTGAATGGATTAAATACACAGCTGAGAGCTGCCTTGATTCAGCAATTTCCCTTGGTGTGTTTGTCCATTGTGATCAACAATGAAGGTGGTTTAAAGGTCTTGTTGCACACTTGTTAAAATGTAGAATGACTTAAAGTGGGTTGTCATCAGGGGAAAAAAAAGGTTACCACGTTAATAATAATGACAACATGTCTTAGTTTCCACTTCTTTACATGTCATTTACATAGATTTTATGTGGATAAAAAAATCTTATACTTTGGTTTTCATTATCTCAGCTAATACTTCTGCCTTACATAAAGGGATAAAATAACTAAGGTAACAAAAAAAAAGGGTATGAAATGCCTTTTACTGCCCCATAGTAGCTTCAAAACTAAAGTACATTTTGAGTCAGACTGAAAAATGAGAAGAGCTGACAGAGAACTCAGTTCTCTCAAGAAAGCCATGGCTTCCAAGAAAGAAACCAAAACCATCTCACAGAATTACTGTGCCCACAAGCTGGGAGAGACAGAGAGGGAGAGAGAAATGGCCTCAGATGAGAGATCACACCATGTCTGTACTTTCATTGCATCAAGTCAGCTCCCCAAAATACATCTGAGGCAGGAATTTCTGTTTCAGAAAATTCAAAGCAAAATAAAACATGAGTTTTATTGTTTTCAGACAAGGAAAGTAAGATTGGGCTACAAAGTTCAACCAAATCACACTATGTGAAGTAGTTTGGTTTGGTACCATTTAAAAATTCTAAAACCCTTTTTGGTTTATCTCCATAAAATTTGGAGAAGTAGAGGCAAGCTAAATTTACAAACATTTTAAGGCATTATCTGGCTCATTGATGAATAAAATCTCATTTTATTTAAACAAGTTTTTTCACATTCAAATCTACTCTGATGTAACACACTGTAGCTACATACAGTGCACTGAGAATAAACTGGATTTTTAAAATGTTTACAAATTACTGAGGAATGCAAGTTTAGGGCACCAGAAAATTGTGTGCCATGTTTTAAATATCTGGAAATAAACAGATTTATGTCCCTCCACTGAGCCAGGCCCTTCACAGGCTGATTTGTCAGAGAGTTAATGCTACACTGCTGGTTACTCAGAGTAATGCTNCCAGGCTGATTTCTCAGCCCAGCACTCAGAGTTCATGCTACGCTGCTGGTTACTCAGAGTAATGCTGGTTTTAATTAATGCTTTAATTTAATTAATGCTGGTTACTCAGTTGAGGTGCAGATCACTGCTGATCCTGGACACACAACTGTATCCAGCCCCAGCTCCTGCAGCTGCTCTGGAGCAGCTGTAAAAGGCCAAAAATGCAAAGTGACCAGAGTGGACTGTACAAACTCAGATCTGTATTTGGTTGCTCACATTCATGCATGGCTCTGAAAACTGGGGGAAAATCTGTCCAAAGATTTATTTGTATCCAAATTGCTTTGTTTTTGAGCTGTTCCCATGTGCTGTGCCCATCCCTGCCCCAAGGCACTCAACTCAATGCTCCTGAGTGTTGAGGGAATGAGCTCTGAACTGGGAGCTGCTGCCTCCTGTCCCAGTTTGCTCTGCCAGACCTCAGGGATAGGAACTTGTCACTTCTGGCTCCTCCTGGCACTCTGGACACTGAGTCCTGGAATCCAAATAAAGAGGATATCAATCAAAGAATGCCAAAGAGGATATCAATCAAAGAATGTGACTTTCCCCCTTTTGATGAAGGCTGCTGAGCTGAGCTGGCTTTTGCCTCTTACTCAGCTCCATTTGCTTTTTTTGTCTCTGCACACTCCAGTCAGCAGAAGGAAAACATTTCCCAGCAGTGTAAATGCTCTTCCAGGCATTTTCATTTGCTCAGCCCTCAATGATCCTCACACCCTTTAGGGATGGGGCTGCAATTCCCATCTGTGCAATTCCCAGTTCCCTGGAGGCTGTGCTTACCTGGTGAGGACAGGGAGAAGGCTTCTGTTCCAGGGCAGCTCTCAGATCCAAACTGCTGAGCAGGGAGTTGCTGGAAGGGACCAGGTTTTCCCAGCCAGCCAGGCAATGCTGTGGCAAAAAGACTGGAATGCTTTACACATTTTATCTCTTGTGGCATGTTGTTATTTAGAACTAACTTCTGCACAGGGAGGTTTAAGTGAGTAATTAATCTATTATTTTTTGAGGAGTTTTATATGACTAACAGGAAGTAAATAAAATACCAAATACAGGAGAACTACACACTTGTCCCCTTTCCCACTTGGTGAACTCAAGCACCTGACCTCTCTGAACCTGTCTCAACTGACTCATCCAGTTCCCTAAACCTCAAAACTAAGCTTCCTCCCACCTCTTCCCTGGAAATCTCTAAGCCTGGGCTAGGTTTGATTAGCAATACTGCCTGCAGCATTGATTCCTGGCTGGAATACAGGAGCAGCATTACAACAGCAGTTTGAATTTCAGCCTGGCCACTACTGATTTTGTAAATCCTTCACGGACATTTTCCACAGATGTTAAGGAGCCTGAAAGGCAACAAACACATTGTTCATCATGCTGAGAGGCCAATGCCTGAAACAATTCAGCCATATCTGCCAAAAGGATCCAGTTCCACATGGCATTTTGTGCAGTGTAAAGCACTGGAAGTTTGTCCTACACTTCAGTCACTCACACAAAGGCACAAACTCAGCACACACCAAAGGATGTTCTGGGTATCTCACTGACACAAATCAAAAATTTCAGAGGAAACTCTGCCAAGGGAATGGGTCCCAGATTCCCTTTCCTTCTTGCTACAAAGCCAGGAGCAGCTGGGGCTGTGCAATCAGCAGGAGGACAGCAACTCACCGAAGGCAGTGCCAGGTCATCTGCAGGCTCAAAGCTCCTCCTGCAGTGGGCTCTGGGCTTGTAGGCTGGCAGAAGGGCAGAGCTGGGAATGCTGACCCTGCAACCACACAAGGGAAGTTACTGCCTGCACCTCTGCCAAGGCACAGGGAATCTGCATGCCTTCCCACTCATAAGCCAAAGGTCTAACCCCAAAGTGAACCATTTGGGATTAGGGCAGGAGACACTTCACATGTGCATTCAGATTCTGGACCAAATTCAGACAAAACATGAGACTATGCTGGGGAACCACAACAAAAACATGCACTTCTCATTGATTTCAAGACTGTTTGTGTTTATAAAAAAGATCACTAAGGAGTTTTGAAGCAAGAGATCTCTGCCTTGAAAACAGCAACCTTCTAGAGAACTGTTGTGATGGTTTTTTCTCCTTCACCTCATCAGCCTTTTCTTCCCTGCTGTTTCCTTGAGTTGTTCACATTACAGAGCAGTAATTGGTATTTACCTGACCCAGGCTGGCTCTTGCAGGGTCCCTGGGGGCTGCTGGGCACGTGGGATGTGACACACAGGGCAGGCAGGTTCTGAGCCCACGGGGATGGCGAAGAGGCGCCGGTTCAGTCGGTAACAGTAAACACCTGCACACAGCAACAAACCTCCACATCCCAGCTCTGCTTTGTCACAGGGTCCCTGAAGCCAGCCAAAAAAGCTGTGCTCTACCACAGTGCCACACCTGCACTCTATAAAAAGAGCTGCTTTTCCTCAAATATCTTACACATTTCCTGTCCCCAAGTAAGTTCCTAAAAAGCAAAACCAAAACTTCGACCTCCTCAATTTAGAAACAGAACATCAGCCAATTGCAAGAAACCCTGACAAATTCAAGTGACACTGAGAGAGGATCCCTAGAAGACTCAAGTATCTTCAGAGTAGAAAGCTGAATCTGGTTGAAAAGCTGCAGCTGAAAATAACACATTCCTGCAGGTCTTGCACGATGTGGTGCCCTCTCAGGATGACAGGTAAAGCCCCCTTAGTTGTTCATTCACTGAAATTGCATTAGGAAGAAATATGATCTTACACTTATGAGAACCAGTTATCAAATCCAGTTCTTGTTCAGGATCTGTGCAATCCAGAGCCTTGGGCCTAAAGAAACACACAAGAAAACCAGTGAGTGACAGAGGGGCTGCCCCTCTGAACAGCACTGCCTTTTCAAAGCAAAACAACTGGGGGGTAAATAAAGACCCTCAAAGCCATGCTTGCAATGTCCTGCTCCAATCAGACTCTGGTTCTCATTACTACAGGGATTACTAAGAGATTGAACACTGCTGTTTCAGCCCCTCTTTATCCCCACTTACTCCAAGTGCTGCTGGTGCATGCAGGTTTCTCTGTTGGACTCTCGGAACTCCTGCAGCTCAGCAAAGTACTGCTCAGGTTTTTCTGTTACTGGAGACTTTGTATCAAGGAGCCCTGAGAAGACAAAGGAAAGAGAAAAGCTCAGTGCAGTGATTTACAAAATGTGGGAAAGTCCCATAGCAAGCCTCCCAAGATCCAGTCAAAACTAAATAATGATAATGAGAAGGGCAGAGCATCATGCCAAGCCAGAGATTTACTGTAGGGTTTGGGTCCCTTATTGCATTCATTCATTGCAGGTATTTGGAATTCCTCAGACAAAGCTGCAGCCCCTTTGCTGGATTTTCTCTGTTGGCCCCAGGACAGCAGTTCCATCTCAAAGGGGTCATAAACTGTGTTTTAACAACACCACACCACACTGAGAGCTTTGCTTCAGAGTTGGGATTCACCTGCAATCCAGTCATAGCCCAGGAAAGGATGGGCAGACCAGCTGCTGACAGGGATGGCATCTTCAGGCTCAGGCTCAGAAGCCACATGACAAGCTTCCTTCTGAAAGAAAACAATTCATGAAGACTTCCTAATCACCTGACATTCAGAGGTACAGCTGAGGAGACAACTGGCAGCTGCTCAGATGGGACAGCTGTGTCTCAGTTTGAGACTGGATTCTATCAATGCCTCTACCAGTAATTTGCTCACCAGCCCTTTGCCCTGTCAATAAATAAAACAGAAAGAGGAGGCAGGGACTTGTCCAAGTAAGGCAGGATTTCTCAGAGCTTTAAACAAAATGCTGAGCTGTATCACACATCCCCACAGATCAGGCAAGCTGTGCTGCCTTGGGGGATGATCACAGCCTGAAGAGACAAACTGTGCAACAGCAGCACTGCACCTGCCTGCTCTCCCTCAGCATGTGGATGATGTGCAAAACTCAGGGAAGTTCCCAGTGAAGTGTTATGGATTTCTGGGCTTTCATTCACTGGCTAAGGAAAGCAGGGTCTGAACAAACTGCCTGGGAACAGCTCTGACCCCAACTTCCTATTTACACAGAGGGAACAGGACAGGTAATGCTCTCCTGGCCCTTCCTCCCCAGCATTCTGTTGACTTAGGAAAATAAGAACAGCATTGGTTTAACATTTACCTTCAACTCTTTGGAGCAAGATGTCAGCAGGTC
The DNA here is from genome assembly GCA_013398995.1 of Alaudala cheleensis. Taxonomy (NCBI): domain Eukaryota; kingdom Metazoa; phylum Chordata; class Aves; order Passeriformes; family Alaudidae; genus Alaudala; species Alaudala cheleensis. The sequence goes on from VWYE01012397.1 coordinate 50,939, forward strand.
TGATTTAGGGATATGGGGCTCTCTCTGTTGCTCACTGCTCTCTTTATTTTGCACTCTGCTCAGTGATGGCCCTGGGTGACTTTTCTCATGGTGACCATGCAGCAGAGCAGACTGTTTTTTGTTCTCTCCATGACCCAGGAAGGATTCTTTCTCTGGACTTCCTTGAGCAGGGCCACCCCCATCCACTCTGGAGGTTTCTCTGCCACACATAACTGCAGACACTGGTGCAACATTCTCCTCTTTCCCAGGAAAGCTGGAATCCAAACCTGCTCCTTCCTGTGGCTTTGGCTGTTGTTGCTGTACCCCTCTGTCACTGATGCTGTGTTTAAGAGATGAGCTGAGGGCTGGGCCAGCTCTGGCTTCCACAGTCACCATTATTTCAGGGTCAGCTGTAGACTTCACTGCATCGACCTGATTTTCCTTCTGCAAGGACAGAGACTCTCTCAACACACAGCATCAGTCAGACTAAAAATACCTTCTGTAAGAACATTTCACTAAATCAACCTCCCATTCCAGTCTGTTCACTCCTTTAAATTCCTGCAGGGGAA
>VWYE01012399.1:8838-19315 GCA_013398995.1 Alaudala cheleensis
AGGAGAGGCTTTTTGGGCAAACCCAGCATCAGGAGAGGCTTTCAGAGCAAACCCAGCCCCATCAGGAGCACCAGGAGAGGCTTTTTGGGGAAACGCAGCCAAATCCAGCAAATCCAGCATCCGTGGAAACTGGAGGGAGTTTTGTTTCTGCCCCCCAGCAGCAGAAGGGAGCATCTCTCTGCCTCCAGCCGTGCAGGAATGTGGAGCATCCCAGCCAAAATCCACATCCCGGTGTCCCCACCAGGCCCGGGCTGGGACTGGCACAGCCCGAGGAGCTCCAGGTCCATCCCTGGCCTCACCAGAACCTCAGCATCCCACAGCGATCCCGTTCCCGCCGCCAAGGGATGCCCGGATTTCCCCCACGTTTGTGTGTAAAAGCACCAAACCGTGACCTGAAATAACCGGCCCCAGCTGCAGCTCGGGTAAACAACTCCCCCACCTCCCGAAACACCCCTCAAACCCTAAAAAGTGCAGCTGTGGGGGCAGCTCCGAGCCCCCCATCCCGCAGAGCATCGTTAAGCCCCCGGAGCCGCCGCTGTCTGAGCAGCCCCATTATCTGAGCGGCCCCCGGCCCCCTTTTCGCTACCGGTAATTTCTCCTTATCTGCATATTTTATTGAAAATTAAAATCCTTTCGCATTTTTCCCAGGGCTCGCGCGGGAAGGATCTTTTCTCGCAGCCCTACTTGACTCCAATTAGTTGGGATAACAAAGCTGCCGCTGTCGGGGGATTATTGACAAATGCTCGAGGGGGAAAGGAGGGAAAAAAAAGGGCAGGGGAACGGTCTGTCAAAATGACAGCTTATAAAGCTGGAAACAAAACCTCCGCGCCACGAACAGCGCCGGGGAGGCAAGGAAATACCGATTGGTGGGGGTTTTTGGATGGCATTTCCATTGATCAGGGTGAGCAGCATCCCTGCATCCCTCCGGGATGGGAGCGGCAGCGCCGGGAGCTGCCAGGGTGGAAATCCATCTCCATCCCATCCCATCCCATCCCATCTCATCCCTTCCCCGCTTCCTGGTGCTTCCCAAAGCCTGTTCCCATGGGCGGGCTCCTGCCCCTCCGAACCTGCTGCCTGCAGCTGCGCCCCTGCACAAAGGGACTGAGGAGCACTGAGAGCTCCTTCACTGATAACTCCTTCATATTTTTTCCCTGACTTTTTCTCTTCTTTTTTTTCTCTTCTCCTTAATTTCAACTAAAAGAATAGAGGGAGTAAAAAACCAAATGAAGCGCTCGCGATAAAGGGCAGTGAGTGTTATCCCCGAAAAGAAAAAAAAAAAAATATCAATCAAAACCGCACAGAGCTTTTTTTCTTCCCTAGGTGGCTCGGACAGCTGGCTCTTTAAATATTAATCAGGGGCTCATTGATATGCAAATCCGGCCAGGGGGAATAATGCTGCCGCAGCTGCGCAGCCCCGGCCGGGTGCTGGCCTCCTCTCCAGGATGAATGGGAATATCTGAGCGCACAGGTGCAGGGATCCTGCTGCACTCGGGAATTGGGCAGCGATGCCCCGCGGAGCCCAAGCGGAGCAATCCCCTCCCGCCCGGCGGTGCCCGAGCACCGGGCAAGGTGTTGATTTTGTCCTTGTGCTGCCGCCCGTCCCCTCGCAGCCCCGCTGGCCTCTTGCCCTGACGCTTGGCCCGTTCAGATCGGCCCCGCGCCAAGCCACGGGCCAGCACATGGATTGTTCCCTTCCCAGCATCACCAGTAAACAGGAAAGACGGGGAATCCACCCCGTGTCCCTGTGCCCTGTCCTCCCCCTGGCTGTCACCTCGAGGTGAGCGCATCCCGTGTGACAGCTCCCGGTGGTGGCACCTCCTGCCAGGCTCCTGGGCCAGCAGAGAGAGGTCAGCGCCTGCTGGTGTCACCTCCGGGTGTCCCGGGGGGTGGGACAGGGTGAGGTGGCCGGGCTGAGCTGTCCCACACCAGGAATCTCCAGCAGCACCGGGTTCGTGCTCCTGCAGTGCCCACGGTGGCACCGGGGGGACAGGGAGGGGCAGAGCCCTGGGCAGCACCTCAGGTAAAGCAGGGCAGAGTCAGACACCCCAAAAACACCCAAAAGGCTCCACTCACACGGGTTGGTGGCCTCTGCTGTTTGCCAAGGAATTGTGAGCCATGGGATACCCTGAGCTGGATGCACAGGGATCCTGCAGCTCCTTCCTGGGAAAGGCCTCTCTCCATGAGGACACCAAGAAAGTCCCCTCTGCCACCTTCCCAACAAAACCCACTGCTGATTTAATCGCTCAGCCCTCGGGAAGGGACGCTGCTGCCTCCCCCTGCTCCCACCCCTGGGGGCCTGGATCATTTCCCTGCTTCCAGACAGCACCTTGGGATGTCCTCCTCCCTACGAGACCCCCACGGGCACATCCTGCCCTTCCTTTCATTTCCCTTTCCCTTTCCCTTTCCCTTTCCCTTTCCCTTTCCCTTTCCCTTTCCCTTTCCCTTTTCCCGGGATGCTGCAGCTCCAGCCCCTCTGCACCCGGGGGTTTGGAAGTTTTTCCTCCCGTGGCTCCCAGCCTCCCTTCCCGTGCCCAGGCTGCTGGTGATGGCTGAGCCCGCGGTACCAGGCACCCACAGCTGCTCCTGGCAGGCAGATGGCAGCTCCAGGCCACAGCTGGATGGCCACAAAGGCACACAAATCCCTCTGAATGGCAGGGAAAGGCAGCAGGGACGCTGGGCTGGCTCCAGGCTGGGACACGCAGGGGAAGCTCAGCTCTGACTCCAGCCTGGAGTGGGGAGGGGGGGTTGGAACCCTGGATGCTGGAAATGTTGGTTTTTCTGTGTTGAGAGGTGCTGAGCCTCAGGCAGGCACCACATTTGACCTGAGGCGTTGGAACAGGCTCAGTGAGAGCACTGAGATTGTGGGTGTGTGGTTTGTAGAAGTGTGTGATCTCACAGGGTGAAAAACACAGATTTAAGGTTTTAATATACAACAATGTGTGTGAGCCAAGATGGAGGATTTGGGGTGTTAAGTCCTTCTTTTCACCTTCTTCTTCCTCCTTCTTCGTGGGTCTGGGTGGTTTTCTGTAACTGGGTGACAAAGGTCCGCATTGCAGCCCTTTAGTGGCCATAATTGGGTCAGGAACATCAACAATTGAGGTGTCATTTCGTTATTGGGTAAATGGTGCTTAAAGACCCTGGAAAAGTCAGTAGTGGCCATTTTACCTCCTTTTCCTCACTTGTTTGCCTCTTCCCACACTTCACTGGGAGCAAACCTGGATGTGCAGCCTGGGGTGTTGGTCCCACTTTCCTGCTCAGACCCCACTCCAGGGGAGCAGCTGCCTCTGGAATTTGGCCCAGGAGAGGAGGAATAACGAGCCAATTAATTGCTCCAGCCCCGGGGCAGCACCTGGGGTCACACAGGATGGCAAATCCTGGTCCTGCCTCGCTCTGGGAGCTCATCCTGAGGATCCAACTCCAATCCCGATGTGGTGCCACTTCCTTCAAAGATTTTTTTTTCCCTAAAAATCCTTTATCCGAGCTGAGGAGCAGCAGGGCTGGCCCGTGGCTGAAATGAGCCCAAACAGGCCGAGCCTGGGGCTGCTGTGGGAGGATGGAGCTGGGCTGGAGGAGGTTGGGATGAGGCTGACACCGACATTCCCGGGATGTGCCGGACATGGGGGATCTTCCCTGGATCTCCTTCATGAACAAAAGCTCTGGGAGTGTGGGAGGCTGGGCCAGACAGGGAATGAACAGGGATTAGTGGCACAGAGCCCCCTGAACCAGGATCAGGCTCTTTTCCCTTGGAATCCAACTCCTCATGGCTCCTGCTCCATCCTGGGAGTGCTCCATCGCCTCCCTGGGAAAATCAGCTTTTCCAGGAGTTTTTACAGCTTAACCCAGCCTTTTATTCCTTGTTTGTGTTTTCCTTTGGAAAAGCAGAGGCAGTGCTGGAGCTGTGGCACATCCCTGCCCATCCCAATCCCGGAATATCCCAGAATCCCACAATGGTTTGGGTTGGGAGGACCTTAAAACTCCTCTTGTTCCACATTCCACCATCCCAGGCTGCTCCAAGCCCTGTCCAACCTGGCCTTGAAAAGACTTCCAAGTTCATTTTTCCAGCCAGGGGATGATACTTCTCAAATTCAGGACCCCAAATTCCAGCCCTAACCCGTGGCGTGTCCCCAAATTTGTCAGTGAACACCACAATTTCCGTCCCTATAAAGCTGGAAAAACACCCAGTCTGGGCTGTAAGGAGCAATTATTCCTTTCCAAAGCCCAATGAAATCAAACCCCTTCCCATAATCACCTACTGGATTTTATCAGCGTGTTTGGGTTACGCTCTGCCCCTTTGGCTAATTCCTAATTGATTCTTTAATCCCGACAAGTTTTTTATTGCCTGGTACAAGAGGGATTTAGCCCAGGAGCGGCAGGAAAGCAGCTCCCAAAACCCTGGGAGAGGCAGGACACGGGGCAGGGATGACCTCATCCCAAGCCAAGGCTTTATTTGATAATCTATCACTTATTTATTGTTCTAAGTAACCACTTGCAGGTGCTGGGGTTTGTCCCAGCACCCGGCACACGCTGGGAAAAGCTGAGCCCTGTGCAATCCTGCCTGGAGCTGCTGCTGCAGTCAGGGAGTGCCAGGGAAAGGGGGAATGTGGGGATGGGCATGGCAGAATCTGTGGAAAAATGGGGCAGAATCTGTGGGAAAATGGGGCAGAATCTGTGGGAAAATGGGGAAAAGTCTGTGGAAAAATGGGGACAAATCTGTGGAAAAATGGGGCAATATCTGGAAAAATGGGGCAAAATCTGTGGAAAAATGGACAAAAGTCTGTGGGAAAATTGGGGCCAAATCCATGGAAAATAGGGGCAAAATCTGTGCAAAAATGGGGAAAAGTCTCTGGGAGAAATGGGGCAATATCTGGAAAAATGGGGCAAAATCTGTGGAAAAATGGGTCAGGATTTTGTGCTGAGCTCCACCCTGCTGGAATGGTTTGGATGGGAAGGGCACTTAAGGTCCCCAACACCTTCCGCTCTCCCAGGATGCTCCAGCCTGGCCTTGGACACTTCCAGGGATCCAGGAGCAGCCACAGCTTCTGTGGGAATCTGTGCCAGGGCCTGCCCACCCTCCCAGGCAGGAATTCCATCCCAAAAATCCCATCTGAGCCTGATGAGGAGGCAGAGCAGGACGGAGACCCCGATGGCACCGGGAGGGACACGCGCGGTGTCCAGAGTCACACAGGGACAGCTCCAGAGTCACACAGGGACAATTGCAGAGTCACACAGGGACAGCTCCAGAGTCACACAGAGACAATTCCAGAGTCACACAGGGACAATTCCAGAGCTCACACAGGGACAGCTCCAGAGTCACACAGGGACAGCTCCAGAGTCACACAGGGACAATTCCAGAGCTCACACAGGGACAGCTCCAGAGTCACACAGGGACAATTCCAGAGCTCACACAGGGACAGCTCTGGAGTCACACAGGGACAATTCCAGAGCTCAAACAGGAACAGTTCCAGAGTCACACAGGGACAGTTCCAGAGCTCAAATAGGAACAATTCCAGGGCTCACACAGGAACAATTCCAGAACTTCTCCCTCCTCACCTGCCTGCCTGGAAAATGTCAACAAACTTGAGGATTTGTGGCTGTGAGAAGGAAGCAGCCCATGGATATTCCCACAGGCAGGCTCAGACAGGCACATCCCTGTGCAATCCCAGGCAAATGCACAGTGTGGATTCAGGGGTTAGTTCTGGATGCCTCTTGGTTTTTAATTTCCCTCCACAGTCCTGGGATGGACACCCCAGGGAGGTGCCAGGGACACCCCAGGGAGGTGCCAGCCCAAAGCCACCCCAGTGCCACCAAGGCAGACCTGGCAAAGGTGTCCCCTCACACCCAGCACAAAACAAACGTGCCATTCCCAATCCTGGGGGATGCTGCTCCCAAGGCTGGAAGCTGAGAGGAGGTGACAGAAATGAGCCCCTGAAGTGACAGCACAGCAAGGGGCTTTTAACATCAGTGAATCCTGCTTTAGTCTCTCCCAGACTCTGGAGCTGGAATTCCCCCTGGGATTGGAGGCACTGAAGTGTTTTCCCAGTCAGGAAGGGGCTGGGGATGAGGAGGAGGGCCCCAGGCAGAGCACAGGAGGTGCCTTCCCAAATTATCCACCCCTTGTTGTCTGCCCAAGCTCCTCCAAGCAGGCAACACCCTGAGGAAAGCTGGAAAATGGGATTTTGAGTGGCAAGACCCCGCTGTGGCTTCAATTGTAACCCCAACTGGGGGGAGGGAATAAAAAACAGGGAGCTGGGAGAATCATTTTTTCATTAAAATCAAAATCAATCCATAATGAAAATAGACTTGGAATGGGAAAAGTTGAGTGCAAATGGAAGCTTTTAAAGATTCTTTTGACTGACAATAACCTGAAGACCCTCCAGGAACTCCAGCCTGGAATAATCAGATTAAATGGAAACTAATATACGATCCTGAAATTCATCCCATGCTGCTCTAAACTTGGAGCAGCTGGACAATTTTGCCTACAGGTTTGTGCCTCCTGCCCAGCAGTTCACACGGAATTGTTTGGCCAAACTCAATCTGCCAGGAAGGGAAAAAAANAGCAGCTCCTCAGGGGCCATTCCCAAAACACAAACCAAGTCCGTGTCCTTAGAGGAATGTTTGAAACGGAACCTGGGTGGATCCAGGAAGGCCCTGGCACAGATTCCCAGAGGAGCNAGGCAAATGCACAGTGTGGATTCAGGGGTTAGTTCTGGATGCCTCTTGGTTTTTAATTTCCCTCCACAGTCCTGGGATGGACACCCCAGGGAGGTGCCAGGGACACCCCAGGGAGGTGCCAGCCCAAAGCCACCCCAGTGCCACCAAGCTGCCACCCCAGCACCAGGCAGACCTGGCAAAGGTGTCCCCTCACACCCAGCACAAAACAAACGTGCCATTCCCAATCCGAGGGGATGCTGCTCCCAAGGCTGGAAGCTGAGAGGAGGTGACAGAAATGAGCCCCTGAAGTGACAGCACAGCAAGGGGCTTTTAACATCAGTGAATCCTGCTTTAGTCTCTCCCAGACTCTGGAGCTGGAATTCCCCCTGGGATTGGAGGCACTGAAGTGTTTTCCCAGTCAGGAAGGGGCTGGGGATGAGGAGGAGGGCCCCAGGCAGAGCACAGGAGGTGCCTTCCCAAATTATCCACCCCTTGTTGTCTGCCCAAGCTCCTCCAAGCAGGCAACACCCTGAGGAAAGCTGGAAAATGGGATTTTGAGTGGCAAGACCCCGCTGTGGCTTCAATTGTAACCCCAACTGGGGGGAGGGAATAAAAAACAGGGAGCTGGGAGAATCATTTTTTCATTAAAATCAAAATCAATCCATAATGAAAATAGACTTGGAATGGGAAAAGTTGAGTGCAAATGGAAGCTTTTAAAGATTCTTTTGACTGACAATAACCTGAAGACCCTCCAGGAACTCCAGCCTGGAATAATCAGATTAAATGGAAACTAATATACGATCCTGAAATTCATCCCATGCTGCTCTAAACTTGGAGCAGCTGGACAATTTTGCCTACAGGTTTGTGCCTCCTGCCCAGCAGTTCACACGGAATTGTTTGGCCAAACTCAATCTGCCAGGAAGGGAAAAAAAAAGCAACAAAAAAAAAAAGCTTTTTCCTTTCATATCTGTTAAAGCAAAGCCAGCTTTCCCAAGCAGCTGGGAGCAGGGAATGGATATGGCTGCAGGTATTTCCTAGGGGAATTCCCAGCCTGGAGTTGGGCTGCTTTAACATCAATGATTGATTTATGGAAGATCCAGGAGTAAGGAATTCCCGGTGTTGGTGCAGGGTGGGGGTGATTCCTGCATGGACACAAACTCATCTCCAGCAGCTCCTCAGGGGCCATTCCCAAAACACAAACACAGTCCATGTCCTTAGAGGAATGTTTGAAATGGAACCTGGGTGGATCCAGGGAGGCCCTGGCACAGATTCCCAGAGAAGCTGTGGCTGCCCCTGGATCCCTGGAGTGTCCAAGGCCAGCCTGGACAGGGCTTGGAGCACCCTGGGACAGTGGAAGGTGTCCCTGCTCATGGCAGGGATGGGATTTCAGGGATAGGAATGAGATTTCAGGGATGGGATGAGACTCCAGGTCCTTTCCAGCCCCTCTGGAATGTCTGGATGGCCCAATCCAGCCTCCCACACCAGCAGCCCCTTGCCATGGGATCCTCCCTTCCAAAGGCTGCTGGTTCTTCCCAAGTGACACAAGCACAGATCATTTCCTCATTCCCTATGCCCAAGGGATGAGCTAAAACCCCTCTGTCCACCCACAGTCACTTTCTGCTCCCCCCAGGAACAGATTTAGATGTGGGATTCAAAAAAACTGAGAGAATTCCTTTTTTTTGGGATGGGGAAGAGCAGCTGGGATGAGCTGGGTCTGACCTCACCACAGGCAGCAGCCAATGGGCAGAAATGCAAACCCAGCTGGGCTTGTGAGGGGAGCTCGTGCTTCCCAAAGGCTGGAATCTTGGGAAAAAGGGGGGAAAAGTCACTTCTACCTCGGTTATACCAAGTGTAAATACTTGGGGTACCCTGGGCTCAGCAACTTCCAGGTAGGAAAAGGGAATGAAAAACCAAAATGGATGAGTTTTGATCCAGGAGTGCCCCTGAGATGTCTCAGGACAGGGGGTGGTCTCCTGGCCATGTCCTGCCTGTCTCAGCTCTGGAATTTCCCTGGACCTGAGAGAGAAGCAGGAGGAAGGAGTGGGATGAGATCAGGCTCTGGATTGGGATGAGCTGGGAAAACACAGCCCAGAGAAGGGGCTCAGCCCGTTGAGGGACCCAAACCCTGCACTCCAGAGCTTCTGGAGAAGGTGGTGGCACCTCAGAGACATCAGGGCAGGCAGGAGCAGCTCCCAGATGGAGTTTTCCTCCCCAGATTTGGGAATGCTGCAGCATTTTCCTTTCAGAACTGAACTCTGGGATAAAAACTCCCCACAAAAACCCTTCCCAGTGAGCAGATAACACAAGGTGGTTCTGATTTCCTCCCACCTCACAATGATTGTTCCTTTTCTGTTTGAGATTCCTGTCCCAGGGAAACGTTTCCAATGGAATCCCCCCTGCCCCTCTGGACGGGTTTTATCTTCCAGGCACTGCTCCGGAGCAGAGCTTGGATTGAAATAAAAAGGGGAAAAAAGAAAAAAAAGCTTAACAAGCAGCAAAACAGGAATGGGAATGCTGGTCTGGGATCCATTATCCCTGACCCAGGGGTTGGAAAGCAAAAGAAATTCATTAAATTGGGGAGGGGGATGTCCAGTCCATGGGGGTGCCCAGTCCATGGGGGTGCCCAGGGGGTGTCACCCATCACCCATCCAGGGCTGGAGCCACGGGAGACGGAGCAGCTTGGAAGGAAAATCCACTGGAAGCACGAGGGAGCTCTGTGCAAATCCCACAGGAGAAGGGGAGGGGAGAATCCTCCCACAGGAGAATTCCTGGGATGGGGATCAGACCCTTGGACACGACACCAGCTTCTCCCCAAAACACAAACAAATCCCAGGACTCACCTCATTCCTCACCTGCCACCCCATCCCCACGGGAGCTGCCCTGTCCCTGCTGAGCCACATCAGGGCAGGCACTGGGGATCCTTTTCCCCCCCTTTTTAGCACTTCCAGGAAAAATAAAAACCCAGTGGAGCTCCTGCTGGTTATCCAAGAATTGTTTGCTTTAATCCCTTTCCAGGAACACGCTCCCAGTTGTGCCCATTTGATACATGTGGTCAAAAAGGTGGGAAAAAACATGGAAAAGAGCATTCCTGTGCCAGCATCCACAGCCCCAGAGATCCCTCCTGGTTTGTTTTCCCCTGTTTTTGTTTCAAACCCACATTGAGCTGCTTTTGGCAGCACCAGCACCTCCCCCCAAACCAACCGTGGTTATTTGCTTGCCTTTTTCCCAGTTCCAGAGGAATTCCAGAAGGGAGCAGCCTGGCAAAGGAATCACTGAGGTGAGAGAAAGCAGCTCACAAAGCAAGTGGGCACATTGGCTGGGAATCTTCTGGAAAGCAGGACATGGATAAAAACCAGAGAGGCAGGAGATGTTGGGAAGGGAGCTGCCCGTTCTCCCTCCTCCCAGCTGGTCCCTCTTGTCCTGGCCATCCTTTTCCCTCAGTCCAGCACGGGATAGGGCCAGTTCCTGTCCTCAAAGAACTTCCTGAGGCCCTGCAGGTTGACGGGGGGGAAGTAGGGGCCGATCCTCCTGCGGATCCACCACTTCCCGTCGCGGGCGTGCTTCCCCCCGGGCTGGCTGAACTTGTACCTGAAGTGCTCCCCACGGATCCACCTGGGGGAGGCAAAAACAGGGGCTCAGGCCTTGGAGTGACCTCTGGGGAGAGGATTGGATCATGTTGTTACTCCCTTGGGATTGGTGTTTCCGAGCTTTGGTGGATGGAGAAATCAGCTTGAGGGTGCTAAGAGTGGTTTCACATCCCAGTGCTCCATCCATCCATCATCCATCCATCCATCATCCATCCATCCATCCATCCATCCATCCATCC
>VWYE01012399.1:19405-35933 GCA_013398995.1 Alaudala cheleensis
TCCTCCCCCCCCCCCTCCATCCATCCATCCATCCATCCATCCATCCATCCCTCCATCCTTGGCATGCCCACAGCCAGCAGCACTGACACTGGGAAGTCTTTGGGAAGCCCCCAGGCTCCTCCTGATGCCATTTAGGAATTCTGGCATCCAGCTGTGGGGGACGATCCCTGAGCAGAGCAGCTTTAACACCCCCTGCCCTCAGCACTCCCCACACCTTTCCACACTAACTATGACAGAATAACAATAACAAAACCAGGAATAATAACATTTTCCCTTTCTCAGAGCCCTCCTGGAGCATTCCTGCCCGGGAAGTTTGGGAGCAGGGGCTGTGACTCCCCCAGCACCCCTGGCCCAGCCGGCGGCCGCTCCGTTCGCTCCCAGCGCATCTGTTTTCCTGCTGCTCCGGGAGCTGACAGCAAAGGAGGCTTGAAAGCAGCGCAGAAAGAAACATTCATCAGTGTCAGGAAACACTCAGGGAGCTGCCCACGCCGCTGGATCCGGGGGGTTCTGTCCCCCTTGATGTAGGACATGCTGACAAGGGCCGGAGCGGCGCCCGCGCCGGGAGCATCGCCGGGCGAGCCCATAAAACACCCACCAAATAAAACTGTCAAAGTCGTGTCAGTGCTCATTTAAACCTGCTCTGCTCCACCAGGAAAACACAGAGCCTGCTACCGAGCAGGGCACCGCAGCTGGGGGATCCCTGGAGTGGCCGGGAAGGTGCTTCCTGCTGCTGAAATCATTCCAGGGGCGGCTCCGATGGATTTGCCATCGGCGCTCGGCTCTGGGGAGCAGGACAGAGGGAAGGGCTTGGGGAAAGCTGGAAGGCCACCAGTGCAAGGGTGGCTGCCAGCACAGCCCTCTTCAGTCCTGTGGGATCCAGGAGGGCACAACAGGAAGGATTCTCCCACAAAATGATAGGAATATGGGATGCCCAGGGAGGTTTGGAGCGCCCATTCCTGGAGGTGTCCAAGGAAGGCCTGGATGTGGCACTCAGAGCTCTGGGCTGGGGACAAGGTGGGGATCAGGCACAGGTGGGAGCTGCTGGATTTAAAGGCCTTTTCCAGCCTCAGTGATCCTGGGATTCTGTGTTCATCACACCCATCCTGTTTTCCAGAGCAGCTGTGGCTGCCCCTGGATCCCTGGGAGTGTCCAAGGCCAGGCTGGAGCAGCCTGGGACAGTGGGAGGTGTCCCTGCCATGGCAGGGGTGGCACTGCATGGCCTTTAAGGCACTTCCATCCCAAACCATTCCATGANGAGCTGCTGGATTTAAAGGCCTTTTCCAGCCTCAGTGATCCTGGGATTCTGTGTTCATCACACCCATCCTGTTTTCCAGAGCAGCTGTGGCTGCCCCTGGATCCCTGGGAGTGTCCAAGGCCAGGCTGGAGCAGCCTGGGACAGTGGGAGGTGTCCCTGCCATGGCAGGGGTGGCACTGCATGGCCTTTAAGGCACTTCCATCCCAAACCATTCCATGATTCCATGACCTCCATTTTCCCCCCTCCTCTGAAGATGAAGGGAGATAAACGGGAAAAGGGGCCCTGAGTGGAATTTGGGGGGCACAAAGCTGCAGCTCACCCCCACAAACTCTGCCCTGCAGCTGCTGCCTTCATTCCAGCCTGGGCCATTCCTGCACTTCCCTCTTTTCCCTGCGTCCTGAGGCTGGGAAAAGCCAAACAGGGGCTGGAGTGTTATTCCTGCAGGGTTTCCTTTGCAGGAGCACAGAGTTCCTGTCCATAACTGCAGTTATTGAACAGCCACCTCCCTGAGGGCCCAGGGAGCCACTCCAGGGTGGCTGGAGATTCCCAAGCTGTGCTGCCCGACTGCTTTCTGGAATTCCCAAAACACTTCCAACCTCCAATCCCAGATCCATCTCCCAAAAACTCTGATTTGATGGCAGTCTCCTGCTCCAGGCATCCCTCCACCTGCCCCTCTGATGCTTTGGGGTTTTCCCTTCCCTAAGAGGCTGCTCAGCACCTCCCAAGCCGGACCCATCTCCACAAACTCCCAAAATAAATGTGGGGAAGGTGGAAAACCTGGAAGCCAGGAGGGAATATTTCCTTGCCAGGCTCAGGATGTGAAAGCTGCAGTGTTTAATACCCACTGGAGCCCCTCATTTCAGGGCTCACAGAGTTTACAAGCTCTGCCAGGGTTTATAACCTGCCTGGGTGCCTCAATCCTGGAATTATGGGGTTTTCCAGCTCCTGCAGGGCTGGTCCTGCTCCCTCTTCCTGGGATTCAGGGAGGGAAGGTGCTACAAACTGGCACCCCCAAGCCCATCCTCCCAGGGCTCACAGAGCTGGTGCAGTTTTGGGGTTCCCACAAAGATCTCCAGCAGCTGGAAGGGATCCACAGGTCTTGGAAGGCTCCCTGAGGCAGGAGACTGAGCCTGCAGGAGATTCCCAGATTCCTGCTCTGGAGAAACACCAACAGCTTCAGGAAGGTCAGGAAGGAGCTGCCTGACCTCACCAGGATGTGCCAGGGTGTCCCAGGTACTCAGAGAAGGGTGAGGAAGATTTGTGGGGCAGAAGAGCCATGGAAAGGTTGGGAAGGGTGATCCCAGGATCTCAGGAGCCATGGAAAGGTTGGGAAGGGGGATCCCAGGATCTATGGAAAGGTTGGGAAGGGTGAACCCGGGAGCCATGGAAAGGTTGGGAAGGGGGATCCCAGGATCTATGGAAAGGTTGGGAAGGGTGATCCCAGGATCTATGGAAAGGTTGGGAAGGGGGATCCCAGCCACCAGCAAACACAAGCTGGCAGCTCCTCCTGGTTCCCTGGGAAGCAACTCCCAATAAGAAACAGTTTTAAACTGCAGGATTTCCATGGGATATTGGGAAGGAATTCCCCCCTGGCACAGATCCTCAGAGATCTGGCTGCTCCATCCTGGAAGTGTCCAAGGCCAGGCTGGATGGGGTCTAGAGGAGGATGTCCCTGCCCATGGCCAAGGTGGGATTGGATGGCACTCCAAGGACTCTTCCAGGAGATGGAAAACCCNGGAAAGGTTGGGAAGGGTGAACCCGGGAGCCATGGAAAGGTTGGGAAGGGGGATCCCAGGATCTATGGAAAGGTTGGGAAGGGTGATCCCAGGATCTATGGAAAGGTTGGGAAGGGGGATCCCAGCCACCAGCAAACACAAGCTGGCAGCTCCTCCTGGTTCCCTGGGAAGCAACTCCCAATAAGAAACAGTTTTAAACTGCAGGATTTCCATGGGATATTGGGAAGGAATTCCTCCCTGGCACAGACCCTCAGAGAAGCTGTGGCTGCTCCATCCTGGAAGTGTCCAAGGCCAGGCTGGATGGGGTCTAGAGGAGGATGTCCCTGCCCATGGCCAAGGTGGGATTGGATGGCACTCCAAGGACTCTTCCAGGAGATGGAAAACCCTCTGTGCTGTGAGGAAAAGGGGACAAAAAGGGTCCTTTGGGACACTTCTGACCCTTCTGGGCATCCCCACCAGACTGGCCTCGGTGTGGGGAGGCCAGAGGAGGCTGAAGATAACGAGGATGAGTTTTTAAATCCATGTTTTGCCCTCAGCAGATGCCTGGCAGCAGCTGCCCCTGCCCGTGGCTCAGCTCCCCCCCTGACATCTCCCAACTGGACGTGTTAAAAATTAGCAGCAATATTGGAGTTGTTGGGATGGAGGCCTAAATCTCCCAGACAGCTGTAATTAGTTCCAGAGGGTGCAGCTGTCTCCCTGCAACAGCTGAGGGGTTCCAGGGAGGGGAAAAAAAAAAACCCCAAAAAAACAACCCAGTGGTGGTTTCTGTCAGAATTAATGGCCTGACAAGGCAAGGAGGGCTGGGAGAGGGATGAAAGGGAGAAAGCAAAACATGGGGTGTCTTTTTGGGGGGGTTTGATCCTGAGGTTCCCTGCTCTGCTGTAAATCAGGTGGTGGGAAGCCCAAATTGAGCAGGGTTGCTCCAGGACTGCTGTTCTTGCTCTGTTGTGGGAGGGAGCATAAGTGAATTCAGCTTGGCTTGAATTTAAGGGCATCAGGGCAGTTTTGGGGTGGTTTTCTAGTGCTGCTGATTCTGAGGCTCCTGTAAGGTCTGCCTCCCAAAAAAAATGAGCCTCACAATCCCCTTGGGAAGTGCCACAGGGGGGATTTTCCTCTCTGGAGGGGTTAGAAAGGGTGGGGCAACACCAGGGCAGAGCAAACTGTGGGGAAAAAAACCCAAAAGTACTAAACCCTGGCTCCAGATGGATCCAAGGCTGGAATTTACCCTGCCAAGGAAATGAGAGATCCCATGGCCACCGGATTTCTCAGTCTGGGGGAAATCCTGCCAGCTTGGGATGAGCTCTGCCTTCCCTGAAATACTGAGGCTGTTTTTCCTCCCAAAAAAAATCCCTTAAACTTCCCTTCAGGATCATGGAATTTAATTCTGGTCTTCTCTGAGAGATTCATTTCCACCTAATCCCAGTGATGCCTGGATTTTCCAGGAATTCCCACTCCCTGCCTGCTCTCAGGGCTGCTCCAGAGTCACCTTCATCCCTCTGGGGAAGGTCCAAACCCCAAATTTGCTTCTACAAAGTGCAAATATGACCAAGCTCTTCCCATGGCTTGGGCTGACTCCACAGAGCCCAGCCCAGGTACAAAGTCCAGCCACTTTGGAATGGGAAATCAAATCAAATCCCATCCAAAAGAATCCCAAATGCCACATTCCCCTGTGTCCCACAGCATCCAAAGGGAAGCAGCAGCTCCCTCACAAACACCACCAATCCAGCTCTGCACACCCACAGTGGGGCTCTTCCAACAAAGTGCTGCTTTAATTGCAATAACAATCCTGCAGTGACCATGATTTAATATCAGAGACACCCAGCAGCACCACAAACCTGGGGGGTTTCTCTCCCCCTCCTGTGGGCTAAACCTGATTTTTGTTTCCTTTGGTTGCTGCAGCCTTTTCAGTGCTGTGTTCAACACTTCTTAATTTCTCAGCCCGAGCCCTCCGAGCTCAGATTTATGAGGGCTGGGCTTTTATGGACTGTCCAGAATATTTGGGAACTCCACACTCCCCAAACATCACCAGCCTCGAGCTCCAAACTTCCCCACTCAGCCAGGCTGGGCCCTCAACAATGCCCTCATTTTTAATCAGTCACCTGTTTCTCATTTGAAGTTTATCACACTTGAAAAAAAAATACTGTAATTTCTTGAGTTGTAAAGGAGCCTCCAAACTTTGGTCTCCGAAAATTTCATTTCGAAGGCATTAACTCATTCTGAGGGTCCCTTGGCTACTGGAGGTGTAGAGTTTCCATTAGCAGAACTAACTCTGAGGAGGATGGAGAGCAAGGTTCTTATGGAAAACAGTCCCTTCCCCTAATTATTTAGTCTAGCAGGGAATGAAAATAATTAAGTCGCAAAATTCCCTTTGGAGTGGAGGGAGGGGGGAATAATGGGAGGGAAATCAGGAGGTTTTTTTCCACCCAGCTACTGTGGTGGGAGTGAGGGGATCCCTGAGGTTGGCAGCAAACTTCCCCTTCAACCTGGATAAAAGTCCAGGATCAGGGAATTACAGGGTAAGGGATGGTTTGGGATGGAGGGGATTAAAAATCATCCAGTTCCACCCCCTGCCAGGGCACCACCGAGGGCAGAGTTATGGGATTTTGGGAAGGAATTTCTGGCTGGGAGGGTGGGGAAGACCTGTCAGAGATTCCCAGAGAAGCTGTGGCTGCCCCTGGATCCCTGGGAGTGCCCAAGGCCAGGCTGGACAGGGCTTGGAGCAGCCTGGGATGGTGGGAGGTGTTGGGGTTGGGACTGGATGGGCTTTAAGATCCTTCCCAATCCAAACCCTTGCAAGATTTTGGGATTTTTTTTACCATCTCAGGGTTTACAAAGCACCTCAGAGGCAACATTTTGGTGAAAGTGGGATGTTTTCTGTGCCTCAGCTGGAGGAGTCTCTCCTCAGAAGGTTTGGGGGATGCAGAGCCCTAAAGCTGGAAAACTCCAGCAGGATCCAAAGGGAATTTCATTGCACACAGAGCTCTGGACCTTTATCCCTGTTTGCAGAGCATCCTCAGAGCCTCGAATGGAAAACATTAGCAGGAGCATAACACGGCTTGAGCTGATCCAAAATGCCCCAAAAAAATGTTTTCTCAGCTAAAAATAACTCCCATCAACAAAACAGACGCTTTTGGGACAAAAT
This sequence comes from Alaudala cheleensis, assembly GCA_013398995.1. Taxonomy (NCBI): domain Eukaryota; kingdom Metazoa; phylum Chordata; class Aves; order Passeriformes; family Alaudidae; genus Alaudala; species Alaudala cheleensis. The sequence goes on from VWYE01012399.1 coordinate 25,539, forward strand.
TCCTTTTGTGTAAAACCTCGGAGTTCTCCTCTGTGCCTTTCCCTGGCTGATGTTGGCTTTGTCTCTTCCTTCAAAACACAAACAATTCCAAGACGAGTGTCCACAAACTCAGCAATTCCTGCAGGGCTGTTTTGCCTTTGGAGCACCTCAGGGGGTCCATGGAAATGGTGGGGTTGGAGCTGAGCTCCCAAAGAGAACGTGGCAAAAACCCCAATGCTCGTGTCCAACACCCTCCAAGGTGTCTTTTGCCCCTCTCCAGGCACTGACAGCCCCGTTTTTAATTTGATTTCTCCTGAATATTGGGGTGTTTCAGATCCAGGTGTGCATTTCTGGGGCCCAGACCCCACCTGTGCTACAAACCCAGCCAATCACAGAACTGCTGAGGTGGGAAAAGCTCCTCAGGATCCCCAAATCCCACCATCAGCCACCACATTCACCACTCAGCCACCTCCTGAAGTGCCACATCCACGGTTTTCTGATTCATTCCTGGCAGGCACAGCTGTGCCCAGGAGCTCCATGGAAATGCTGGGGTTGGAGCTGAGCCCCCAAAGAGAAAAAACCCCAAAGCTGAGGGGCAGGAAAGCACAGCAGGAGGGACCATTCCTGGCCAGGAGCAGCAACACCCAGCCCTTCATGGATCTGCTGGGATTGGGCTCATGCCAAGGGTCCCTGTGGCCCCTCCAGGGGCCATCAAAGCCACCCTGAATCCCAGCTGGGTCCCATCCAACACCAAGCCCAACAGGAACCTCCTGGGCAGCTCCAGGATGGGAATGAGGAGTTTCCAGCTCCCCTGGGTTAAGTCCAGGCTCACCTGGGAGGGTCTCTGCCTGCAAAGGGGTTGGTGGCCAGCAGGGACAAGGTCTCCTCTTCCTGGGCCAGCAGCTTCCCAGCCAGGTGGATGATCCACTCGTTCTGCTCGTAGGTCTGGGGGAAGGAAGAAGAAATGGAAACGTCAGGAACTGCTGGGCTTTTCCTGGATCTCCTGGGATCAGAGATTTCTGTCCCTGGGGAGGGATTTCAGCGGATTCGGGTGGATTTCCCAGGGTTTCAGCACATGTCCCACAGGATCCTTGAGGTCCAGACAGAGACTGGCACGCTCAGGGGGCAGGGAGAGCTTCCCTGGGTTTGTCTCATCAGCCAATTCTGCCCCCAGATATTTGATTTGAACCATTTCTTTAAGCAGCAAACCCCTCAGGGGAGCCAGAACTGCACATTTCCTATGGATAACCCATCCATCCTTTCAATCCAGATTGCCTTCCCCTGGGAAAAGGGTTTGGGTTGGTTCCCTTGTGCTACCCAAAGGAAAACAGAAGAAAGTGCCTTCTCTGTTCCCAGTTCCTGTCTCTTTATTTCCTGCTGTGTGATCCATCCTCTTTACATTCCTTCCTCATGGAACCACTTCTGGAGCAGCTCAGTGGCAGAGCTGACTCTGAATTTAGGCAATCCTGAGGAAGCAGGGATTTGGACTGGATGATCCTTATGGATCCAGATATTCCCCGATTCTGTGATCTCCCCTCCCTGCAGGAATCCTGCTCTTTGCTCTTGTTCAGACTCCCCAAAAGCATTTTCCCCACGGTGACTTCCTGTGCCTCGGGTTTGGCTGGAGATTTCTCCTTTCCCAGTTTTTCCCAGCAGTTCCTCGGTGGATTTTTTGAGTGCAAGCAGCAGGGGACACTGTGGGAAAGGGAAACCCGGGATCTTGTACCTGCAGGGCTCTCAGCAAAGCACAGCCCCGAGGCTGAGCTGCTGCACAGAGCTCCCGGTTTGTTATTCCCGTCTCCAAGGGAAACGGGAGAGAGGAACCATGGAAAACACCCGGGCCCAGCCGGGGCAGCTCCACCTCGGAGCGTTCCTGAGCCCAGCTCATCGCCAGGCACAGGAAAACCACAGTTATCTCACAGAAAGCCTTGCAGGGTGATGAGTCCCCCTCCTCCTGCTGCTTCCATCTGCTCTCATCCATCAGGGATGGGTGATGGGACTGGGATGGGTGATGGGGACAGGGATGGGTGAGGGGGACTGGGATGGGTGATGGGGACTGGGATGGGTGATGGGACAGGGATGGGTGATGGGACTGGGATGGGTGAGGGGGACTGGGATGGGTGAGGGGGACTGGGATGGGTGATGGGACTGGGATGGGTGAGGGGGACTGGGATGGGTGATGGGGACTGGGATGGGTGATGGGACTGGGATGGGTGAGGGGGACCGGGATGATCCCCACCAGCCCCTGCTGCCACCTCCTGGCAAAGAGGGACAGGGGACAGAGGCCACCGTGGGACAGACACAGCAGTCAGGGAAGGGAGGCACGGAGAGCCCTGGGAGCAGGAGTTGGGATGTGCCACACCAACCTCCCAGGCAGAGCTGGCCCTGTCCCCAGCCCTGGCTGTGTCCCCATGGATCCCTCAGTCTGAATGTCCGTGTCCCTCAGCAGCTCTGGGATGCTGGAGGTGCTCAGGGATTTGGGAATTCCCACCCTGGCCGGGAGAGAGCATCTCCCAAAAGGTGCCACAGCAACTGCAGGGATGGAATCCCACACGTGGCACCTTCAGCATCCCTGGACATCCCAGTGCTCTGGGTGATGTTAAACACCATTTCCTGGCAGATCTGGGAGTTCCTGTGAGAGCTGTGTGGGAGCAGCAGGAGAACGGGCACAGGGATCACCAGAGCTCCATGGAGGCCCCCGAAGCTGCCGAGGCTGACTGAGAACCGGGAGGCTCCGGGAAGGTGGGATCAGCTCCCGGGCTCCCGCGGCCTCCGAGCTGTTAATTAGCGGCTCCGCGCGCACCAGAGCCGGACTTCTGGTCTGTAAAGTGTTTTTCTTGTAAAATTTACAGCATGTCTGGCCCCGCTGAAGTCTGCGGTGAGAAATTTCCGTGCGGAGCAGCGCCCGCCCCTCCCCGCACGGAGCCGGGGCTGCGCTAACGACCCTGCGGGAGTCACTGCCCTGCAAAGGGAGGGGAAAACAGCCCGGGAGATCTGGGCTGCACCCGCTCCAAAGGGCTCCTGTGTCCGTGCATCCAGCGGGGATCCAGCTCTGGAATGGATCTGCACGGTCGGGATGGAGGGATGTGAGTGTGCAACACAGAGCCTGAGCCGTTTGTTCGGTGTCATTAATCCGGGGGATTAATTAGAGGAGGAAAAATAACCCGGGAGGGATGCACACATTGCTGGGAGGTGGGCAGGCCTGTTTTGGGGTCATTTGTAGGGTTTGGATCTCCACAGAGCACCAGCAGCATCCAGGACTGATCCTGCACAGCGATGGAGCCCCGGGCTGCTCCATCCCCATCCACACACGGGGCAGGGCTCCCACAGCTGCTCCTGCCCTCCCCTGGCCCCACAGAGCCGGGGCTGCATCCATACTGGGATTACTGGGGCGTGCACAGCCGCTGCAGGAGCACCAGCACTGCCTGACCCTGCCCAGGGGAGGTGCAGCCCTCCAGGGCAGGAACACGCTGCCCTTGGCCATCCCTGGAGAGTTTTCACTCTGTTTTAGCTCAGAAAGCAACTCAGGGACCTGAACACACAAAACCTCCATGGCTGAGCCAAGTGCAGAGGCAGCAGAGCAGAGCTGAGGGGCCCAGAGTCACACAGGCCTAAAGCCAAACTCTGTGCCCATGGACACAGCAATGCCAGGGGCCTCAGCTGTCCCTGGGACCAGCACCCAGAACCCTCAAAAATACCAGTTCAGGTACAACAGAGGGGACTAACAATAAACTTCAGGCACTTTTTTTGCTAAGACCCTCCCCAAACTCTGAATTCCTGATGGGTCTCAGCCTCGTGCAGAGCTCAGGCAGACACTTCCCCCGTATTTCCATGCCAGTCTCAGCCCAAATGCCACTTTGGGGAGGGGATTTGCTGCTTCTCCCAGCCACAGGTGAGGAGCTGAGCATCACCCCCCACCTCCCTGCAGCTGTTGGCACTCCCTGACCTCCCCACCCCGACACTTTTCCAGGGAATAAACACGGTGTTCTCACCTTGAACACATTCACTTGTGTCCAGGGGAATTTAATAACTGCACAGAACTGAGAGCCAAAGCTGTGCTGAGTCAGGCACCAGCCAGGAGCAGGAGCAAAGCAGCCACAGGAGCAAAGAAAAAAAAAACCTACACAAACTCTGCTGATAACAAACTCCAGGGAACGTTATCACCCCAAAAAAAAAAAAAAAAACCTACAAACCCCCTGGAGCTACAGGGAACACGTTCCCAACTGAAATAATAAGAATAAGGAGGCTTTTCCTTGAGCTTTAATTGGTCATTTAATGAAAAAGGGCTGGGGATTAGTGTGGTGTTTTATGGAATCTCGGGGCTGGCACGGGCACAGGAGGAGGTCAGGACGAGATGCACATGTGGGAACAGCTGGAGGCTTGGCACAGGAGCCCAGGGTTATTATTGCACGTGGTTGGGAGCCCTGAGTGGTTTCAGGTCGGAGGCAGTGGCTGCCAGAGGGGCAGGGCAGGTTCCTTTCCCCCTGCTCTGGGCTGAGGGGGCTGTTGCTGGGGTGTAACACGGGAATTCCACCATGGAATTCCACCATCCTGGATCCTCAGCCACACCCACACTGCTCTTTGCACTGCTGTACCCTCAGCACTGCAGTTTAGGGAGCTGGAGGTATCAGGAGTAATAATCCCACAGTTAATGCCAGCCTTTGTTTGATGTAATTCCAGCTCACCATTGCTTGTTACCATCCTGCTGCCCAAAGAAGCTCCATTCCATTATCTCCAATAATCACATGGAATTGTGGAATGGTTTGGATTGAAGGGAATTCAGCCCCTGTTTGGCTTTTCCCAGCCTCAGGACGCAGGGAAAAGAGGGAAGTTCAGGAATGGCCCAGGCTGGAATGAAGGCAGCAGCTGCAGGGCAGAGTTTGTGGGGGTGAGCTGCAGCTTTGTGCCCCCCAAATTCCACTCAGGGCCCCTTTTCCCATTTATTTAGGAGGAGGAAAATGGAGGTCATTGAATCATGGAATGGTTTGGGATGGAAGGGACCTTAAAGCTCATGCAGTGCCACCCCTGCCATGGCAGGGACACCTTCCCAGGTTGCTCCAAACCCCATCCAAGTGGCCTTGGGCACTTCCAGGGACAGCCACAATTTTTCTGGGAATTCTATTCCTGCCCTTCCTCAGCCTCACAGGGAAGAATTTTTCCCTAATTTCATCCCTTTTTCCCAGGAGTCTCCCAAGAAGCTGTGCCTCCAGCCCAACATGCAGTCACTCACTCACAGCCATCCCTCCATCCAACCCATTGGAAAATCCTTGGGAAAGCAGCTGCTCCCTGAAGGAGGCAGGAATAACAGGCTGCACGAGAGAGCAGAAAAAGACTTTGGGAATCAGCTCCTCAATCCCACCTATGCAGGGAAAGGCCACACCTGGCACAGCTCCTCTATCACCTCTGGCACGGGGAAGAAAAGTCCCTTTGTTGCAGAGTGTGGCCTGGGCAGGACACAGGGAACAGGGATCACTCCCTGCCTGGACAAGGTCTCCCTCTGTATTTATCCAGCCCATGGCACGATAGGATATCTGCTCTGGCACCCTGGCCACTTCCCTGGCACTGCTCCTGCTGGGGGTGAGGCTGCTGGGAGCCAGCCTGGAATTCTCCACAGCCACAGGGAGACAAAAATCCAGGGAAATGAGGGAAGAAACCCTTGTGCACATGGACCCGAGTGCTGCAGTGGGAAATGGCAGTGAGCTGAGCTCGTTTGGAGGAGGGGGAAGGAAGGAGATGGAAAAGGCTGAGCTGGGGACAGGGAGCACAAGGCTGAGGGTTGGTTACAACACTCACACCTCCTCCTCCTCCTCCGGGCAGATTTTCCCTCTAAGCACCTTCTGGCTGCAGGCTGAGGGAACAGCAGGCTGGAATCAAACAGCTGACAGGAACATGAACCTGCCTGCTCCAGAAACAGGGCTGCTTGTGCTCAGCTCTCCCAGCCCATGCACAACCTGAGGTTTCCATCCCTCTCTGCTGGGGCAGCACCAACCCTGCTGCTGGAGGCTCTGTCTGCTCTTAGCAAAGCAGCTGAGGGTTTTTTTATAAACAACCTCCTCTCTGGAAAGCACACACTGCATCCCAGAGCAGCCCAAGCTCTGCTCCACGCTGGGTTTGACATCCTGAGACTGCTGGAGCAGCTTCAAGGAACAATCCAACAAAGATTGGATTTAAATCCAATCTGAGGACAGTAATATTTTGTGATTTTGGAGCAGTTATTATTTGAGGGTGCCTTTGTGTTGGCCATGCAGTCCCCAAACAGAATAAAAACCCTTCATGCCACAGTAAGGAAGGGAAAAGCCTTTCCCTTTGATTGTTCCTTTTCCACTGCAGCACAACAAACCTTTGGGGCAATAAACATCCAACTTTTACAGACTCCACAACATCCCAGCACCAGCAGCACTGACCAACTCGAAGGCCCAGAAGTATGAGCAGTGTTTTGTTTTCTGGCTGTTGTTGATCAGCAATGCTGAATGCAGGAATTGGAGTGATTTTTGTGCCAGTGCTGGGCTGTTGCTGAAATTCCACCATGAACCAGAAGTCAGATAATGACAGGAGGGTTGGCATCAGATAAAGCCTTTAACAATTTGTCACCAGGGTGTTTCTGCACTGACACATGGAAGTGTCAAGGGTGGGGGAAAGTTATTCCTAATGCTTCACCTCAATTTTGTGCGATTAAATCACATTCTGCCATTTCAGCCGTTAATTCCTCCCTTCTCTGAGGGCCTGGCACGAATTCCCAGGGAAGCTGTGGCTGCCCCTGGATCCCTGGAAGTGTCCAAGGAGGCAAATTCCCAGAGAATCCCGCAGCCAGTGCAGGGTGGGAGGTTCCTGGGGAGCGCCGGGCTCGTTTGTCAGGGGCTGATGAGGTGCAAAGAGGAGCCTGTCAGGAACAGCCCCGAGGGATGGGAAATGTCCTGTGCCGGCCTTTCCCAGAGCCTGTCAGGGCTGGGAATGTCAGCTCAGTACCTGGCCACAGCCCCGGAGAGCGGTGCCAGAGAAACATCCCAGAACTTCTGGAAACAAATTAAATCTAATCCCGAGGCTGAGCTCGCTCGGGTTTATGGAGTCTGCAAACTCCCACACGGGTTTTGCACGACTCCTCCGGCTTCACAAGCTCCTCGCTGGGCTCTCAGCTCCCGGTTCTCATCCTTTCTGTGCCCCTGGGGGACTCCAGGGCTGAACAGCCCCAGGGGTTTCTGTGGCTGAGCAGGACACGCAGCCCAGGGAGGCAGCTGGCAGCAGATCCGCAGCTCCGGGCGCTCCAGCCGCCCAGTGGCCATTCCAGACGGGATTTAGTGCCGTGCTTGAGCAGGTATTTACATGCCTGAGCATCCCACCCTCACTGCCGTGCCCGGGCAACTCGCCTGCACGCTGCTTTCCACAAGAGCTGTTCCCATTCCCATTGTTTTCCACAAGAGTCATTTCCATTCCCACTATTTCCCACAAGAGTTATCCCTGTTCACACTGTTTTCCACAAGAAAAAAGAGTGATCCCCACAAGAGTTATCCCTATTCCCATTTTCCAGAGGGTTTTTCCCCTTCCTTTAGTTAACAGATCATCTAGGCAGGATCTGGGATTGCTCTGTGGAGATTTCCCCGTTCCCACTGTTCTCCACAGGAGTTATCCCCATTCCCACTTTCCAGAGGGTTTCTTTTCCCCTCCTTTTTTAACAGATCACCCGAGGAGGATCTGGAATTGCTCCGTGGGGATCTCTGTGTGTGCTGGGGGGCCAGGGGCAGTGCCAGGGGCAGGAGGATGTGGGAATGCTGCCGTGGGATGGCCGGGAAGGAGCCCCAGAGCCATCCCAGAGCAGTGGCAGGTGACAGATCCACCCCACGGGAGCAAAGACACCTCGAGAGCCCAACACTCCAACAGGTGAATGGGAACACCTGGGGGAAGCTTTCAGTGAGTTAAGCACTAAAAACAATGGATTAAACACGAATAATGATGAAATAAACTACAAATAATGGATTAAACACTGATAATATTGAATTTAACAACAAGGATGCAAAGAGGCTGAGTTATTTCCTCTTCCTCCTCTCAGGTGCAGCAGCACCTGGCTGCAGCAGGCACAGCCCACACCCTGCTCTGCACAGCAGGACTTGTGTCCCATCCTCTCCAGCTTTAAACCTCAGATCCCTTTCATTTCAAACCTTCAGGACGTTTCTGCCCCGGGCAGAGCCTTTTGCACACTTCAGACACAACCTCTGCCTGGGGGGAGCTGATTTCTCCCCACTCAGAGCCCTCCCAAAAGCTCAGCCTGACTTCAACCCCCGGCTCCATCCACCCCCTGCACCTTCCCCTAATTCCAGGCTCTGCTCCTGGCTGGAGTTTGGACCTTGGCTGTGCTTTTCCTGAGGGATAAGCAGCCCTAATGCAGATTAAATGAAATTCCAGCACACACAAAGCATGGGGTAAATATCAAACCGTGGCCTGATGTCACGGCCCAGGAATCCCAAAGGAATGAAAATGCCACAGGGAGAGCAAACCCAGGAGCTTGGGGCAGAGGGAAGAAGATATCCCAGGATGGAAGGACAAAGAGAAAAGCCTGGGATACTCTCAGGTGGGTTTTCCTCATGCCACTGCAGTCAGTCAGTTTTGGAAAACCCAGCCCAGGTCATGTGGGTGAGATTTGCAAAATAAGGAATTAACATTCAAGTTTCCCCCTTCATTTAATTCCTGGCTGTCACCTGTTTGCTGGTACATGGGGAAAACATTGGAGGGACCAATGTCCACGTGTGGGCAGGTGAGGAATGGGAGCTGCTGTCCCCAGGGCTGTCCCCAACAGCGATTCTTTAACAAACCCTTGAAAAAAACCTCACCTAAAACTGCCAGGAGTTTCATTACAGTAGCACAGTCCTTTAGGAACACAACCTTTCTTCTTGCCTTTTTTTTTTTTTTAAACCATAATTAACTTAGCCTCTGCTTCCAACACTCCCCCATGCTCCCAACACGTTGTAAATCCATGTAATTGGTTTTTCCTGCTCAGGGAAGAGCCAGGCTCTCAGAGGCACCCACCTGGAAGGCAGCAAACCACATGAGCCAGTCGAGGCGATAGTGGTAGGGGGAGATGAGGCACGGCCTCCTCCTCACATCCCCGGGCTTGCACTTGAACTCAAACTCCTCCCACACTGCCGTGGGGTCTTTGGGGTCCAGGCTGGATGTTCCCTGAAGGATGACTTCTGTCCTCTCCTTGGTGATGCTGTGGGGGGCAGCAGGATGTTGTTACTTGGCTCAGATCGGGGGGAAATAAAATCACACAATGGTTTGGGTGGGAAAAGCTCATCCAGTTCCAGCCTCGACACCTTCCACTGTTCCAGGGTGCTCCAGGCCCTGCCCAAGCTGGCCTTGGACACTGCCAGGGATCCAGGGGCAGCCACAGCTTCTCTGGGAATCTGTGGCAGGGCCTCCCCACCCTCCCAGGGAAGGATTTCTCCCCACATCCCAGCCAAAAGCTCTGGTGGAACACTGGCCTGGAGGCACAGCTGGATCCTGAGATCCAGAGAACCTCTGGATCCTGGGACTTTCCTCTCTCCAGCAGCAAAGTCACATTTTCCACCCTTCCTGCCACCTGCAGCTGCTCCAGCCCAAGGGAGAGCTGTGACCCATCCAGATGATTCCTACAGCACAGGTGGCTCTGGGCCTCTGCATCGTGAGCATTCCCACGTGGAAAAATCTGCTACCAAGAGGTGCTGGGGGTGTCTCCAGGAGGGAGAGCAAAGGAGTGCAGAGAAGCTCACCAGAAATGAAGAGGGCTGGGGATGGTGAAGACATCCTGGATGAACTCTCCTGTGGGTATTTTTATCCTGCTCTTACATTTGCTGTGTCGATGGAATGAGCTGAGTCATGAACAGCTCAGAGAAAATAAATTCAGTGGGAAAGGAACCTGCTCCTTTTCTCCTTATTTCTCATAAACAGATAAACCATAAATTGTAATTTAGTGGGAAGGGAACCTGCTCCTTTTCTCCATCTCTCTCAGAAACAGATACATCATACATTACATTTCACTGTGAAAGAAACCTGCTCCTTTTCCCCATCTCTCTCCTATTCCAGGTCTACTGGAAGGATTTCCCTTTAGGTTTGAGGCTCTGGAACACCCTGCAGAGAGCTGTGGATGTGCCACTGCAGGCCCTGTACCTCCCAAAGGCTCCATAGGTGTTGACAATCCTGAGGGAGTTGAAGGAGGTGTTCATGACCTGTCTGGAGCTGAGCAGGTTCAGCACCACCGGGATGCTGAGGTAGGTGATGAGGAGGCCCAGGGAGATGTTCAGCACTCTGCGGACACAGGAGCCTGAGGGGACACAGAGCAGAGCAGAGGCAGGTGATTGCACTGCTCTGATCTCATCCCCATTGCCACTGCCATTGCCATTGCCGTCCCCATCCCATTGCCACTGCCATTGCCAGTGCCATCCCATT
>VWYE01012399.1:36067-58414 GCA_013398995.1 Alaudala cheleensis
TGCCATCCCACTGCCATTGCCATCCCACTGCCATTGCCATCCCACTGCCATCCCCATCCCATAGCCATTACCACTGCCATTGCCATCCCCATTCCTGTTCCCATCCCCATTCCCATTCCCATTGCCATCCCCATCCCATCCCATTCCCAATCCTACTCCCATTCCCATTCCCATTCCCATTCCCATCCCCATCCCATCCTCATTCCCATCCCCACTCCCATCCCCATCCCCATTCTCATTCCCATCCCCATTCCAACACCCATTTCCATTTCCAATCCCATCCCCATTCCCAATCCCATTCCCACCCCCATGCCCCCTGTTCCGGCCCCACTGCCAAACCCCCTCTGTGACCACCCCGACCTTGCCCCGGGGCCGCTATCGCTGCTGGGATCTGCCTTTCTCTAAATAGTCTGAGCAAGGGCTAAAAGCAAAAATGTCTAAAATGTGACATCAATCATGGCTTGAACGCAGAGGAAAACCCACAGCTGGCACTGGCACCTTGCTGGGGATCAGCCTGGAGCCCTGGGAGCTGTGCCTGGAGCCCTGGGGCCGCTGCTGCCTCCCTGCTGCTGCCCCAGGCTCTGCCCATGCTCAGGGCTTTTCCTGCTGCACCATCCCAATTCCCCAGCGCTCCTGGAGGAGCTGTGTGTAGCTGTGCCAGCGCTCTGGGATGGGGCTGGGCTGGATCCCAGGCCGGGCAGACACCGCCAGGATCGCACAAACAAGCAGAGGTGACCCCCCAGGGGCTGCTTCCCTCGTGGCCCTTCTCGATTTATTTAACATTAACAGCCAAAGGATCGGATTCAAAGCCACTGCACTGAGCTTTCCCCTTATCTCTGCAGGAGAGGGATGTTTATTTGAACCTCTCTCAGAAGCTATTAATAATTGTTTAGTCTGAGAACGTTTCTGGAGAATCGTTTGAATCAGGCCTTCCCTCAGCCCCTGTGCTGCAGCTTTGGGGTGTTTTTGGGGTTTTTTTTTTTTAAGATGGGCTGAGTTTCTTTTGCTGTAATTCAGGAGCAGGTACAGGCACAGAGCCTGACTTGGCTCCTCAGCATTCCATGGACTATTCCCCTCCAGGGTTCTCCTCCAGCCTCCAGTGCTCCAAGGTCACAGCCACTCCATCAGAGACAAAAAGGGGTTAATTCAGGGGATAAAAAAACCAACCTAGATGGCAAAGACGGAGCCAAATGTGGGGACAGCAGCCAGTGGGATCTGGATGGGAAGGGGAGGCCTCAGCAGGAATCAAACACTTCAAGGATTGGCCTCAGAAAATCAGGATATGGCTGAGAGCCCTCCTGTCTTTGGCCCAGAGCTTCCTGGGGACTCAACACCAGCTCAACAACCCCTGCTTCCTTGGCAGACAAGGGTTAGGGAGAAACAGAGAACACCCAGGAATTCAAATTCCCAGGATATCACAGACACCCTGCCCCTTCTGAGGGTGGGACACAGCCACAGCCAGAGTGGGAGGTGCATTCTCCTTGCCTGGACACCCTGGCTCAGTCAGACCTTCTGGAGAACATCACAGAGAAAGGTGCAAGTTCCTCAAAACAGGATCTGCCTCCCCCTCACAGCGACTCCCTTTGGCTTCTGCTCCCAAAGAGAAGGTGCAGCCTCAGTGTTGGTTGGGATTGGAGGCAGAGATGGAGTTGGGAGGGAAGCCTGAGACTTTCACAGCCTCTAAAGTGAAGCTCCAGGAGGGGAAGAGCTGATAAAGATTTATTCCAGCAAAATGTGTGACATGAAAGACACAAAATTTAACGAAGCTGCACTGCTGGAGCTCCCCTTTTTGGTTAATAAGCTGCTTCTTGGTAGGAAAGACTGGAGACAGATGCTGCCTCTTGTTGACATTTTCCCTCCCTCTGACAGATGTTTGGGATATTTAACCCCAGCAGCTGTGATTGTTGTTGATATTACAGGCAATTTGTTGCTTATATGCGGTTTATAAAAATGCTGCAAACACCACTCTCCATCTGTTCCGCAGCCTCATGAGAAACATCCCAGTGCTGCTTCTCCTGGATCAGGGCAGCTTGGGAAGAGCCTCTGGGAGGGGAAATCAGCCACCTCAAGCCCTTTTTTCCAGTTACAGCCTCCCCTCATGTTTGCTTTTTCAAATTCATGGGATAAACTGGGGTTCTCCTCCTCCCTGCTTTGGGAATTCTCTCCCCACCACGATGGTGGCCACGCTACCAGTGGTGGCCACCAGCAGCTGCTCCTTCCACTGTCCCAGGGTGCTCCAAGCTCTGTCCAACCTGGCTTTGGACACTTCCAAGGGCAGCCACAGCTTCTCTGGGAATTCTATTCCAGCCCTTCCCCACCCTCACAGAGAGGAATTCCTTCCCAACATCCCATCTAACCCTGCCTGCAGCTGGGTTAAAGCCATTCTCTGTGTCCTGTCTCTCCACTCCTTATCCCAGGTCCCTCTCCAGCTCTCCTGATGCCCCTTTAGGAACTGGAAGGGGCTCTAAGTTCTCTCTGGCACCTTCTCTTCACCCATGCCTCGAGGGAGAGCGAGTGAGGAGAGCAAATGTGAGAACCCAACTTCCAACCCCACCTCAAGTCCCACTGGCAGCTTCATCCTTGACTTTAAACAGTCAAAATTAAAAAAATAAATTAAAAAAACCTGTAAGTTAAATCATGCAACTCCACACTCTTATTTTGAGCTTGAGCCCCAGGGGCAGAGCAAGGAGTGACTTTCAAGAGCTGCAGCTGCCTGCACTTGCTGTGCCATCGGTCCTGCCCAGAGCGCGTGTCCCAGAAACAACGGCAACATCCCCACGGACCCTCATGAACCAGCCTCACACTGCAGCCACCCCCTGCCCACCGAGGAGCAGAGCTTTGGAGCCAAGCACTCCAGAATCCCAGCTGTTCCCTCTGTGGGAAGGACTCACCCAGGGAAAGGCTGTCCCCGTGTGTCCCGCGGAGCTGCAGCCGCGCCACCCGCTCCTTCAGCCGCGCGCCGAAGAGGAAAGCCAGGCTGGCGTCGTCAAAGCAGGCAATGCTGGGCACCATGGTCAGCCAGTTCAGGAAACTCAGGTTCCCACTGATGATCAGGAGCACCTGCACAGGGGAACAGGGAAGCAGAGAGGGTTGGAGCTCCCAAAATGCCGACAGAAACGCGCGGTGGTGGATTTCAACATTCCAACGTGGAGCGCGCTGATCCCCCGGGATGGCAAAGCCTCCCTGGAGCCCAGGCTCCAGCCCAAATGTGTCCCCCTGGCTCACAACCTGAGCTCTGCCTCTGCTTTCAGCAGGAGAGACACTGACTTGATTTCCATAGTGACTCAATTTCTAAAGTCTCTTGATTTCCACAGTCTCTTCATTTCCACAGTGACTTGATTTCCACAGTGCCTTGATTTCCCAAGTCTCTTCATTTCCACAGTCTCTCCATGTCCACAGTGACTTGATTTCCACAATGACTTGATGTCCAAAGTCACCCAATTTCCACAGTGACTTGATTTCCACAGTGACTTGATTTCCGCAATGACTCAACTTCCACAGTGACTCTATTTCCACAGTGACTCTTATTTCCAAAATGGCTCTATTTCCAAAGTGACTCGATCTCCACGGTGCTCCCACGGGAATCACCCGCTTCCTGCTTATTCTGAGGGATCCGTGACAGCAGAAACCCTTCAGGAGGAAATCTTGGAACTTCTAATTAAAGAGCAGCATTAAATATAGAAGTGTGCATTTTAAGAGGCGTTATTTTGTTTTAATTTTAACTTTTACTGGCCGTTTAGGAGAGTATCTTGCATGTGGTCTCCCAAAATACCACTCCACAGCACCAACATCAAGGACACAGGGACAGTTTCAGCCTGAGGACTTTCAGCCACTGTTCTGTTAAAAAATCCCATGTTTTCTCATTAAAAATGACAACAAATAAGTGCTAAGAACGTGTGATTTCATATTTTATACGACTGGCACCATGGTTTCTGACATGGTGATTTGCAAGTTACAAGTTTTAAAACCCCAGCAGGACTCTTCAGAAAGTCACAGATTGTTAAAAAAAGGAGAGCTCCGACCAATCACAGCAAGGAACAAAAATCCTAACTATTATTTAGCTAAAAAAATAATAATTTATGCTGAGTTGGATAATTATGAGGGAAAAAAAACCCCTATTTCTATCTGAATTCCAGACACACGTTGGGTCCTGGAAGGGAACACGTTACATTCGAGGTTTGGGGCTCGCCCTGTGACCTGAATGTGATTGAGCTCGATGCATATTAATCAGCCTGGCTTCATTATCACACCTCTCACTGGGGGAGCTCTGCTCCTGTCCCGAGGTGATTTTTGCCTGGTGCAGTTGCAGTTGTGTTTAAGGAAATCCTTCTGTGCTTTGCCACCTCTGGTTCCCAGCTCTGCACGAGCCCCTGGGTGGTCCACGGGAGGGGTTTTTTCTTCAGGAGTGATTCACCTCTCTTTATTGCTTGGAAGTCAAGGAGCAGGAGCTCTTATTTCCAGCAGCCCTGAAAAATCAGGGGATTCAAAAATAACAGGAGTTTGGCGTTTTCTGTGCTGGGCTGGAGCTGCGGAGCCGACACGTTTTTAATTTCAGTGCTTCTGGCCCGGAGCTCGCGCCAGCTCCTGCTCACACAGGGCTGGGTGGAACCATGGAGCCCTGGGATCTGCAAAGGACAAACCTCAAAGGGATTCCTGCTTCAGAGCCAGAAAACTGGGATTTGTCAAACACGCTGAGGTGTCCCAGTGAGTGGCTTTGTGGCTGTATCGAGGGAGTTTTATGTTATTTCATCATCATCATCATCATGGAGTGGTTTGGGTGGGAAGGGACCTTAAACACATCCAGTTTCACCCCCAACACCTTCCAGGTGCTCCAAGCCCTGTCCAGCCTGGCCTTGGACACTTCCAGGGATCCAGGGGCAGCCACAGCTTCTCTGGGGATCTGTGCCACCCTCCCAGGGAAGAATTCCTGCCCAATATCCCACCAGCCCTGATCTCTGCTAAGGTGAAGCCATTCCCTGTGTCCTGTCCCTCTGCAGCTCTCCTGGAGCCCCTTCAGGCCCTGGAAGTGGCTCTGAGGTTTCCCTGGCGCCTTCTCCTCTCCAGGTGAGCACCTCCAGCTCTCCCAGCCTGGCTCCAGCCCTGGAGCATCCCTGTGGCCTCCTCTGGATTTGCTCTGGCAGCTCCAGCTCCTCATGCAGGTGGCAGTGCTGCAGGTGAGTCACCAGAGCAGAGGGATGGATGTACCAAGGGTGAGGCTGAACCCCGGTGTCTCCCAGGATTTAGGGATCCACCCAAACCCCAGCAGGCAGCACTGATTTCCCCAAATCCTGCCTTTCCTGTGTGAAACCCCTGGAGCTGCCACGTGCTGCTCCCTCAGGACTGTGCTGGCTCCAGCTGGGATCTTCAATTCAGGATGGGTTTCCCAGAGCAGATCCCTGCTGGAAGAGCAGGGGGAGCTTCCCTGATCCTTCCTGCACGAGGAGGGAGAACTCATCCCCAGCTCCCACAGCAATCCCACCCTCTGGCTCACATCACCTGGACTTTTCCATGCTCCAACCACCACCAAAACCCAGCTGGATCTCCAGACCTCCATCCTCATCCATCCTCAGCCTTGATTTGTGTGTCCCAGAGTGTCTCTCCCTTGCTGGACAATATTGAAACTCCCAATTACACCAACCAGATGGGATCGACCCCTGTGGTGATGGGGAGAAATTTTTTATTAAAGCCCAGTATTAATCATGGTAATTGGGGAGGAACTTTGAGGTTATAAAACTACAGCATGTCTAATGAGCGAGCTCCTTCTAGGAGGAACTGAGGGTTTTAATCTAATAATGTCACTTTTATGGATTATGACTGGAGTTTTATGAAGTGTGATATGAAATACAGTGGATTCATGGCTCTCGCTGGATTAATTTGGAAAAGTAGTTTTCCTGGTTCTAGGCCCAAAACCAATTATTCCTCACATTTCTGTCCCCTGCCCCGTCACCAAACCCCTCTGTCAGAAAATGGGCACCTCCAGACGTAACTTTTTTACAGGTTGGGCTTCTTTGTTTGGCTGGGGTTTGGTTTTTTTGGGTTTTTGTTTTAATCCCAGATAGTTACAAACATCCAGAAGCTCAAATTCCATGGCACAGGCTGGGTGTTTGTCCAGGAGGGACAAAAACAAGCTGGAAACTCTTAAACACAGGTGGGGGCTCCCTGGAGCTTGTCCTCAGCGTGGGGACAGGATCACCTCACTGGGGCTTCCTGACACCGAGCCACTGGCACAGAAAAGCCAAAATTGGGATGTCTGGAAGTGCTGTAAATCATTTAAAGGGGGAAAGGAGACCTAAAGAACCATCCAGACTTCTGTGCTGCCCCAAAGCAGAGTCCAAAAGTCAAAGCACAGTCTCTGCCTGCACTGGAGTGTATTTGTGAAGCTGTTCCTAGAAAAATACTCCTGTATGTAGTTTTCTCCAAAAAGTTATCATAGGCACAGACAAAAAAAATCCCATTAAACAGCAGCAACAATATTTTTTAATTTATCCCCATTATAAATTTAATTACTTAACTCCTCAATAGGATATTTGCATGAGGATTTAATCTCTGCTGTTCAGTGCAGAGAAAAACAGGTCAAAAATCACCTCTGCCTGGACAGGAGATGGTTTTGTGAATCCCAGAGAAATTCTCAGAACTATTGGAAGTACCAGGAGAAGAAGGAGCAGGTCAACTTCTGCTGAGGGATAAACCAACCATGGACACAGAAATGTTCCATCTTCACTAAAACCTGTCCTTGGTTTGGGTCAGGCTTTGACACGTTACAAACTGCAGTTGGGTTTTTGCAATTCCAGCTCTAAAGAGGGACCCAAATTCTTTCCACTGCTGTCCCTCACCCTCTTTTAGGTTTGATCTGAACATGCAGCAATGGAAGTATCTCCCTCCAAGCTGGTTTTTCATTTGTTCCTGTATGAGCCACCTACTGGAGTTCCCACAGATCATGGGCTGGAGGGACTCACCCAGTCTCACCCCTTTGCCAGGGACACCTTCCACTATCCCAGGCTGCTCCAAGCCCCATCCAAGCTGGCCTGGAACACTTCCAGGGGCAGCCACAGCTCCTCTGGGCACCCTGTGCCAGGGCCTGCCCACCCTCCCAGGCAGGAATTTCTCCCAAGTCCAAGTCAGGTTGTCACAAACCAGGACACCTCAGCCAGCAGGACCCTGCTCCCTCTGGCACACAGCAAGGAACGGTGACATCCCATGAGCAGCACAGAGCTCCACAGGAGCTGCTGCTGGAAAAAGGCCTCAGGATCCATCCCTGGCTGGAGAAGGATCCATCCCTGGCTGAAGAAGGATCCATCCCTGGCTGGAACAGGATCCATGCCTGGCTGGAGAAGGATCCATGCCTGGCTGGAGAAGGATCCATCCCTGGCTGGAACAGGATCCATCCCTGGCTGGAACAGGATCCATGCCTGGCTGGAACAGGATCCATCCCTGGCTGGAACAGGATCCATGCCTGGCTGGAACAGGATCCATCCCTGGCTGGAGAAGGATCCATCCCTGGCTGGAACAGGATCCATCCCTGGCTGGAACAGGATCCATCCCTGGCTGGAACAGGATCCATCCCTGGCTGGAAGAGCCACGTGCTGTTCCCCCGGAGCACGCCTGGGTTCCCTCACTGGCACAAGGGCAGCTCCTCCTGCTGAGCTCACTCCAGTCACAACAGCTCCCTAAAAAGCCCCTGCATCCATGAATGCTCCAAGTGCTCCCTGAGCAGCTCCATCCCGCTCGTTAAAAGCACTTTTACAGCACGTGCAGAGCTGAAGCCCAGCAGAAAGGCTCTGCTCCAGAGTGGGGATGTTGGGAATAGCCCCAGGAGCTCCTCATGCTCTGCCCTCCATGGGAAGAGCAGCTTGGGAAGGGGTTTTTTCCAACCAGAAGTTGTGGATTCACTGAAATATAAACTGGGCCAGGCTCAGCTCTGAGTGCTTTGCCCAGGAGGCTCAGAGACCACTCTGCTCCATGGGACACCTTCCACTGGACCAGGCTGCTCCCAGCTCCAGCCAACACCTCCAGGGGTAAGGCAGGATGGGCAGGGCAAATCAACAGCAGGTAAGCTGAAAGCATTTACCTGATTGTAAGAAATTATGTTTTTTTTTCTTTGTCAGCACAACTTTAAGTCTTTCCAAAGTACAAAGTTTTGATTAATTTTTTTGCCTGTTTTGCTTAAAACCAGCAGATGGTTTGTGATCTCAAAATCAACTTCCTTCCTGAAAAGTGAGGAAGGCACCCATGGACGTTTTTTTTCACAGCTCCCTTTCAGACCACTTCCAAACTGGAGCTGGACACCCAGGAAAGAGCTTTAAAAAAATAATCCCAAATATTTTGGATGGCACTGGCAGGACTGGGCAGTTCCTGCCTATTCAAGTTGTTCTGGGAACGTTTTGCTCCAGGTTTTTATTTTCCCTCTCTGCTGAGCCCTGCTCCATGCTCGGATATTAAGACATCACAAGAAAAATTCCAGCCCAGCAATGAATCATTAACTGTCACAGTTTTCCAGAAGGTGCAAATTTAGGGTTATAAAACTGTCAAAACCCTAAACAGTTACACGGGGTGGGAGGGGCTGTGCCTTTGGCTGGATGTGCCTCTGCAAGGGGAAGCAGACAAACCCTGCCTGAAATTTGGGATGCAGCACCTTGGGAACAGCCAGGGCACATCCAGGGCAGAGGCCAAGAGGGGCTGGGGGATTGTCCCTGTGATCCCCCTGTGTTCTTTGGGATCATGGAATCATTGAGGTTGGAATCATGGAATCATTGATTCTTGGATCATCGAGTCCAACTGTTCTCCCACCACAGCCAAGGCCACCACCAAGTGTCCCCAAGCACCACATGGCTTTGAAATCCCTCCAGGCAGGGGGATTCCACCCTGGACAGCCCTTTCCATAAGGAATCCCTCCCTAATTTCCAACCACGTGCAAACCAAGACAAAAAGCAGGCAGTCAGTAACTCCAGTGGTGAAATGAGGGTGTTTTACACATGAGGCAGGGTGAGGAATTCCACCCCAGGCATTCCCAGCACCTTGGTCCTTCCCAAAAAGCTCCAGGCATGCAGGTTTTGGAGCCCTCAGCTCCGTGGGGCCTTTCCCTGCACCTTCAGCAGGACCAGCCCTGGGCTTGGTGAAAGCACCAACCCCAATTTTCATCTGTGCCTCAGAGCCAGGATTATCCCCTAACACCAACACACAGGAAAAGAAGGATTCAGGAAAAGCGTTTTCCAGCCCTGTAGAAATAATCCTGGTTTGAGGTTTAATTACAGGCTGGAATGGGCTGTCAATAGGCACCAATCAATAACTGAGTTACACAGAACTGCCCTGTAATTAATGCTGGATGATTACTGAGTGATCAGTAATAAACTGGAACACCATCAAGAGTAGAAAGTGAAAGCCTTTTCCAGAATATCCTCCTCCCTACTAATTAGGACATTTTTCACCAGGAGATGTGTGGGTTCAGAATTCCCTCTGTGAGAAATGATGTGAATTAAACCCTGCTCTCAAATCCTGGATCAGCCAAAGTCACATGGAACTGTTTATGTTCCCTGATTGAAGGAATGCTAAAACACTTCTGGCAAAAATGCTTCCATTCCCTTTCCCCATCCAGGCACTGCAGGCTCCTTTGAAAATCACTTTCTCTGCAATATTTAGAGGTATTTAACAATTTCCAAAGTCAGAGCAAACCAAATCTTTTTGGGGAGGAGAGAACAACACATCAGAAAAAACAATTCTGAGAGCAAACATCTCTAGTCCAGGTCTTGGTAAAATTTGGATGAAATTGGTATTAGAGACAGAGTATGGTGAGAACAGTGTTCCTGGGAATAAATATGGATGGGAATGCTGAGTGTGGCCAACCTCAGACAGCCCTGGCACAGGGATCTGTGTCACAACCCCCTCCCAAAACAATTCAAACCCAAGGTTTTGGCTTCACCAGCTGTGGAGACATCTGCAACAGCTGGATTGGGACTCTGGTCCCCAAATTCAAACCCACCTCAGCCTCTCCAGGCTAAAGGGAAAGGACGTGACCACATCCACAGGCACGGGGAAAACGCAGGGACAAAGTCAGGGATGTCACATCTGATCAGGCTGACACCGGGCTGGAAAACCCTGGTGGCTCCCCTGATCTGCATCTTCCCACAGCTCCTTCCCCTGCCTCGTTCAATCCGTAATTTTGGGTAAATTTAAGCTCTCAGCAACATCTGCAGTGCAATATTTAGCTTGGGTTGGCTACTCGGTGTCACTGGGAGCCAAGGCTGGGTGAGCTTCCAGCTCTGGGCTGACCTGGATTGTTCCAGCAAACCCAGAGCACGTTTTGGGGGGGGAACATCCCTGAGCCCTGAGCCCATGGGCTCCTGAGAGAAATGGGAAACAGTTGTGGCTGAAAGCACACCGGGAAAAGCCAGCCCAGTGCTGGGTTTGGGGCTGGCAGCATTTGATTTTAATAAAGGCCAGGCTGCAAAAGCCTGCAGGAGAAAAAAAATAGGGAAGGACTGGATGTAAAAATTTTATGGAAATGCTAAAAAGGAAAAAAAAAGAGGAGAAATGTGAAGGAAGGGCAGAGCAGCCTCAGCATCTCTCAGTGAAGGATCTCTCAGCAAGGCACCAGCTCTGTCCCAAATCCTTCCTCAACTCTGCTGGAAAATGGCTTCAACCTGTGATAAATATGGAATCAAGGAACATCCCGAGTTGGGAGAGACCCACAAGGATCACTGAGGTCCTGGTGAGGATCTGCCAAGGGTTTCCCAGAGAAGCTGTGGCTGCTCCATCCCTGGAAGTGCCCAAGGCCTGTTTGGATGGGGCTTGGAGCAGCCTGGGGTAGGGAAGATGTTGGGAAAGTTCACTGAGGTCCCTTCCAGCCCAAACCATTCCAGGATTCTGAGATTCTGAGCCCAGCTCCTGGCTGTAACCACCCAGCTCACTGACACATTGAAATACAAAATGCCCACCCACGGGACATCGAGCCCTTGTTCAATTTTCTGAGGTCAAAAGAAGAAAAAACAAGGAAAAGAGGCATTTTCCCATTTTCCTTCCATCCCAGATGGCAGCTTAGCAATCCCTGAGCTGTCAGAGGTGGGGACTAAATAAACAGCAACTGAAATGTACCCTGGGCAAAACCAGAGATGCTTAAGAAAACACAAAATGTGTTAAAAATCACATTTTTATGCTGCCATCTGCAGCAGTTTCTTTTCAGCCTTACTCATAATCCCAATTACAATGGGAGCAAGGTGTAAATTAGGAAATGATTGAAAAAAGAGATTTTTCAGCTTTTTCCTTCCCTGAGCAGTTGGTTCTGTGCAGGACAAAATGATGCTGGGATGGAGGCAGGGAAGATCATGAGAGATCAGGATGCTGCTGGGTGGGGGCTTTTAATTTATTTATATGGATTTATTTACTTGTAGGAATCTGAAAGAAACCTCCAATACAGGGATTGATGGAGCCTGTTCAGCCCTAGATGGGAACAGGAGCCAAAAGGAGCCCAAATCCTGTTTTTAGCTTTGCAGAGGAAGACAAGGTGCTCCAAAGGGATGGGATTTTATAAACCTGGAGCCATTCATCTCTGAGCCTGCTGCCTGCACAAATTCAGGGCTGCCTGAGGAGCCTGGCTCCTCCTGGGAGCTTTGCAGACCCCAGCCACAGAGAGATGAGTGCAGTGGGTATTTCCTGGCAGCCTCATCCCGCTGTTCCCAGCCCGGATCTGGCCCGTGGCAGACAGGATCACATGAGCTGCACATCCCCGAGGATCCTGGGGAGGAAGCAGAAAATGCCACCCACTTGCAAGGTCACAGCTGCAAGATCCCTGCTCAGGCTGCTGCACTGATGGCTTACATATGAGAGGAACCTTGGAGGAGCAATGAAAACATCCCAGGCTGGATATTCCAGAGCTGTCACCGGAGGGGGAACACTGCCCCAACACACACCCAGGGGCAGCTGTGCTCTTATCAGGGAAAGATGCTCCCCCTGCCCAGGCCTTGAGGCTTTTCCAGCTCCAAGGAATCTGCAGCAGAGGATGAAGTGCAGCTGCCTGTCTGTGAGGAAGTTCCTGCTCCCCACAGTGACTCATCCCACAAAACCCAAGGGCATCCACATCAGCCACGGGGCTGCCTTTCAAAGATCGCTCATTATTCACCCACAAACTGGGTTTGTCAACAGAGGGGGAAGAGCAGAAATGCACCATTGCCTCATCCTGTGATCCCAACAGCCCCATCCTGTGATTCCAACAGCCCCGTCCTGTGATCCCAACAGCCTCATCCTGTGCTCCCAACAGCCCCATCCTGTGATCCCAACAGCCCCATCCTGTGCTCCCAACAGCCCCATCCTGTGCTCCCAACAGCCCCATCCTGTGATCCCAACAGCCTCATCCTGTGATTCCAACAGCCCCATCCTGTGCTCCCAACAGCCTCATCCTGTGATTCCAACAGCCCCATCCTGTGATCCCAACAGCCCCATCCTGTGATCCCAACAGCCCCATCCCACAGTGTGGATAAGGAGCTCCTCGGAGCCAGGTGCCAGAGTGACACTGGGACAGAGACTGGGAATGACAGCAGGAGAACAGAACGTGCCAGGCACTGCCTGGTGCTGCTGGGGGAGCACTGCAAAGGGAGGGATGAGAAGGAGAAGGGATCTGAATGCTCCCAGGCTGCTGAGCTGGGGAAAGAGGCAGGGGGGTGGGAAATGATGCAGAGAACTGGGGGGGAGAAAACGCAGGGAGCTGGGAAAAGATGCAGAGATCTGGGGGGGAAAAAATGCAGGGAGTTTGGAAAAATGCAGGGAGCTGGGAAAAGATGCAGGGAGCTGGGGAAGGATGCAGGGAGCTGGGGGAGAATGCAGAGAGCTGGGCAAGGATGCAGAAATCTTGGCTGTTCCAGTTTTCCTGCACCATCCCCACGGTGCTCAGAGCTCTGGCAATGTGTGCACGGCCAGTGCCAGGTCAGGACACAGATCAGGAGCAGGACAGAGAGGTGAGAGTGGATCTGCCCAGGTGTCCTGGATGGATCCTGCAAAGGGAATCTGCTCAGCAGCCCTGGAAGGTCCTGGTGGGTGAGCAGCTCCACCCTGGACCTTCAGGGCACGGATTTGTTACAGAGAGTTTCTGCCTGGCTTTGGAGATTAATTTCTCCTGACAGTGAGAAGGAACCATGAAGGTTTCTGCAAACCAAACTGTTCAGGAGCCAGTGCCAAAGGCAGAGCCGGGGCCAGGGTGGGCTGGGAGCTGCAATCCCAGAGTTCCAGAATTCCCTGCTGGAGCACAGGCTGTGCCACAAGGAATTCATGTCCCATTTGGGCTGGGAAATGTCGGCGTGCCGGAGCCCTGAGCAGCCCAGACAGCACGGAGGGGAGTGAAATGAAGCAGCAAATTACAGCTCTGCCCAGGATTTTCCAGCTGGGATCCCACAGAGGCTGAGCTGCTCCTCTCTGGCGTCTTGTGGTGGCAGTGCCGCTGTCCCCGTGCTGGGGCTCAGGGAACAGCAGTGGTGGCAGCCCAAGGGACAAAGGGGACTGCCATGGGTTCAGGGAGAGCCTTTGGAACCGGCCCAGAGGTGTTTTCTGGTCCTGAAGACCTTCAGGGCTCCTGGTTTGGGCCTTGTCCTGGACAAGGAATGAAGGAATTGTGACCCCTGGCACTCCTCTGGTGCTGGATCATCACGGGCTCTGCCAGCTCAGGATGGCAGGAGAGGGACAGGAAGAGCAGCAGTGTGACACAGCACAGAGCCACCTCAGCCCCACCCAGCCACTCATCTGCAGCCACCTCAGCTCTGGGACATCACTGACCCCTGCTCTGACACACGTCACAGCCACTCCTGACCCGGCCCAGGCACAGCAATCCCTCCACGTCCCCAAACACAATCACTGTTCCCAACCTGCCCACAGACACACAGGTTCTTGTGGCTGTCACACGCTGGAGGTTTGCACTCAGAAACTGCTGCAAGGGAGGAAAAGCACCAGGAGAAGCAGCAGAACCACAAGAACATCCCTGGGACAGCTTCCAGCTGGGACAGCTCCACCAGAGCGTGCCAGGGGCAGCCCAGAGAAGCCACCACAAGGACTCTTATCACAGCAGTGGCTGCGTGTGGAGTATTTCATTTGGCACCCTCTGGAGCTCTCATAAGCTTTTCCTTTATGATTAATATTAAACAAGTCATATTCCTTATGGAATTTCCTAACCCTGTCTGTTTATATTTTTCTCTACATCAGAGTTAATATTTTAAGATCGCCTCTCTCTCTTTTTTTTTTTTTCTCTTTTATTTCATGTTCATCTGTTTTTCCTCATTTTATAAATCAGGTTTCTTGTTTAGTAGTCATGACAACATCTGCCTGCAGTGGTTACACCACAGCCTGGGGCTTTTTATTTTCTTTTCTCCCCCCAAGCTGCCTAAGAAAAAAAGAAAAAAAAAACCCAAACCCTTTAAATAAATAAAAGCATAAAATGAAAGGGGCAAGTTGGGAACTGCCTCCTCCTCCTTTCCCTCCAATGACCCACTTCAACAAGACTTCCCAGCATGGTGGGTGAGGACTCATTTGGCTTTAATCCTGCAAAGTCTTATCCACTTAGTTCACTTCAGTGGGAATTCTCGGAGCACACCAAGTCAAGCACATCTGAAAGTCTTTAAAACCTCGAGGTCTGGGCCCGAGAGGCACCAAAGTGAAAAGCTGGAGCTGCATTTTCCTTCTGGGCGTTGAGCTGTGCACCAGAGCACCAGGGCTGGGGTGGGATGGGGTGGGATGGGGATGTGCTGCTCCCAAGGGGAGGATGGGGTCACTTCCAGGAGATGATGGAGTTCAACATCATCTCCTCAACGTGGACCACCATGAATCCGGCCACCACAGCCACCCTGTGGCTCTGGCATCTCCTGTGCTCTGGATCCCCAGAGGCTGGAGGCAGCAGGAGCCACCTTCACACCCTGATTTCAATTCAACCCCCTCAGGACAACCTGGAGATGGGGCAAAGGGAATTCCAAAGCCAAGCAGCATCACAGCACCAAATGCATTCCTAGGATCTGGGGAACGTTAAGGAATCCATTTATTTCCCCTAAATTCAGTCCTGCAGGATGCTGGGAACCAGCAGCTTAGAGGGAATTTAGTCCCTTGGAAAAAACAGAGTGTGTTTTATTTCAGACTTCTCCCACGAGCACAGCAAATGGCCATGGAGTCATGGATCTGAAAGACACCACTGCAATTCCAGGGGGTGTTTTACCTGGAGAAGCAGGAGATGGCTGGGAACACCCAGAGCAGCCCTGAATGCAGAGGAGGCAACGAGGAAGGGGGAACTGAACAAAGGCAGATGAACCCTGAATGCAGCAGAACCTCTGGGAGCCCTGAGACCCTGTGTCCAGATGTTGTGAGGTCGCTGTAACCTGACTCCAAGAAGGAAGAGGATGTATTCCTCCAAATTCCCCGTGGTGCTTTAATTCACTGCAGCCTCGCCGAGGCCGCATGTGGTGACCACAGGTGGGGCTTCACACTGACCACAAACGTGGAGCTGGGGGCAAAAGACTCCAACCCTTTCAGCTCTGGCTGCCAGGAGGGGTGAGGAACAGATTTCCATGAAAACACCTCCCTCTCCCTGGCTTCAGGGGCCAGAGGAACCTCCAGCAGGAGCCTCTCACCGATGGCCACCAGGAGCTGAGATTGCCCAGCAAAGACTTTCCAGCTGATCCCTTCCTGCCTGGCTGGGGAAGGGGAATTGGGAAGGAACACAGCATTTTGAAGCTCCAGTTCTTATCTGTGGGGTTTTTTTTCCCCAAATAACCCCAGGAAAATGATCTGTCTCCACCTTTAGGACCCCACTGTCCCTGCAGTGTTGGCCCTGCAGTGTCTCCTGGAATGTCAGGGATGGAGCAGATTTGGATGTGCTGGGTTTCAGGGTGCCCTCCTGACCTTTTTACCTTGGCTCTGCTCCCTCTGAGGTTTCTGGCTGCAGGGATGATCCCTGTTGGATGAGCAGACCTGGCAGATTTGCCCTCGTTGCTGCAGAGGGATTTGTGTGGGGATTACAACTGCTTTTCAAGGGCTGGCCGGGGAATAAATTACATTTATGATGCCATAAAAGCAATCCCTATCTCTTTCCCACTCCCCACTCCTGCCATTCCCAACCCCCTCCAAACTATCAACGCAATCTGATTTGTTTTTCCAGAGGAAATTTGGAAATTTCTGTGGACTGAGGCACCCTGAGTTTTCTACTGCTCCTGGATTTTGGCATCTCAGAGGAGCTGGCAGCTTCTCTGAGGGTGACCATGATGTAGAACCTGGTCTAGTAGGAGGTGTCCCTGCCCAAGATGAGCTTTGAGGTCCTTTCCAACCCAAACCATTCCAGGATTCTGTTGAATACCTGCCTCTTTCTTTGTTTGCTCACGGAGTGCAGGGAATCCATCCATGAGCCACCCCACCAAAATCTGGGACAGAACATTCCCAAAAATGCTCTTTTTGTGCATTTTTCTCCCAGACTTCCTTGGCCTTTCCAAAACTGGCCTGGTCTGGGATTTCTCCCTGCAAGTTTTCCCAACTGGAGCAGGGTGTGAACTGAAAGTGCCACTTCCCTCCCTGAACAGCTCCAGCCCAGAGCAAACCCACGTGGTTCCTGTAGGGATTAACCCAATCCCAGAGGGAGTTTCAGGTGTGGAGGGAGTCACTGAGGAACGTGGGACAAACCAGCACCGAGCTCCTGGCAGCAATGGAATTCAAATCCAAGAGGAAAGCAGAGAGCTGAGACCTCGTGCTGCAAACACCTGCCTGCATCGAGGGGTTTTGGGGCTCAGCTCAGGGCTCAGAGCAGCAGCAGAAATCCAGGACCTTCTGCACAATGCCAGCATAAATCATGGAATCTTTTCCGTGGATCAGTCAAAAGCATGGAATGGTTTGGGTGGGAAGGACTCCAAGATCATTCTCAACCCCTCACCACGGGCAGGGAGACCTTCCACTAACCCAGGCTGCTCCAAGTCCTGGGACACTGGCAGGGATGGGAGGCCACAGCCTGCTGGGAATGTCGTTCCCAACAAAAGGGAAAGTGAGACCGGGGTTTGCAAACAATTCTCCAGGGAAGGGCCCCAGCTGAGCACAGCACAGCCAGGGGAAGGAGCCAGGCCCAGCACAGCACCAAACAAAGCCCAGCTGCTCCAGGAGGATCCCGCGCTCCTCTCTGAGTCACAGCTCCAAAAAACCCCGGTTTTTATAGGAAGATGAAAGCAAGGAGTGACACAGGTTTCCTGCAATTCCTGGCTGTTGCATCAGCACAGAGATAACGAGCCTGCTGGAGCCCGGGGAAGGGGATGTGCAGCTGTGTAAACTGCGTGTGGGCTAAAGCATCCCAGGCTGCAGCCTCGTCCCGAGGCTTCCAGAGCAAAATCAAACCTCTCTGGAGGGAGGCAGTGCCGTTCCACAGGAACATTAAACCCAGAGCAGGAGAAGGAGTTCTGCTTGTCCAAGCAGGGAAAGAGAAAATCCATCCTCACCTCCATCCCTGAGCAGCCCAGACACCAAGAGCCAGCCCTCTGAAATGACGTGGGGTTTGGTTAAATGGCTTTAATTAAAGCTGTGCAATCGTGGTGTGTGTGAGGGGGCTGGGGAAAGGGACCCCTCTGGCTGGGGATGGTTTTGCACATAGAAGCACATACTCATTTAACTTGGCAGGACAGAACTGACTGCAATATGCAAATTATTACAAAAAAAACCAACCCCTAAGCTGACCCTCTGGAGGACACAAGGCACAGGTTTCCCAGGAAAGCTGTGGCTGCTCCATCCCTGGGAGTGTCCAGGACCAGGCTGGATGGGGTTTGGAGCAAGCTGGGATAGTGGAAAGTGTTGGGGTTGGAGCTTTAAGGTCCCTCCCACCCCAAACCATCCCAGGAAAACCAGGCCAGGAGCCCACAGTGAGAGATAATCGAAACTGCTGTGACAGCCAGTGACACCAGAGGGAAGGTGAAGGAGCAGGGATGGGAAGAAGCCTCCTTTCAGCCAGGAAAGTCACTTCACCAGCAGCAAAACCCTCCCCTCGCTCCAAAAACACCACACCAAAGGCATCATCCCACTCCAGCCCCTTCCACTCCTGGAATGGGCACATTCTGTCTTCACACGTCCATCTCCGGCACCAAGAAATGATTTTCTTCATAATAAATGTATTAAAAATCCTCTTTAAAAGAAGTTTCTCATCTGCCATCTGTTTCCAGTTAGGCTGTTCTGATTTCATCTTCTTTTTTTTTATTTTTTTATTTTTTTGAAATGGAATAGAAAACATTATTTAAAGGTCCTGTCATCTTGCTGGTGGGAGGAGAGATCCCAAATCCCAAACCCCACCACTGTCCCCCTGCTGAACAGCAAAGGCTCGGTGGGAAGGTGCAAAGGGATCGATTCAGATAAGGACTAAGGCACAGAAAATGGGATTAAACTTGCAAGACCTTCACCACCCCTTCAATCCATTGCACTGAGACCGGAGAAATTCACAGATATTTAAAGACATTTGACACCTTTTAGTGGGCGAGTGCTTTGGCTTGGGCACGGGAACAGCGCTGGGATGGTTTTACTCAGCTTTAACAGCCACATCTGAATGTAAATAAATGATTATCCCTGGAAATACGGAGCCAGAACACGGTGAAGATCATGTCATGGACACCAGGAACATCTTCTGCTCTGCAGCTGCTCTGGCTCTCATCAGGCAGAAATGTTTCATGCCCTCACTCACAGCCCCCTGCATGTGCAACACATCCTTCATCTCCCAGGCTGGGGCTGAATCCTGACTCCCATCTGGGAATGGCAGATGTTGGAAGCTCCAGCTGGGATCGTTTCACTGACAGCATCCTCAGCATCCATCCCCACCCAGCCCAGGCACCTGCACCTTCTGCTGCAGGACACAAAGCTCCTGGAGCACGGAGGAATTCGGAAAATCAGGTGCAAAATCTAAACGGGGAGGTAAAACCCAAACAGCTGGAGCTGCCCCAGAGCCCAGGGAGGTGCAGGTTCCCTGTCCCACGTCATTCCATGAGCTCTGGAAGATGTTCCTGGAGCAGGAAGAGGGGACAGGGAGCAGCAGAAGGACCCAAGAGCCCCTGGAAAGCTGTACCAGGAACTGGGTGAGTTTCCACTCCATTTAAGCAAATCTCACAATTTAAGGATCCAGCCGATGATTTTGGAGTCAGTGCAATATTCCAGAGGTCCCGCCCGGTCCCTGGCACAGAGGTGGCACCAATCCGTGCCTCCAGCCCTGGCACACGTGGCAGCTTCCAGGAACCTGGAACTCTGCTGGAACCCATCCCTGCCTCCCACACCTGGATGGCCAAAGGCACTGCAGCTCCTGCTGGCCCCGATCCCAAGAGCCCCAGTGAGGAGTGGGAGCCCATCCCGACCTTCCTGCCGTGTTCCTCCAGCCATGGCAACACTTCCCACCCCGGGGGCCTCCTGATTCCATGGTGGGCATCAAACCTGCCTCTGGGCCAGCAGCAGAGGTGAGCTGACAGCCAGCCCAGGCTGGGACACTGCAGCCCTGATTCCTCGGAGTTTTGGGAGTTTTAAGCTCGTTGGCAGCTTGCTGTGAGCAGTGCCTGCCTCAGGGCAAAGTCCTTGAGACCTTGTTCCCTGAACTGGCTTTTGGGAACAATTTCCATCTTCTCAAACCCAGCATCTTTTGCACCTGGAGTTTGGTGTTTTTCTGCTTTGCCCAGTGGAGTCAGAGAGGTGTTGATGTTGTTAACCAGTCATGGAACTCCCCATGAACTGTGATATATAGATATAGATATAGATATAGATATGAGTGGGGAAATCCATAAAGGAACCCTTCCCCTTGGGAAATTCAGGAAAGCCTTCTGGAATTATGGGAGTCTTGCGTGTCCAATAGTGACAGGGCAGGGTAACCACAGACACTCCCAGACATGGAAAACCAGCCCCTCCTGAGCCAGGCGGCAGCAGAGACACCGGGAATCAGGGAATTCTGACAGGAGAGACACCGGGAATCAGGGAATTCTGACATCAGAGACACTGAGAATCAGGGAATTCTGACAGGAGAGACATTGGGAATGAGGGAATTCTGACATCAGAGACACTGGGAATCAGGGAATTCTGACATCAGAGACACTGGGAATCAGGGAATTCTGACAGGAGAGACGCTGGGAATCAGGGAATTCTGACAGGAGAGACATTGGGAATCAGGGAATTCTGACAGGAGAGACACCGGGAATCAGGGAATTCTGACAGGAGAGCCACAGGAATTCTGACAGGAGAGACACTGGGAATCAGGGAATTCTGACATGAGAGACACCAGGAATCAGGGAATTCTGACAGCAGAGCCACAGGAATTCTGGCAGCAGAGCCACGTTTGATTCCCAGTTTCCCAAAGCCCCAGGGTGTGTGGGATGCCTCCCAAGCCCCGCGGTGGCAGCAGGGTGAGGGATGCAGAAGGAGCCCAGCTCCAGGCCCCGCCTGCTGCAGTCACTGCTGCTCCCCTCTCCAATTAATCACGTTCCCTCACTGATTAACAGCGTGATTCATGACCCTCGTTAGGAGCATTCTGGAACAAACAAGGCTGTATTTCAAGGCCACTGGCTTAATGGTTAAAATAAATACCTTCCAAATTTCTATTTTCAAGTAGCTGAACCTTTTCCACCTTTACAACTAATTCAGACTTCCTCCAAATTATTTTTCTAAGTAATATAACAATTTGTTTTTCATTAGAGCTTGTCAAAGCCGGACTTGGGTTTATTTTGAGAGAAACCAGCGCTCTCCAGAAACTGTTTAGCACAATCTGAATGACGCCCAAAGGGGTTATTGCAGCCACAATCAAAATAGAGTTTACAGCACTGGCTTGGGGTGACACTTTATTTAATGATTTCAAAAAAAAAAAAAGGAAAAAAAAAAAAGAGAGAGAGAAGAGAAAAAAACCCCCAGCGCCCTGAATCAGGAGCTAATTAAATGCACTCCTATGGCTCCCAGGGAGTGTTTCTCAGCCCCTCTGACTACTGCAGAATGCAAGGACTTAACTTGTTGCTAACTAATCCCAGACCCCATTATGGGAGCAGTGTTATTTACTGGTTTGGGGTGGTATGTGCTGCTGTTCCC
This sequence comes from Alaudala cheleensis, assembly GCA_013398995.1. NCBI lineage: Eukaryota > Metazoa > Chordata > Aves > Passeriformes > Alaudidae > Alaudala > Alaudala cheleensis. Next base: position 57,092 of record VWYE01012399.1, read on the forward strand.
CCGTCTGGCACAGCAGATCCCATCGAGCTGCATGTGAAATCAAATATCAGAGTGATTAAATGGTTTGGGTTCTGCCTGCTTAACTCACAATGTTTCTTGTTGGGGGGGGTGCAGAGCTCGGTATTTAATTTAAGGGGGCTTAAATGTAACAGAAAATGTGCCCTGTGAGTGCTTTGATTTCACATTCCTTGTGTTTTGCTGTGGGGAAAAGCTGAGCTGGAGCAGGGCCAGGGCTGAGGGAGGGGATGTGGGATCCAGGAGGGAGTGAGGGACAGGGACACCCCAGCACAGGGCACAATCAACCCCCCTAATCCAAATGGCTGCTCCAGCACTCCCAAAGAACCTCTGAATCTCTCTCCCTGCACCTCCCATCTCACACCCGATGAGATTTCAAAATCCAAAGCGGATTTTTAAACAACTGAGCTGAAACTCTTTTCCACAGGCCCATTCCTCCAGTCCTGTCCTGCTGCTCATTTCCCTGGGATTCTGTTTGTTGTTTCTTTCTAAACCACAACGACATCAGCAAGGTTTGGACTTGGGGCAAGGCTGAATTTCCTCTGTTTTCACAGGAGAGCCCCTGCCCAGCCCAGGCAGTGACACCCACCCAGCACTGCTCAGCATCCTTAGGGATTCATCAAAAAAGCAGGAAAGGGACTTTTTGCAGAGATGTGAAGTGGTAGAACACAGGGAAATGGCTTTAAACTGACAGAAAGGAGATTTACACAGGATATCAGGAAGAAATTCATCCCTGGGAANGAGATTTACATTGGATATCAGGAAGAAATTCATCCCTGGGAAGGTGGGAAGGCCCTGGCACAGATTCCCAGAGGAGCTGTGGCTGCCCCTGGATCCCTGGAAGTGTCCAAGGTCAGCTTGGACAAGGCTTGGAGCAGCCTGGGATGGTGGAAGGTGTCCCTGCCATGGAAGGAGGGGTGTCACTGGATGGGCATTAAGGTTTTATCCAACCCAAACCATTCTGGGATTGTGTGAACTGCAGAATAATTCCCGAATTTTCTGCCTGCTCCATCCTGCAGCAAGCTGGGCTTTACCCTCACACACCTCAGCAGCATCACCCAGCACCCACACAGACCAACACCTCCCTGAGCAATCCCTGTGTCCTGTGAGTGCCCAATTAGAGCCCTGAGGAAGGGCCTGGTCCCCCTGGCACGAGGCTGGCACTGCTGTGACCCTGCTAATCCTGCTGGAGACACCCCTGATTTACACCAGCCTGGCCAGCAGAGCCCGGCCCAGCTCGGATCTGACAAGTGAAAACAAACACTGGATTCAGACACTTTCTGCAGGCAGAGGGGGGGGGGGCGGGGC
>VWYE01012399.1:61648-142721 GCA_013398995.1 Alaudala cheleensis
CCCCAGCCCCTTCCCTCCCTCCACCCCAGCACAACCTGCCAGCTCTGAGGGGCAAGGTGGCTTTTTCCTGCCTTTCTTTTTTTGGCTTCCCTCTTGCTTCCCCTCATCAACTGGTTTGCCAAGCTGTGTGATTTTACTGCCTTGGCTTCCAAGGAGCCAAGAAATACGTTTGGTGTGAGCTGGGAGTGAGACAGCGTGAAAAACACACAGCTCCAGGGTTTTTGGGAGGCAGATCCAGGGGTTTGAGGAGGCAGATCCAGGGGTTTGGAAGGCAGATCCAAGGAGCAGTGAAATCCCCACCCAGCTGAAGGATTTGCCTTCCCCAGCAGCACTTCCAACCTCTCACACCCCACAAACTCCTTGGGCTATGGGCAGGCTCTGCCCTGGTGCTCCTACAGAACCAAAAATGAGTCCAGACCACACCTGGGGTCTCCAAGACCCTCCAAGATGTCTTTTGCCCCCCTCCATTTTTGATTTGATTTGATTTCTCCTGAATATTGGGGTGTTTCAGATCCAGGTGTGCATTTCTGGGGCCCAGACCCCACCTCTGTTACAAACCCAGCCAATCACAGAACTGCTGAGGTGGGAAAAGCTCCTCAGGATCACCAAATCCAACCATCAGCCACCACATTCACCACCCAGCCACATCCTGAAGTGTCACATCCACGGTTTTCTGATTCATTCCTGGCAGACACAGCTGTGCCCAGGAGCCCCCGAAGAGAACGTGGCAAAAACCCCAAAGCTGAGGGGCAGGAAAGCACAGCAGGAGGGACCATTCCTGGCCAGGAGCAGCAGCACCCAGCCCTTCATGGATCTGCTGGGATTGGGCTCATCCCAAGGGTCCCTGTGGCCCCTCCAGGGGGGGATCAAGGTGCTGGCAGCACTTTGGTGTCATCAAAGCCACCCTGAATCCCAGCTGGGTCCCATCCAACACCAAGCCCAACAGGAACCTCCTGTGCAGCTCCAGGATGGGAATGAGGTGGAGCTTCCAGCTCCCTTGGGATAACTCCAGGCTGGAATCCCAAGCCCTCAGGAATCCCCTGGTGAACACAAATCCATCCTCAGGCTGCTGAGCTCCTCCTCTTGGACATTTCCACCCTCTCTAAGCTTTTTTCCTGACAAACGTGAAGCAGGCAAGAAGAATAAGTTCACACTTGGAATAAAAACCCCACTTTCCTCCTGTAAAGCCCAACTTTTTTTGGGTTCCTGACAAAGCAATATTCTCCAGGCCAGTTGGAATCTGGAAAAATACACTCACTCAACCTCGCCACCACGACTCCAATAACAATTATAAAATGTCCAATAAAACTTGTCTGTAATGTCAATTCAAATCTTGAAAAGCAGAATTAAGTGGTATATCAACATTAAACTTTATTGCTTCCTTTGCAGAGCACAAGGACTGTCAATAAAAGTCATTCTGAATGAAGAAAAGGGCAGTAAATATTAAATAAACAGGTTTTTGTTGAAATGCTATAAATGCACCAGAGCTGCCTCTTACACTGGGACCCTTTCTGCCTTGGCAGACTCCCCTCGTGATGGAAATGAGTCAGTAATTGCCAGCTATCAATAAAGGGCCAATTAAAGGGGGCTTGATGCCTGCATTTGCTCGCTGTCATTAGGACATTTATGGGCTGGGCCCTGCTGTTCCAGGTCCCCTGGCTCTGTCTGGGGTCCCCCAGCCCCCCCAGGGCCCTGCTGCTCCTTTGGGGCTGGGCAGGAGCTGGAGGCTCAGGGAGGGACAGGGATGGAGCAACCCCGAGGGGAAAAGGGGATGAGAGGGGAGCACTGAACATGGGATGGATTAGGGTGGGAGGGACATTAAAGATCATCCCGTCCAACCCCCCCTGGGGACACTTTTCACTGTCTCAGGGTGATCCAGCCTGGACTTGGGCACTGCCCAAGGGATCTAGGGGCAGCCACAGCTTCTCTGGGAATCTGTGCCAGGCCCTCACCACCCTCCCACCCTCCAACCTGGCCTTGAACTTCCCACTCCAGTGGGATTTGAGGCTGGGATTTTCTCTTCCTGCCCTTCAGCACTTTGGGGTGACAACATCTCCAGTCCCAGCTCAAACAAAAATGGGAACGACACCCATTAATGTATTAATTACAGTTATAAATAATCCCCTCACAGGGATTCACTTCTCCCTGATCTCTCATCTAACCCTGCCCTCCTCCATCTTAACCAGCAGAGAGGGTAGGATTTGCTTTGTTCATGGAGTTTTTTTAGGGCTGGGCTGACTAAAATCCTCCCAGTGCCTCCAAAAGCCTCAGGGGTGACTGTCACAAACACAGCTGGCAGCTCTGCAGTGACACCCCGGGAGCTCCCTGGGCCAGGCCTCCCCCTCCCTCTGCCCAAATCCATCCCAGCCCAGCCAAAGCTGTCCCCAAAAGCTGGCACCAGGCACAGGGGGAAGGCTTTGGGAAGCAGAAGGGACCGGGGACTCGGCGAGGGCACAAACCCGCCGGGGTTTCTGTCAGACCTTTAAAACCTGACCAGCATTTTTGTGGTTTACCAAGGGCCTTTATGAGCTGTTCTCCAGTTTAATCATCACATGAACTCACAGGAAGCTGTAACAGCTCCTGAGTATGAGTTTTGTGATGCTGAACAAAGACAGGGCAGCAAGGGCTGAGTGGCTGAGAGGCTTCAGGAGCTCTCTGAACTCTGCCAGGACAGAGAGGACAGCAATCAGATGGGCTCCAGGGAAGTATTTCTGCAGCAGCTGCTGTCCTCTGAGCTTTGCAGAGGTACCAAATAAAGACCCACCCCAAAAAACAACTGGAAAGTGAATCCATTAAATTTTCAAGGAATTAATTTCATTTAAAACCTCGGCACAGCCAATCTGGTGTTTGTGAAGAGCAGCTCAAGCCTTTTCAGAGATAAAGAACAATCCTCCAGTGATAAACACAGAAAGCAGAATCCCTTCAGAGATGGAAAGGTGTCTACAAAAATTAACTTTTGGGGGAATCACAAGGATTCCCCACAGACCCTTTGCACTGATGCTGGGCTTCCATTTCTCTGCCACTCAGGAACCAAACCTCCAGCAAAGTGGGAAACACCCAGGAATTCCAGGCTGGGAATGATCCTCATTCCCTGGAGCCTGAACTCCCATCCTGCCCCCTGAGCCAGCTCCTCAGGATGCTGCTGGGAGGAGCTGGGAACTCCAGGAGAGGAGGGGACACTCAGAAAATGAAACAGGAGAGAATAAACCTGAGAATTTCAGGCTCTCTGTGCTCACAGGCACTGACCAACAAGAAAACTCTGCATTGGACCTGAGGCTGTGGAAAAGGCTTCCAAAAATGAGTGACAGAACTGGGATTATAGTATGTGGTTTGAACAGAAGTGTGTGATATCACAGGGTGGAAAACTTAGGGTTTAACGTTTTAGAATAAAGCAATATATAGAAAGCAAGATGGAGGTTTTAGGGTGGTGGCTGAGTCCTTCTTTTTCACCTTCTTCTTCACAGTTTAGGTGGTATTTTGTAATTGGATAGAAAATCCACATTGCAGCCACGGGTGGTTGGTTATTTGGTTAAAAGTAAAAATAATTCAGGTGTCATTTCTTAATTGCACAGTTTATCCTTAAAAGGCCTTGCAGAGAGATCCAGCTCCATTTTAGCTGGTTACCTGGAAGTGCTGGAACACTCATGGTCTGTGACCTGGATAAGAATTAATGAACACCTGAGCCTGAACCAGTAACGACGTCTCAGAGCGATTAATCCCGACTCTGGCAGGGGAAGAAAAGGAGATAAGAACCCAACTGACCTGGAAGAGGATCTGCAGGAGCCCGTGCAGGATGCCCATCCTGCGGCCCAGCAGCAGGAAGAAGGGCACCAGCAGCTCGATGAAGTGGTTGACCAGGGTCTCGAAGCGGTGGAACCACCAGGGCGAGCGGTGCATGAAGTACGAGATGGGGCTGGGCACCGGCTGCGTCTGCAACGGCACAAAGAGGAGTCAGTCCCCTGCAGGACACGGCAGGAAGGGCAGCTACAAAGCTCTGGCCTTATTCCTGATTTCTCTCCGCAGGTTTGCCCTCAGGAGAACCATCCTTCACCTCTGGGAACTCTTTTCTCTGCAGAGAAAATGACTTCATTCAAGTTTCTTCACACATCCTTAAACAAATTCACCTCTTAAAAACCAACAGTTTTAATCTTCCCTGTTGTCATCATAACCAAACCCCATCTGAAATGAACCCCACTATTATTTAACACTGAAATCCTACACTCAGAGCAGCATTGAGGGGTGTTAAACTGAGTGAGGATCCTCAGAGCAACGGAGCAGATCCAGAAACTGAGCCTAAGATTTGCTCCGGGTCAGGCCTTGGGTCAAACAGAGCCAGGAATGGAAACCAGATTTCAAAACCTCGGAGATCTGCTTTCAAAATATTTAAAATTCAAATAAATGTGCTGGTGGAGCTGCTTTCCAAGATGGTAATTTGGGAGAGGGAAGCATAATTCCTCTAAACATGTTATACTGGTTAAGGTATTTACATACTGGCCTTGGGACAATATTATTCTTTTGTCAGCCTGAAATTCTTTGACACCGGGAGATTTTTCCATCCGGGACAAGAAAACAGCAAATTTTTTTCCAAGGGAACAACCCCAAATTCTGATATGTTAATAAGTGCCACCCTAAGAAATCCCACAGCTGGAGCAAAAAATAGATGTGGATTTATCTCAGTGTATCTGACAGGCTCAAATTCCCTGGTATTGTTCTAAAACTTCAACAAGAACAACAACAGAAAAAAAAGAGAGGTTGAAAACACAAATGTTAATTGAAGGAGACACAACACATCTTTAAATTATTTGTAGTTAAATCCAAAATACAAACAAAACAGGGCAAATCCTGTAGGATGCATGGCAGCCAAGCACGCTCCCGCTGCCAAATCCCACAACTATTGTAATTCCCTATTAGCAAAGCTGGGATTAATAAAGCCTGGCCTGGGCTGGAGGCTGCTGTGGCCCCTCAGGACAGGAGACCGCATCCTTCCTGCCCGGATGGAGCCGGGCTGGGGTCAGGGAGCTCTGCCAAGGCCACTCTGGCCAGGCTGGGGGGTCAGGGCAGCCCCAGGTGTCTCCCTGGCTCCTTCCCCTCTGCCAGGACCTGCTTCCAGTTAATCCCGTGCTGGACTCCCTGCAGCATTCCCAGGGAGGCTCCCAAAGGGGTGGTTTTGATCCCAAATTGCTGAGAAATGCTTTTATCCTTCCATACAGGCATGTTGTCCCTTGGCTCTTTAAAAATTATTATTATTATTATTATTATTATCATCATCATCATCATCATTATTACTACCAACATAATGATAAATTATTATCTTTATTATTATCATCATTATCATCATCACCAAAATAATCATTATTCATTATTAATGATTTATTTTTAAATTCTGAAGTTTTTTAAGTGCTTTAACCAAACCTGCCCTGGCTCAGGCATTGATCCAGCAGGTTGGAATGTTTGGCACTGGTGGATGAGGACCATGGAGAGCAGGCAGGATTGCTAATGGCACAATTCCCTTTATAAGTGTAATTAATCCATTAATGGACGTTGTTGCCACTTGTTGTTTGAGCTGGGACTGGAGATATTGTCATCCCAAATTGCTGAAGGGCAGGAAGAGAAAATCCCAGCCTCAAATCCCACTGGAGTGGGAAATTCAAGGGCAGGTTGGAGGGTGTGAGGGTGGGCAGGCCCTGGCACAGATTCCCAGAGAAGCTGTGGCTGTCCCTGGATCCCTGGCAGTGCCCAAGGCTGGGTTGGACAGAGTTTGGAGCAGCCTGGGATGGTGGGAGATGTCCCTGCCATGGCAGGGGTGGGAATGGGATGAGCTTTAAGGTCCTTCCAACCCAAACCATTCTGGGATTTGAGGCTGAAGCAAAGCCCAGTGATAGGGCAGTGATTCACATGTCCCAGATATCCTTTAAAAGCTGCAGGGGGAGGAGATCTCTGTGTGTGTGTGTGTTCCTCCCAATGCCTTCCAGATGCTGCACAGCACAGGTTTCCTGGGAAGGGAGCGGTGTTTACTCGGGATGGGAATCACCAGGAGCCTGGGATGCTGGAAAACTTCCTGGATTCTTTTTGTGCCCGACTCCACCAGCTGCCAGTCCCCTTTTCCCTGGGGAAAGCACCCAGGGCACCTTGCTGGGATTGGGAAGGGAACTTGCCCCACACCTGCTATTCCAGAGAAATCCCATCCCATGGAAACACCCTGGCTGTGCTGGAGGTGTTGGTGGCAGAGCCCAGGAGGAGGGAAAAGCTTTCCAGGCTCACCTCACCCAGCCTGTTCCTGGGATTTGGAGCTTTGCACTTTGCTTGGTGGCTGTGAGGAGAATTATGGAGACACAGAATGGTTTGGGTTGGAAGGGACCTGGAGGATTATTTAATTCCCACCCCCTCCCACTACCCAAAGCTGCTCCAAACCCCACCCAGTGTAGCCCTGGATACTTCCAGGGATCCAGGAGCAGCCACAGCTTCTCTGGGAATCTGTACCAGGGCCTCTCACCCTCTCAGGGAACAATTTTATCCCAAAATTCCATCTTAATCCATTTAATTCCGTCTTCCATCCTAAACCTGCTCTTTCTCTGAAGCCATTCCCCCATGTCCCATCACTCCAGTGCCTGATGAAAATTCCCTCCCCACCTCTCCATCCCAGGAATCATCCTAGAAGCAGCTGGGAGCTCTCCTGCACCCAGAGCTGTGATCTCCTGGCACAGGCAGGGGAAATGCAGCTCCAAGGCAGCTGGGACTGAACAATCCCAAGGTGGATGCACAGGAGAGGGAGCAGAGCTGTGGGCTCAGAGCAGCCCCATTCCTGGGCACCTCTGTGAGACTGGAAATGTTTTTAAATTTAAAAAAAAAAAAAACCCAATTAGCAAAGCCTGGCTTTGTGTGTCAGCACAACATCCCAATCCTGGTGCCTCCCTCCTCCAGCAGCCGGGGAGGAACCGCTGCTGCTGCAAACGCCTTTGGAAGTGGGAGCAGGAAAATGAATCCCCTAATTCACGGGGCAGATTTGTAAGGTGTGAGCGCTGCTGCAGGAGTTCTGGGTCGCCAGCTCGGGCCTGTTCCCTGGCTTGCATCGAGCAGCTTTTATGAGGGGCTGGTAACAGAGTCTAAAAATACCCACAATAAACTGGTTTTTTTTTTTTCTCCCTACGGGGTCTATGGTTTAATTATGTTCTTAGTGAGAACCATTAAAGTGCTAAGTACCTGAAGACTCCTAATTTACTAAACTGCACCCCACTAAAAGCCAACAGAAGGCCATTATACAGCGGAGTGAAGGCTCTTCTTGGGGGCTGTGAATGCCCAGGGTCCCTCCTCCCAGCCCTGTTATTGCCAAAGCTTTCCAGAAACTCCAAGGCAGGATTTAATCCTGGAGCTGGAGAGCCCAGCCCAGCCCAGGGAAAGCTCCAGGCTCTTCTGCAGGGAAACAAATCCCACATTGTCCTCAAACAACCCAGCTCTCAGACAGGGCTGGGATTGGGGCAGGCTGGCATGGGGGAAGGTGTCCCTGCCCATGGAATGGGATGGGCTCTAAGGTCCTTCCAACCCAAACCATCCTGGGATTGTGTACTGGGCTCAGAGCACAGCTGCCATGCCAGGAGCTGGGCAGCAGGGCAGTGTGGAGTTGGAGGAGTCAGGGGATCGTGGAATGGTTTAGGTTGGAAAAGCCCTCTAAGATCAACAAATCCAGCCAAGTGCACCTCATGGCAGAGAAATATTGAAAAACAGAGGGAAACACAACAGCAAATAGGAATAAATAATGTGAAAAAGCAACTGTTTGGTCAAAAGAAACACAATTCCAGAATGACCCGGGTTGGAAGGGATCTGAAATCTCATCCAGTGCCACCCCCTGCCATGGGCAGTGACACCTTCCACTATCCCAGGTCGTTCCTAGCCTGGCCTTGGACATTTCCAGGGATCCAGGGGCAGCCACAGCTTCTCTGGGCACCCTGTGCCAGTGTCCCACCACCCTCACAGGGAACAATTTCCTCCCAACATCCCATCCAGCCCTGCCCTGTGGCAGTCTGAAGCCATTGCTTGTCCTATGGAATCATGGAATATCCTCCCCACAGAGGTGCAGTGAACACTGGAGCAGCTCTGCAGGCTCCCACAGTCAGGAGAGAGGCAGAGCCTTTGGCACACCCAGCTGAGCGTGAGGAGCAGCAGCCCCCTGGAAAAGCAGGCTGAGAGGTTTATTAAACGTTTTCTGGAGTGCTGTGGAAGACCCAGATGAACTGCAAAGCTCAGCTCTGCAGCTTCCCAAGCACCCAGGCATGAACTCATCTGCTCGGCTTCAAAGCAAAGCCCTCACTTCTCCTGTGCCTTGGACCAAGAAATGGAGAGGATTCTCCACCCTGGAGCATAATTGGATCAGCGTGGTCCAACAGGCTGCTCTCCCTGCCAGCCCATCCTGCTGCAGAGGCTCAGCTGGCTCCTCAGGCATCTGCACATCAAAGCTCCACCTTCCCCAGCCCCACGGGAAGGTCCCCCCAGCCCCGAGAGGAGCAGAGAGGAGATAAAGGGGTCACTGCCAGCTGCTGGGAGGTGTGGGCAGATGGGTGTCCTGCCTGAGGCCAGCCTGTGCAAGGTTCTACAGCAGCCAGGATTCCTAAAAACACCCTGCTTGGAACAGGGGGAGCTTCCTCACCATGGAAAGGCTCCACGCATGCAGCGACTCTGATTGATGAGCAGCACAAGGATTGTCATGTAGGGAAGGTTTTGGGAAGGAAATGGAGCAAGGAACCAGCTTTAAACCAGGTTTAAAACCAGCAGTACCTTGTGCTTGGGGGTGTTTTATCTGCACACTCAGAGCTCCACGTCCACGCTACTGAAATACTCACGACAGCTAAGCAGTTAAAAATAGCCCCTTCAAAACTTTCCAGTTATTAATAAGATTCCAATCCAAATAAAATCAGAAGGAGGGAAGAAAAAAAAAAAGTAAAAGCTGAAGCTGGCTTGAAATGCACACAGCTCTGACATCCAGTGGGTCACAAGGGGTCGGCTCTTCAGCAGCGCAATATCAAAATAATCAAGCCTCAATAAAGTAATAAAAGGAGAAGTTGCCTGTAGGTTCTTGCTGGGCAGAGCTCCCCTCGCCCAGTCAATAGGAATATTCAGTCCATAGAAAAACAGACTGGAATCTGCCTGTTTAAGACAGCAGAGCAAGCCAAGGAGATGTGTGTTTGACTCGGTGCCAGCACGGCCATAAAATGTTGGCAATTTAGTAGAGACGTGGTGCCGCGCCACTCTCCCAAAGGACCTAAATAAACTTCAGATGGAGAACATATATTTTTACTTTTTATATATATAAAAAAAAAATCTGCTGGTTCATTTTTAACTCCTTTCCCCAGCCGGCCCTTGCTCGGGGGTTTTTCAGAGCTCCAAGCAGGTCCCCGCTCCTCCCGCCCGAGCGAAGGGAAAGGGAAAAAATCCCAGCAGTGATTCACGTCTGGAGGTTGGGTTTCTTAGGGAATGGTTGCTGCAGCTGCCAGAGGGGGAAAGGGGGCTTGGGGGAGAAGATCCTGCTCTGCAATTTCATGCCTCAGCACTGTAAAATATCCCGGGGAATTTGTTGTTTTCCTGTTGTAAAGTCACGGGCGGAGGTGAAACCTCCCTGTTTTTGGTCAGGGTCAATCAGCCCGGGAGGATCTGGGGGACACTGAATGATGGGGGTTGGAATCCCAACCACCTGGGTGGGGGCAGGAGGCTCCTTTCTGTTTGCTTTTCCAGCCTGCACCCAGCTCCTGGTGCGAGCCTTCCCCCTCCAGGAACAGAGCCCACATTTCCAGGGCCCGCAGCATCCCTGTTTATTGACACTGCTCCTCCGTAACGCGCTCCCGGAATATCCACTTAATTGGGGATGGATTACAGATTCACCTATTTATTCTGGACATTCTTGCAGAGGTCCTGAGCTAAAATTACACAAGGAACCAGGGAGCTGTTGAGGCTATTTATTTGTTCAAATAACTGGCGGGGCCTGGGGCAGACACCTTGGCTCTGGTGGGGCCAGGAAGGACCGGTGGAACCAACTGTGGGTCCTCCCTGCCTTTGGGGCTGGTCAAGAGATGGGCCAAGCTGGGTTTAGGGACAGGCTGGAAGGTCCATCCATGAGAATCAGAGAGTGGGAAGAACCTCCAGGATCATCGAGTCCAATCTCTGACCCAAAACCACCAGATTGTGAAGAAAAACCAAGATCTAAGGTCCCATCCCAAAGGCAAGGAGGGAGCTGAAACCCCTCCCTGGGTTTGCTGTTTCCATCAGATGGTGCTGTTCTGTCTCACACTCCAGCATTTTCCAGCTCAGGTCCCCAGCCCAGAGCTCCCTTTCCCTGCAGATCACTCACCAATATTTTAAATTGCCATTTAAGAGCATATTGCAAACGTGATCCTTTAATTGGTCACTGTTATGACTCTCTATTAGAGAAGACAAGTTTTTCCACACAAGGTAAGCCCTGAAAATGTTTAAAAACAACCCAGAGCTGATGTATTTATTATGCATTTCTTCATATATAAATAATTCCATGAAAAGGGGACGTAGTGAGTGGAAACTCCATTTAAAATGTGATCCCAGATGGTGGCAAAGCTCTAAAATTGCAAGGCAACATGTAAAGAAAGATTAACGACCTCAAGCAGGCCCAAATTTATGAGGTGAAAGCCCCTGTAATCCTGGAGAAAAATGATACCAAACCTTTGACCAGACAGCCAGAAAATACCTCTGCTTACTCCATGTGCCCTCTGCCATTTTACATTTTGCTTTAATGCCCATTATTTGGGGTTCAGTTGGTGCTTTCTCCTGCAGGCCAGAGGTTTTGCTGTGGTTCATGAGCATGGTGAGGGGTTTGCCAGCTCCCCCCAGGCACCAGTGATCAATCCAGGAATAGGAAAGTGATGGGAATAAGGAGTGGAAAGGAGGGAAAAACAGAGCCAGGACACCACAACAAGCCTTGAGCATCCCTGCAAGACCCAAAGCTCCCACGTGGAGTGGGCTGAGGGGACAGAGCGTGACAATTCCAACATTAACCCCTTGTTCTGCCCAGGTGGGAAACGCTCCAAAGGGAAGGATGTCAACATTTCTTCCCAAGGAACAAGGGTCATCCCAGGCCAGCAGCATCTTCCCTGCTCTGAACTCCAGCCAGGCCCATTCCCCTGGGACCTCTGGCACCTCCACACCCCCTGACCATGCTCCTGCTCATCACCCTGGCCATTCCCACCTCAGCCAGCTCACCTGGACTGTTTTACTGCAACAGTTTTCCAAGGATTTTCCAACTTTTTCCACAGAGCTCCTTGCACACTCTGGTGCCTTGAAGGGCAAGCCTATGGCTTTGGAGAGTGGAAGAACATATTTCTGAACACCTTTCAGAACATATTTCTGAACACCTTTCAGAACATCTTTCTGAACACCTTTCCAGGGGCTACACCCGCTCAGAGGACCCAGAGCTTTACCACTCACAACCCCAAAAACACCCCACGGCTGCTCTCCCACAGCCCCTCATTCCTTCATTTTTTTTTCCCTTTCACAAGTCCAGTGCTAAAGCCAGGACCAGTCTCCTTCAGAGGGCTTTTTCTCTGGTGTGTGCTCATAAACAGGAGCCCAGCACCAGGCCAAGGAACACACGGAGCCCCGGCTCGTGCCTGTGTTTGCATTAGGCAGCTCCGTGGCCTGGACGTTTACAGTCGGGTTGGGGTTTTTTTTTTTTTCCCCCCTTCCCTCTCCACAACTCGAGACAAACAGTGGGAGCTTTCATCCAAGGTGCTCACAAAGGGTAAATTGTGCCATTAGGAGCAGACTACCTGGTTGGCCACTGGAATTCTCCGAACTGGAACGCCAGCGCGCTCCCAGCCAACGCCAGCGCCGGCGGCGGGACGGGGAACGCGTTCAACTCTGCAGCTGCCCCTGGAGACAGAGCACACCCAGCACAGCACAACCATTCAGGCTGGAAAAGAGCTCTGAGGCCATCGAGTCCAAGGCCACCACCAAGCCATGTCCCCGTGTGCCACATCCATCTGATTTTAAACCCAGCACCGGCTCCACGGGAACCATCGCGAGTGATTTGGCTCTGAACCTCCCTGTCCATGAAAGAGCATTTCTAGAGTAGGATGGGATGGAAGTAAGACATCAGGAAAAACCAGGTTGCTGTCCCAAAGATGATGCCAAAAGCTTAGGAGAGCTTGTTTTAGGCTTTCTCCCCAGTAACAAAGGATGCAGCCGGAAAGAATTTAGGACAAGCAAAACAAGTCACAAGAAAACCCTTGGCCATGAGGAGCTGCTGTCCAAATTCTGCAGGGTGAATCCAGCAGCCAATTCTGCTCCCCCTCACCAAAGAACAAGGGCCTGGAGGGGCAGGACAAGGGGGAACAGCTTCAAACTGAAAGAAGGGAAAATTAAATTAGAGATTAGGGAGAAATCCTTTCCTGTGAGGGCGGGGAGCCCCTGGCACAGGGTACCCAGAGAAGCTGTGGCTGCCCCTGGATCCCTGGCAGTGCCCAAGGCCAGGTTGGATGGGGCTTGGAGCAGCCTGGGATAGTGGAAGGTGTTGGGGTTGGAACTGGATGGGTTTTTAGATCCTTCCCAACCCAAACCATTCTGATTCTATGACTCCATGGGCTGCACCTCTCCAGCAGTGACACAGGCACTGCATCTCCCAGTGTGGCCATCACTCCAACAACTCTTTGTTAAACAAAGGGTTAAATTAGTGACTCCTTACAAAAACACAACAATACCCCAGGACAATAACACACACACAGTGACACAGAACTTTAAACCCTACTAATGTTAGGAAACAGGCTGGGGCATCTCTGGAACTCCTGAACACAAAACCGCGCTTGTTAGAAATGTCCTGCTCAAGGCCTTCCTTGGGTAAAACCAATCATTAACTACATTTTAAAGGACACAATTTCAGGGAAGTTCTCCAGCACAGCCTTAATAACTCCAGTGGTTTCCCTTGTGACACACAAACGTGACAGATTCCAAGCAGCACGTGCCGGAGCAGGGAGCTGTGCTGTGATCCAGGAGGGAAGAAGCCTCTCCCAGCAGCACCAATCAACGCCCATCCCAATGTCCAAACCCTCTTGCCTCGAGCTCTGGCAACTTCTGCCCTTGTGTAATCGCTTGTTTTGTAAGTGTTGCTTGTTTCTGTGCTTTCCTTATAAAAAGAAATCAAGAAATTCTCCAGGCAGATAAATTCCACCCAATAAATGTGTCGCTCCTCTATCCCCATGGACATAATAACGCCCTCACTCTTGTCCCAACTTGGAGCACTCACAAATCACCATTCTAAATAAATCTGCCAACCCAAGGCAAGCAGCTCATTTTTAATAAAGCCTTTTACCTCCTTTCCTAACGCCAGACAGGATCCCAGAGCAGCTCAGAGCCCGAGGGATGGCAGCTCCCATCCTCTGTGCCAGCTGATCCTGGGGCTGCCATGGGGGTCCTGCCCCGTGTTTTTCTGGGATAGGTTTGGGGCTGGATTTCTCCATCCCAGCGCTGTAATGGGGCTTGTGCCTTGTCTTTAGCTGGGATCAGTTTTGGGCTGGATTTCTCCATCCCAGTGCTCCATTGGGGCTCATGTCCTCTGTTTACCTGGGATGTGTTTTGGGCTGGATTTCTTGGTCCTGGTGCCACCCTGGGGCTCATGCCCTGTGTATGTTTGGGATGTATTTGGGGCTGGATTTCTCAGTCCCAGTGCCACTGTGGGGCTTGTAGCTTGTCATTACCCATGATATGTTTGGGGCTGGATTTCTCCAACCCAGTGCTGTGACAGGGTCGGTTTGAGCCTTATGTTTTCCCAGGATATGTTTGGGGCTGGATTTCTCAGTCCCAGTGCCACTGAGGGGCTTGTGCCTTGTCTTTACTTGGGACAAGTTTTGGGCTGGATTCCTCCATTCCAGTGCTGTCACAGGGTTGGTTTATGCCTTGGGTGTTTTCCTGGGCTGTGTTTGGGGCTGGATTTCTCAGTGCCAGCATTGCTGTGGGGTCTGTACCCTGCGTTTCCCGGGACAGGTTCTGGGCTGGATTTCTCAGTCCCGATGCCACCCTGGGGCTCATGCCCTGTGTTTACCCAGGCTGTGTTTTGGGCTGGACTTCTCCCATCTCCCACCCCGCTGGCACCATCCCGTCACCCCCGGGAGCGGCACGCGCCGGCCCCAGACACTGCTCCCATTGATGCTGCGGGGCCGGGGCGATGCCGGGCTGGGGACTGGGGTGGGGGGGGTTTGCCTGCCGAAAATTCGGTGCTGGCTGGGTGTTTAATATTCCCCATCATGCAGGGCTGTTTCTGCTCGCTGCTGCCTGTCAGTTAAGCCCGGGGATGTTTATTTGAACGGCCACTTGTGGTCAAGGCTGGTGCCAGTTGTACGGCATCGGTTACGCAGATTTAGCGCCGGGGACTCGGCCCCCGGCTCCCCGAGCACGGAAGGCAGCCAGGGCTGCCCGGCCTAATGTGAAACAACTGAACTCTTCCAGCAGTCCCTGCTCCAGCTTTAACCCTTGCTAGGCAGGGGCTGGCTGCTTCCATGGCTCAGCTTTCCCACACCATCCCGTATCCTGGCCCTCGGCCCATCTCCTGCTTCCCAAACTCCCCCGGCAGCAAAACGTCTCCGGGTGATGATCTGAAAGCACCACAAGGAGCAGGGAATGTCCTCACTTGTCTAAGGAGGCAGTTTTTAGGGGAAGGAGAGGATTTTTATTGCTCCCATGGATTTATCATTGCTCTGAGGGCACAGTACCCTGCTGGGAGCGATCACAAATTAATTGAATTAATTGGAAAAGCCCTCCCAGACCATCGAGTCCAAGCCGTGACTGATCAGCACCTGGTCAAGCAGACAAGAGAGCTACAGGATGCTCTACACCCCTGCCTGGTGGGCTGACACGTGCTTGGGACACAAAGCCAGGCCCTGACAGGAGCCTGGCCTTGGCACAGCCCTGTCCCCAAGCCCAGGGCTCGTGGGGAGCCATCGGGAGAGCCCCTGCTGCCAGAGCCGGGTGCTCCAGCACTGAACAACCCAGGCCCCGCAGCAGAACCCTGCATCACTCCTGATCGCCTGGACAGGCTCCAAGATGCTAATCAGCCCCAGATTAAGTCATCAAGCAAACTGATGAGCAATCACATTCTGTCAGTCCAGCTGCACAGCATTACCCGGGAGCCGCCGGAGAGGGGAGGCGGCGGCGCGCCGAGGATCCGACGGGAGGGAAGCAGGAGGGCTCGGAGCTTGGAGGAGCCTGGAGGAGCCTGGAGGAGCCTGGAGGAGCTGTGCTGAGCTGCCACGGGCTCTGACAGCAGCAGCACCAGCTCCTGGCCCTCCTTCTGCTCCCAGAATTTGCCTCTTATTAAGCCAAGGTGATAAATGACCGTGCCCAACCTGACCTGGTGGCACTCCCAGAGCATCCCTGAATCACCTGAATTGTTTTCTGAAGTTACCACACCTGGCAAAGGCAGTTCTGTTTTCCACAGAGAAACATCAGCCTGTGGAAGTGCTTTAACTGGACCATCAAAGATGCTGCTAATAACTATGAAGGACAGTAATTAACAGAAACCTGTTAACGGTGAAGCGCATGGAAAATTGGCGCTCAAATCCCACCTCCATTTGGTGGGAATTTGTGAAGGGGGAGAGATTCCAGGCTTGTTCTAAACACAACCCCACTGGCTTTGCAGAGTTCTCACCCAGAGAGAGCTTTTTCCTAAAACCTGCCCAGGATTAAAACATGAAGAGAAGCAGCCTAAATGTCCAATAAAAGGATGCAAAAAAGCCTCTGGAAATATCAGCATAAAATACTAATTTTGAATTCTTCTACTCTAAAACCAAATAGGATAAAAACAGATAAATACTGGCAATATTAATGAAGAGAAGGATTTCTACTCGTATTTTAATACTGCTTGAGAGGAAATGAATTAACTGGAGCTGCTATCAGGGAATTGACTCTTTTTACAGATCCTGGACATGGACACACAGCACCACATCTCCAGCCATCCCTTCCCTGGGGTTTTCTCATCACTTTTTTTGGCTCCAGTGGGAACTCCCCTCCCAAGATGATGGTTTGCCTGGATGTGAACACCTGGAAAGTCACAGAATCCCTGGAGGGGTCAGGCTGGAAGGGCCCTCATTGGGAATCTTCTCTGCTCCAGCAGGGTCATCCCAGAGCACGGGATTGTGCCCAGACAGCTCTGGAATATCTCCAGCCAGGGAGATCCCACAGCAGGCACACAGGGAAGGGGGATGATGACATTTAAACGAGGGCAATGACCCACAGCCTCTTTTCAATTCCTTCCTCTAAAAACAAAAAATTAAAATTAAAAATAAAAAAATCTTTAAAAAAATAAAGAAAATACAAGAAACTCTGCATTTCAGGGCAGGTGATGGAGATGAAACCAGGACACAACATCAGACACTCCATAATAAAACCCTGGGAATAGCAAGGCCAAGCTGCACCGTGTTAAAATTCAAGGCTAATTTAAAATCTTGTTCCTTAGTGCAAAAGCTGGAAAGACGCCCGAGCAGAGGGAGGAGGGAAAAAATAATAACCAAGCCAATTGTATATTTCTCCTAGAAATTCCATGTCAGGAGGTACCTCAGGACTGCACCCGCGGGCTCCAATTTCAATAAATCAACACAGCGTGCGGGGCAACGGTAGCACAGAGCCCTGCTCTCCCCGCAGAACCCAGCCAGGTAAAATCACCAGGAACAAAATGCCCATTCTTCCTGCTCCTTGGCAAGGGGACAAATTACTTTCTGCACCTCGCTGTGTTGAAGGAGTGGTTATTAAATGCAGTCGGGGCTGCCTTTGCAGCTGGACTCAGACCCAGGGCGGGATGGAGCAAGAGCTGCCAGCCAGGATGAGGCCACCCCCACGCTCCTCCCTGCCCATCCCAGGGTTTCAATGACTCGGATTTGGGGTCAGGATGAAGCTGGATAGACACAGAGATGTGCACACAGAGTTTTTTGCCTGATAATTGATGGGATTATTCTGATGATCACAGCCCAGTCCTGAGCGCGGAGCGAACCAGGAGGTGAGAGGTGCTCCCAGCTCATCCCAAATGTGTCTGCACACAATAAAATCCCCCTGGTTTTGGCTCAAGAGCAGCTTCCCCATGTCTGGGACACAGTTATGTGAGAGCCCTGAAAACAGCAGGGAAGGCAGGGATCAGGAAGACTTAGGAGAGGAAAGAAAAAAATGGGGCTGGCCCCAAAACACAATATCAAATCATTACTCTGAAGAGGGATGTCCCCATCTCCTTGTGTACCACCTCCACTGTCCCCCCACAAGGACATTTCACACCACTTCTACTACAAATCATTTTACATTTCCTTTACAATCAACCCCCCTCCTCTGGTGTCACTTTGTTACTGGACGGGACCAGAAGCTCCAACTCCAGGCATTATCCCAAAGGATAAAGGGAAAAGCCAGGGTTTGGAGCCCTTCTAACTCAGTGCTGAGGAGACAGTTGGTGGGAACAAAAAAAAAGTGTATAGAGATTTCTAGAACAGATTTGTCCTTTATTACCCCTGAAATCTGAATTTTCACCGAGTCTCCCAGCACGTGAGATTTTGGCAAGTTCTGACTGAGAGAAATGGGGTTTATTCCAGTCACAGCCAGCACATCCAAGTGGTGACTGGCTCCTGGAAGCCACTGGGAGATGTCCCACAGCCAGTGACCCTGAGTGCTCCAGAAACACAGCAGGGAAAAGTAAAGACTTCAGGATCCAACAATTCCATATAAAAAAAGCAGTCAGCCCAAATTTAGCCACAGGCTCGTCCCTCAGGAAACGACTGCACGTGGCACTCAGAGCCCTGGGGGTGACAAGGTGATGCTCAAGGATCCAAAGGTTGGATCTTGGATTCTGGGATTCAGAGATTTTGGAGGTGAGACACACAAATTTGGGTTTTCTGTGCAGCATTTCTGCACAGACACAGACTTTCCCTGGATAACCCCTCAGCTGTTTGTTGGGATTCAATTCCATCTTTGGCTGCCCCATTAAACACCTCGGAGACTTCGTGCCTTCCACAAAATATTCCAAAAGGCAGCTCCTGGCCCACACAGGCAGCTCAGTGCCTTCAAAGTGGGCCCCAACCCCAAAGGAGAGCTGCTAGAACCTCTCTACTGGTGATTAACATGTTTCCAAGTCCATGCATTAATTAAAATAAAATTAACACGCCAGGAAAGGAAACTCCTGAACAGAACTGGCCATGAAAACATCTTTAGTTCAGCACAGCCAGCAATTTCCTCCTGTAATTAGGGAAAAAGTAGTTATGGAGCTGACCCTGCTTTGTGTTAATGACAACATTCCCAAGGATTGGGAATGAACTGGAATTTGGGAAGCCCCTTGGGGTTGGATGGGCAGGAAAGTCCTCTCTGGATGGAGGAGCCAGCGCAGAAAAACATGGAAAGGGATAATTTAAATCGGATTTAAGAACTGAGACCACTGCGGCTGCCTGAAGTGCAGATCCCCCACCTCATGGATGCCATCCAGGCCCTGCAGAGCTCATGGAACAGTCGTTTTTTCCAAAAACAAGGAACCTTGGGAATACTGGCATGAGGAGCTGCTGGAGAGCAAGGCCAAAGGCAGAGAACCCCTCTTTGCTCCAACACCTGAACTCCCTCCCCCATGGCCTCACCCTAAAATCACAGCTCAGGTGGAAAACAGCAATTGCTGAGAAGGAGGAGGAATTACTGCAAGGAATTCAGGATAAGGTGCCATGGTCAGTGGAAAGTGCCCAGGGCATGGAATCTATTGGTTTGTAATCAATAAGAAATATCCCACACTGATTCTGTGCCACATTACACCAAAATACCTTTTTCCAATATCAGTGGTGGAAAACTTCTAACCATCAATTTTAGGCTGAAATCCTCAAAATCATCACATGAACGCTGAATTCTAAAAAGTGACAACTTATATGATCAAAAAAAAAAAAATTAAGCAAAATCTCCCTGCTTTGTTTTATCCAGGCCCTTGCAAAAAGAGAGAGAACCCCTCACATGAATAAAACAGATTTGATATTGATAATATTGATAATTCCCTCCCTGGCAGCTCCCAGGAAAGGGTTAACCCTGGCAAACACTGGAGCTCTGTGGCGTGCACAGCCCAGAAGGAGCTCCCAGCCCAAAATGAAACACCAGGCAAAGCTGTCCTGCATTAGGGGCACTGGAACTCCATAATAATTTATGAACTGGACTCTGGTTTTTTACACCCCGGGCCCAACAATGGCGAGGCAGGAGGTCGGAGGAAGCCGAGGGTTAAAGGTGATTCTGTATTACCTGAATTCCCTTCAATAACTCAACACATGACCATTAGCCTGCTTTATCTGCCTCTATTAAGAAGAACTGATGAAAACTTTTAATCTGCTTCCCCATGGCTGCGAGCGCTGGCGGGGATGGGAGATTGTTTTGGTGGGAGCAGGGAAATGTATTTGTGAAAAATTAAAGTAGAAGTGGGGAGTGCCCAGCCCTCAGCAGGGATTGAGGAGCTGTGTCCTCGCTGTCCTGGCTGTGGGTGACACTGCCCTGTGGTGGGGAAGCCCAGCTCAGGGATAGATGGGACATCAGGGAGGAATTCCTGGCTGGGAGGGTGGGGAGGCCCTGGCACAGATTCCCAGAGAAGCTGTGGCTGTTCCTGGATCCCTGGAAGTGCCCAAGGCCAGGGCTTGGAGCAGCCTGGGAATGTGGAAGGTGTCCCTGCCCATGGCAGATGATCCTCAACTTCCTTTCCAACCCAAACCATTCCATGATTTCTGGGAGAAAACATCCACCACAAATTTCCACTGACTCACTACAGGTGACAAATCCCATTTTTCCCTACACCAGGATGACTTTCTGCAGATTCCCTCATGTCCTTCCCACTGCCCCACGGGGTTCTTGGTTTTACCAATCCCACCCTGCAGCCCTCCTGCTCCCACAGCATCCCAGGCACACATCCCAGGATCTTCATTTGGAACTGGATTATGTATTTATTTATTTGGTAATCCCTTTGGAAGCAGATTATTTATTTAACTTTTTATTTATTTATCCAGTAATTCCTTTGGAAGTGGATTATTTATTTAATTTTTTATTTATTTATCGGGTTATTCCTTTGGAAGTGGATTATTTATTTAATTTTTTATTTATTTATCGGGCTATTCCTTTGGAAGTGGATTTTTTTTTTATTTATTCCTTTGGATGTGGATTATTTATTTCTTCTTTCATCTGGAAGTGAATTTTTTATTTATTTATCGATTTTTTTCATTTGGAGGAGGATTATTTATTTATTTATTTATTTGGGTATTCATTTGTAAGTGGATTATTTATTTATTTATTCATTCATTCATTCATTCATTTGGAGGTGGATTATTTATTTCTTCTTCCATTTGGAAGGGAATTATTTATTTCTTTATCTATCTTTTAATTTGGAGGAGACTTTATTCATTTATTTATTTATTTATTTGGAAGTTGATTATTTATTTATTTATTCCTTTGGAAGTGGATTATTTCTTTTTTATAAATCTATTTTTTCATTTGGAGGAGGATTATTTATTTATTTATTCCTTTGGAAGTGGATTATTTCTTTTTTTTTTAATGTATTTTTTCATTTGGAAGTGGATTATTTATTTATTTATTTGTTCATTCATTCATTTGGACGTGGATTATTTATTTATTCCTTCATTTGGAAGGGGATTGTTTATTTATTTATTTGCAAAGCCAAGCCAGAGGCATCTACTGCCTGAGAGCCTCCACAGACTTGAGCCGCTGCTTTAGGAGTGCAAATTGGGGGTGTTTAAGGAACTTCCAACAGAAATAAACACTTTGGGCCCAGAGCAGAGGGAAAACACTGAGCAATCCCCAAAATCTGCCCAACCGCAGGTGACAAATGGAAGAGCTTCAGTGCACATTGCCAGGCTGCCCTGGCAGGTGATTCCCCTTTGCAGGCACATCCATCACCCCACTGACATTCCCAGCACACGAGGAAACTCCTCCTGGGGGCTGGGTTTTTGGGAGAGCAGAAGCAAGGCTGGCTCAGCTCAGGGGATCACTGGGATTTATCCTCAGCATGGGACAGTGCTGGGTTCCCTCCTCAGGCAGATGTCTCCCGGCCCGGCAAGCCACCAGAGGCAGTGAAGCCCACAGGCATCTCTGTGGGTCCTGACCACCTTGGTCTCCTGCCCTTGTGAGGGGTTTCCTGCTGTGGGTGGCTCCAGAAATCACAGAGGGACTCTCAAGGGAGACAGCAGCACCTTTTACTCGCCGAAGAGCCAGACCTCGAGTGCCTCGAGAGGCGCTAAACGCTGACTTAAATACAGAGAGCAACAGCCAATAGGAACCAAGAAACGGTTGACTGACAAGAACATGCAACCAATGGGGAGGAACTAAGGGTGGAGCCCAGGCCTGCCCACCAATCACCAAGGGGCTTCAGCGGAACTTTCTAGAAGTAGAGGGGTGGCCAAGGGTGATTGACAGGGGCCCTTGGGAGGAGCGAGGGAGGCTGAGGGCTGAAGGAGGCCTAAGATGGACGGAGGAACCCAGGGACAAACCATACAACAAAACCAACAGGGGAGATGGGGCAAACCAAACGTATCAGAACATCGAACACAAACCCCAACAGGACAGGGCTCCGGGAAATGCAGGAGCTCAGCGAATGCAGCCCCAGGGCCAGGATCCACAGCACAGCCTGTCCCTGTCCCCCAGGGCAGTGAATTCCCTGTGATCAATTCCCTTTGATCAGCACAGGGCCCCAGTGAGCAGGGTGGGTGTAGGATGGGAGCACTGCCAATCCCTCTGGACCCTCCAGTTCCCATTCCCAGCACAGACAGGGCAAAAGCAGCCGGAACAGGAGTCATTTCCTCCACCCCCTGTTCCTGCTGTGCCCACCCCGGATGGCACCAGCACCACCTCCCTGTTCCAACCAAACCAACGAAATTTGGGTTAATCCTGGGTAGCACGAGGCTGGAAAGAACTTTATGTACTCAGATTCCAGGCCAGGAAGTTGAGGACAAGGGGGATCAGGTGCCTGCAGTCCCCTGGGATGGGCAGGACATGCCAGGGATGTGCAGCTTCCACCCACCAAACCCCAGGGTGACCACAGAGGAACAGGGGGTGGCACCAAGGCTCAGAGCACCCCAATTTCTACAGGCACAGAACCACAGAAGCTCTAAAATAAAACCCCTGGGTGCTTAAACCAGCCTGGAGCCCAAGGGACAGGGATATTTTTAATTTAATAACCAGGTACAAACAAGGTGGGGAAGGCAAAGGAGCTGCTTTTCCTTCCCAGCAGCTCCACAAGGGTCAGAACATCCCCGTGCTGGTGACAAACTGTTATTTGTATTTATTTGTGTGTGCTGGGGCTCAGGGGAGGAGCTGAGGGTGTGGGGGAGCAGCAGGCAGAGCACTTTGATGATGATGATGATGCAAAACCCCATTTTCAGAGTGAAATCACAAAATCCCAGAGTCCCTGAGGTTGGAAAAGCCCCTCAAGGTCATCGAGTACAAACTGTGCCCCATCCCCACCTTGTCCCCAGCCCAGAGCACTGAGTGCCACCTCCAGGAATTCCATGGACACCTCCAGGGACTCCAAACCTCCCTGGGCACTTCCAATGCTCAGAATTTTGTCCTTCAGTTCTGTGTTTGACACCAAAAAGAGAAATAAATTCGTGATTAAAGTAACGAATTCCTCTTCCAGACCATGGGCTAACCAAGGGATGAGGGTATCCACAGTTCCCTGCCTGCCTCCCCAGAGCAGGGACTGGAATCCCAAGGAATTCCATCCCCCTGCCACAGGTCTGAAACCCCAAAAGCCGTGGGGCCACCAAAGGTCTGTCCCTGTCCCCAGGCTGGGCACAATGGGGACTTTACTGGGTCCAGGAAATCCCACTGAGCCCGAGGAGAGGGTGGGAAGTGAGGGAGGAAAGGCAAATCAGGGATTTCACACCTGGAATACGTTTAGGAAATGCAATTAAAACAACCAATCCCTGTTAATAAACTGCTGGTTTGAGACTCCTGCTCCTCTGGACACCCTGTGCCAGGGCTTCCCCACCCTCTCAGCCAGGAATTCCTTCCCAAAATCCCATCCAGCCCTGCCCTCTGGCAGTGGGGAGCCATTCCCTGTGTCCTGTCCCTCCATCCCTTGTCCCCAGTCCCTCTCCAGCTCTCCTGGAGCCCCTTTAGGCCCTGGAAGGGGCTCTGAGCTCTCCCTGGAGCTTTCCCTTCTCCAGGGGAACATTCCCAGCTCTCCCAGAGCAGAGGGAGGAGAAGCCCCCGCACCCAGATTGGCAACTCCAGGCTGGGAGAAGCAGAATCCACTAAATAAAAATAAAAACCAGGGATAAACCAAACCTTTCTCCTCTCCCTGTAACCCTCACATACAGGAACAGGAACTGGAAGTTGACTAGTCCGGGGTTTTAAATCCCCCAGGACCCAAACCCAGCCCTTCCTCCCCCTCTTCCCCTAAAGCCCCGTGGAATCTTCCAGCAGGTAAGAAAATCAAAGCCCGATTAGAGCTACTGTAACTCCCCAATTGTTTAGACATAATTGTCTAAATAATATAAAGGGCTTAATTAGCAAGATCATCAACATAAAGGCAGATTTGAATAAACATTCACTTAGTCAGTCAGGAGCAATTAAGGTTTCTCTTGATAAGAGCAATCTCAGCTGGATGCAGATGTTTTTAATAATGCAAATATTTTTCCTACTCGGAATAATTAAGCCCAGCATTTTTGAAAAGAAGCTCTGCAAAGGCTGGTGCTGGGAATAATCAATATTTCCCATTCTCCCCCAAGAACCACATCATGAATGTTTGATCAGGGAATTTTTAACAGCAAGGGAAGTGTCCTCACACTGAGGATTTACAAGAAATACTTTTGTGTCCCACTTTAGTCAAATAAAAAAAAGAAAAATCTAGCTTTTAAAATCTCTCCCAGCCCAAACCATTCCAGGATTCCCTGATTCCAGACGAAATAAGAATATAAATGCAATTTTTACCCAATGACAGGGGGTTTCTAGGCATTAATACAAATGGAAAATGCCCAATGGGGTATTTTCAGGGGCAGATGAATGAAGCACTCACAGGAATGAACTCCTGTGATAGATCTGATGAAGTTCCAAACCAAATGACTGCTCCTGGTTCCTCCTCCTGTGCCTGATCCATCTGCACACGCTGCTGATCAGCTCAGCCCTGCCTCCCCTCTGCCCCAAACCGCGTTTAAAACACAAATAATAATAATAAAACATCATAAAAACGTCACCAGACAGAGCAAACACACCAGAACCCCGAACCTGCTCTCGCTCATATTTTGTCCCAGCCCCTATAAAATTAACTTTTACAACTTTTACTGGCAACTCCAAGCCGGGTTGAAATTAT
Source organism: Alaudala cheleensis (assembly GCA_013398995.1). Classification (NCBI taxonomy): domain Eukaryota; kingdom Metazoa; phylum Chordata; class Aves; order Passeriformes; family Alaudidae; genus Alaudala; species Alaudala cheleensis. The sequence goes on from VWYE01012399.1 coordinate 85,959, forward strand.
TCTCTGATTACTGTGCCCATATATCTCAGGGCAGGCAGTGACCCTCATCCAATTACCTTCAGGAACACTTTGCACACATCCAGGCTCCACAATTAAATCTGGGATAACCCACACCCCACTCCCAGGGAGGAAAAGTCTCTCTGGATGATTTGAAACGTGGCAAAAGCAAAAAAAAAAAAAATTTAAAAAGTTGCGCTTTTAATCCCCAAAATCGATCATGCACAAACTTTAACAGCCTGGGAGGGTTGTGAGGGGGTTTTTTGTTGTTGTTTTTCAAACACAAAAAACCAAATAAAAGCCCCCTCAGCAAGCAGGGTGCTGGCTTTAATTTCCTTGAGTAAACAGCGTGTTTGCAGGGAATACCTGGAATTTCAGCTCGTTACTGCCCTATGAAATATGTCTCCAATGCCAGGCCTGGCTGGGGGATTTAAGCCTGACTTAGTGCAGTTGCTGCAGCCCAAGTGTCAGGAGGTGGAGTTTAATTAGCCTGGGCTGTGCTGGGCACTGGGATCAGATTCTGCTCAGGCTGAGCAGCTTTGGCTCCAACAGCCCCAAAAGAGGAGGAGGGCCGGGAATGGGGTGCAAATTCCAACTGGAGCAGACTGGAGCCAGCTCCCAGATTGCTCCAGGTTTGGGGGGGGATGGATTCCCATGACATTTATCCCATTGGATTTGTCCAATTGGATTTGTCCAATTGGATTTATCCCATTGGATTTACCCCACTGGATTTATCCCACTGAATTTACCCCATTGGATTTACCCCACGGGATTTACCGCATGGGATTTATCCCATTGGATTCATCCCTTCGGATTTATCCCATAGATTTACCCAGTATTCCAACTGATACTGGATTTATCCCATTGGATTATCCCAATGGATTGACCCTGTTGGATTTATCCCACTGGATTTATCCTGCTTTAAGGTTTCCCACCAGCTCTGGAGGAGCAGAGATCCTCTGGAGAGAGGGGGATGCTCCCAAAGGATGCTCCCAAAGGATGCCCATCCCTTGGGAATGCTCCCCACGCAGCCTGGCTCTGCTCCTCCCCTCACAGGGAACATCCCAGTGATCCCAGTTTAATTCCTGAGGGACTGGGGACACAATTCCCACCTCCATTTATCCCAAATTTATGATGGACACATTCCTCACTCTGCTCCCCAGCTGCAGATCCCCCTGGAAAAGGGGGAATTTTTGGGGAAAACCTCTTGTGGGCAGAGCCAGGGAGCACAAATGAAATGTGGAGGCTCAACAGGCCTGGAATGGTTTGAAATTCCAACTGAAAAATATGAACTGCAGTATAAAATCTGTAATTCTATGTACCACTGTGTGCAACAGCCACTGCCTGAAAACTTGGATTTGTCATGAAAACATGAATAGAAGAGACTCAGTAATAAAAAGGCAGAAAATCCCAACTCCAGAGACATCCAGACTTGCTCCAGCAGCATTCCCAAAAGCCAGAGCTCAGCCAGCAGATAAAGAGCAGAGCAGTGCAAACCCTTGCAGGGAAAAGAGGGAATTGGCTACAAAAAGCAAATCCAAAGGATGAACCCCAAATGAAGCAGCACAGGAGAGGGGCACAAACAGAATCCTAAAATCTCCTGAGCTGGAGGAGGTTCCACAAGGATCATCAAAGCCAGCTCCTGGCCCTGCACAGGACAATCCCAATGGCCAGCTCAGTGCCAGGAGGAGGAAAATTCCCACCAAGGAGTTTTTCCCAAGATGCTTTCAGGAGAGCAAATTTTGGCTAAAAGTCAAATATTTGGATAAAAATCCAATATTCCCATGGGCTGGCACCTTCCCAGCACGATCTCATGACCACGAGAGCCATCAGCTTCACCTGAGCCTGCCACAACCTGGGCATCATCCCAGGTTAAAAATTGAGATTTCTAAAGATAAGAGTGTTAAAAATCCAACGAGAGGAGTGGCTCCACCAGCTCCGGGGCTTCGGGAGGGAGCTGGAGAGGAAGGCACGCTGAAAAGAGCTGTCAGGAAATCCTCCCTTCCAAAGAACTGGAGAGCACAGGCAGGGAATGGGGAAGAGGAGTGTGAAAACTGGAGAGGGAGGAGGAGGAGGAGGCCCCGTGATGCCCTCAGGTATTCCATGTGCAGCTCCTGGGGATGCACAAAGGGCTCCTTCTTCCGAGGGGAGAGGGAGCCAAGCAGAACATTCACCGTGCCTAATTAATTTCGGCCCCTCAATTACCGGGGGGATCTCGTGACACAGCTTTATTTGTAGCCTCTTTCCCCCCTCCTTTTTTTTTTTTTTTAATAAACAAAAAGCAGATAAGAAGCGTGACACCTTTAAGGGCTTTACAATGGCTTTACAACGGCTTTACAATGGCTTTACAATGGCTTTCCTGCCAGCTCATCCCACGTGGAAAGGCTTGTGCTGCCTTTGGGAGCCCCAGCGCTCATCCCTAATCGGATCATCCCTGTGCCAGCCACCAGGACATCACACAGACACGGAATGGAAGGGACCCTACAGCCCATCCCATTCCCTTTCCACAGGCAGAGACACTTTCCATCGGAATTTCCATCCAAATCCTCCAGGCAAGGGAAGTGCAAGTGGAAAAGGGCTAAAAATGGAATTAACTCAGATATCAAAGCAGGGAAAAAAAAAAGAAGTCCTATTTTATTAGAAAAGATTTGCTGCCTCAGTGGCTGCGTTTGGGCAGGAGATGCCCGGAGTTCCTGGACAAAAACCACAGGAATAAACAACACTGTGGGCTGTTTGCTTGGGTTGTTTTTAACTGGAAAGGGAAAATTGTTGTTTCTACAGCCCAACAGAGATTTCCACATGAAAATAATTCCCCAAACCCAGCAGGGTCAGAGCTGCTGCCTGAGTCAGGATGGGGAATTGGGGACTTTCACACCAGAGCCAGACTCTCTGAAAATGTGACAACACCTTGAGAGCTTTGGGGTGAAGCCCTTGGGGAAGAGCCCAGCGTGCTCCCTCCTCCTGCTGTCCCTGCACAGGACAGGGAGCAGCCACGGGCTCTGGGAATAATGGGGACATTCTTCCTCCCACCCCGAGCCTCCCACGGCAGGGCCTGCCACAGGAACGGCCCCATTTGCATTTAAAGGAACAAAGGGACATTCCCTGAGCCCCCCGGGGCTGGAAATAAACCCCAAAGCCACGAGTGTGCCTCCACAAATCCAGGGGGGAATTTCATGGGGTGGTGCTGAAGAAAACCAGGATCAGCCATGGTGGATAATGTCAAATAAATTCATGCTCTGCCTCTCACAAAACAACTTCTGCCCAATCCAGGAGCTCTTCTCAAGGAGAAGAGCAACATGAAGCCTTCAAAGAAACCAGGAAGCAGCCAGTTTTCCACAGATCCCTGGTTTAGCTCCACAAAAGCCAGCAGAGGCCTTCCCTTGCCCCAGAGGGAGGGTTTGGGATGCTCCAGCACTTCAGGAAGCACAGGATGGGCTCTGCCAGAGACAGCCCTTAGGCTCTGCTTTGGGATCTGGCAGGAGCAGCTGGATCTCTGGGATCTGCTCCCATCCAGGAGGAGCTCCTGGGGCAGAGCTGAAGGCTCTGACAGCACCAGCTCCTCCCCAGCTTTGTGTCCCTCATGGACACACCGTGCCAAAGCCACCAGAGCTGGAATTCCTGGTTCCTCCAGCTCTGCATCCTCCTCCTCATCCCACATCCATGTCCTTGCTCCAATGCCACCAGCTCCATGTCACCTCAGCATTCCCAGGGTTTCAGCCATCCCAGCCCTGCTCCCCTCCCACCTGTGCCACGTTTCCCTTCTCCAGCAGCACAGATTTGGTTTCAACCACATGATCCCGAGATTTTGTGCACCCACATCCATAAAAATCCTGTCCTGGAGTGTCACAACTCTCCCACCAGAGCTGCTGATGGAATTCCTGCCACTGGAAAAGTGGGAATACCCCAAAGCCACTGTGGAGCAGAGTAAATGCTCAGCTGGGAACCACAAAGTGCCTTGGAATTCCTTTCCTTCCATAAAGATAAGCCTTGAATCCCCATGGAATGAGCAGATCCCACTGCAGGCCTGACCTGGAATTTGGGGAGAGGAGCAACTCCTGATGTTTTTGGGCTCTCCAAAGGCTGCTTTAAATGAGAAATGGAAAAGGAGAGGCCTCCCCTGCCACACAACTCAACATAAAGCACATTTTTGGGCAAACTTCAAAAGTTTAAACCACCCCCGAAACTCGGGCAGAGAACAACTTCAATTTGGCAAAACACCAGCCGTGCTTGGAACCCCAAATCCAGCCAGAGGAATGCTGGAATGGGAGGGATGCTTCAGAAGGAGATAAAGTATTAAATTTCTGCTAAATCTCAAGCAATAAAATCACACTGGAGCTTGGAGGGAAGGGAATGAAAAGGAATTGCCTGGTGGAATTTGTGTTTCGTTTGCTTGAGAGGGACATTTTGGAGTTTATCAAAACCAGCTGCTGTCACAGCCACACATCCCTGGTCCTGGAACAGGGATGTGATTTATCCCACGAAATCTGTGAACCAAACAGGACAAAGCTCTCAATATCTCCTCTAATAAATTCTTTCAGCAGGTAAAGCAAATCCTGCAGCGAGTTTTCCTAATGGGTTACAATGACAAAAATCAGGAATCCAAGAGCTCTGGGTGGTTTTGGATTTTTAATGGGTTTGGGGCTCTCCAAGGCCACAAAACCATTAAAAAAGTGGAATATTAATTGATGAGTTAATTACTGGCCACTGACACCTGTAACTCTGACACTCCCATGGCAAGCTCAGGTCCTGGATGAAGCAAATTCCCAGCAAGGAGTTTTTCCCAAGATGCTTTCAGGAGAGCAAATTTTGGCTAAAAGTCAAATATTTGGATAAAAATCCAATATTCCCATGGGCTGGCACAAACACATGACCACATCAGGCATTGAGGAAATTCCTGGTTCCACATCCAAACCCAGCTCCTGGGATTTGATGGTCCTCATTCCCTTTCCCAAGCCACGGGACAAACTGCAGGAGAGAAGCCCAAGGTCTGGCATCACCTTGGGCTCAAATCTACCAGCTGGAAAAGTGGGGATCATCCTCAGGAAAGCAGGAGTTGGGAAGTGGCAGTGAAATCCATGGATGAAGGAAGGACCACAGTAAGAAAAGGAGACCTAAGAAAGTAATTTCTCTGTTTTTTGGGATCTCTTCTGTAACAGCAGGAGAAACAAACTTCATCATTTCATCCACTCTTCCAGGATAAAAATTCCTCCCTGGAATCTCCAGCAGGACCTAAAAAAGGAGGTGGACTAAAAATCTCCAGGGAGATAATCAGTGTATGGGTACAGAGGGGTTTGGTCTGGGAATGTCACAGCACACCCTACAAGGGGCTCTCCTGCCACAAAACCCACAGGGATTGGCTCCATCATTGCAGGGAATGGGGTCAAAATACAATAAAAGGCTCCTGGATGTGCCAAGGAGCTCCTGGGACAACTCAGGGAAAGGCAAACCTAAACTTCTCCATGAGGATCTGGCTAAATGAATAAATTTGAATTAAAAACCAAAGGGATTTCACTCTGCTTTGGTCACCACCTTCAACCAGCAGCACAAAAATATCCAGAATCTGGTACAGAGATGTGAGTTTGGATCAGCAGTGAGAGATTCCATGGAAGGGGAGGAATCCAAGCAGCCTCTGGAGCAGGGCCAGAGCTGCTCCCAGGCCCCAGCACAGCCCCAGGGCAGCAGTGACCCCCTGACCCCACTGCCCCCTCAGCCAGCAGGACCCAGCCCTCCCCACCCACTGCTCCCTACAAACACCTCTGCAGCCAGATTCCTGGGATTTATCATCCCATTGATCCCTGCACTGCCAGGATTTAGGGACAGCTTGTGCCCTGTTTCACTGCAATGCTCTTATTGCTGTTCACACCCCTAAAATGTGAAATGGATCCCAAAATGCATCCCCAAATCCCCCTGTCTGCAGCACCACCTCCCAGCCTTTATCCATGGAACAGGCAGCCCTTTGTTCTTCCATGGAGGAGAGTGTGAGACCCATCCTGTCCTGTCCTAAAGGGAACTTTTCCTTCAGCCCAGGGTGTAAATTGAACCAAAGTGCCAGAGGAACAGCCAGGAATTCCAGAGGAACAGCCAGGAATTCCAGAGGGCTGTCCCAGAAGCCCCCAGCCCCAACAGCTCCCGTGTAGGTGGCAGGTAAAATCCTGGAGGAGAGGAAACATCAGAGAGCCAGGAGAAGTCAGGAACATCCTGGCTGGCAATTCAACCCATTCCATGGGTGATGTCGAGGCAATCCCACTAAAATCCTGGATTCTTGCCCAAAAAAAAAGGGCTCTGGGAGGGAGATGCTGCAGCCCCTGGCAAAGCACAGGACAGGAAATCTGGATTTGTCCTGGAGGATAAAACAGGAGAAGGTGCTGAGCCAGGAGTGAAGGAAATCCCTGCTCCCCTGAGGCCCTGGAGGGTCCCACTCCTTGTGCTGGGTCATTCCAGCTTGGAAGGAGATCGAGACCCAAAAATTCCTACAGGACACAAACACAGACACTAAACAGGGCTAAAAATGGATAAATGGGTTTAAACGTCCAGAGGGCAGGGCTGGATGGGATATTGGGAAGGAATTCCTGGCTGGGAGGGTGGGGAGGCCCTGGCACAGGTACCCAGAGAAGCTGAGGATCCCTGGAAGTGCCCAAGGCCAGGTTGGATGGGCTTGGAGCACCCTGGGATAGTGGCAGGAATCCCTGCCATGGGGTGCAGGAGCCCGGAGAGGCACCAGCACCTGAACTTTCATCTCTGCAAGTTCCAAATCCAGCTCCTGTCTGCAGCATAAACCCAAAGCTCAATGAGGAAAGTCAGGTTTGACTGGCTCTGAGAGCCCCCTTTGATAACTGTGCCCGAATTACCCTTCCTTGGCTGCTGCTCCCTGCTGTCACTCCCTGTGCACTCTCAGAGTTCAGGTTCAATGCTCAAAGGGAGGCAGATGTCCATCAGCCCTGCTTACCAACACAGCTGCTGAGGGACAGGGGAGGGAAGGCACTTGGAGCTGCCTGGAGACCTCAGGATGCACCCAGCTCCCTGCCCATGGGGAACTCCTGCTGGAGCTGCTGGAAAAACCCTCTGTGATGCTTTTCAGCAACTTCAAAGTGTGGCAGCTTCACTAAAAATCATGAATGAGTGACACAAAGAGCCCAGAAGCATTCCCAGCCCCTTCCTGCTGCTGTTGGATTCCCCACATCTGCACTGGTGTTGCCAATCCCTCAGCTGAGATCAGAGCAGGGCCTCACATCACCTGCCAAGCTCTCACAGGCTGCTAAAACTGCAATTAAAACTGGAATTAAAATATTCCTCAGGGCCAAGGATAACACATTCCAGGATTTCCATTGTGGGCTGGCAAAGATTTACCAGCCCTGGTAGATCCCTGGTGGGGCAGGGCCACCTCCATGGGGACACTCTTTCAGGAGTGACAGGGATCAGGGAAGGGTTCTGCAAAGAGCCACCTCCATGGGGACACTCCTTCAGGAGTGACAGGAATGAAGGAGGGGGTTCTAGACAAGGCCACCTCCATGGGGACACTCCTGCTCCTTCAGGAGTGACAGGGATGAGGGAGGGGGTTCTGTCCCCCTGCCCTGCTCAGGTGAGACCCCACCAGAGGGTTCCAGCACACTTCCAGAGGAGGCTCCAGGATGGTCAGAGGGATGGAGCAGCTCTGCTGGGAGAGCTGGGATGGTTCAGCCTGGAGAGGAGAAGCTCTGGGGTGACCTCAGTGTGGCCTTGCAGGACCTGAAGGGGCTCCAGCATTGCTGGTTGGTGACTCCCCACTCTCTTCTCTGCACGAGCAGGCAGGGCCTGACACCCTCCAGGTATAAAAGCAGAAATATTCCTGAGGGAAAAGAGGGGTGGAAAGGGGATTTTGGTCCCAACTCACCAGTGGTGAGGAACACTGCACTGGGAGAAGAGCAGCAGGACTGCAGGGGTTCTCCTGCCTTAGGGGAGTTCATGGAACTCCTTGGCTCTGGGATAAGAAATCCTGCTCCTTGCTTGTCCCACCAAGCTTTAACTCCATCAGCAGCTGGTGGGAAAGCCCAGCTCCAAGGAAAGGTGGGCACTCCCTCACCTCCTCCCAGAAGCCATCAATGCATGGATGGCTGCAGACGCTGTCCCTGTGCTCCAGCCAGATGGACCCAGTGTGACAGTGGGGAATTCCCTCCTGTCCTGGGCTCCCTGGATGGGATCCAGATCACTCCTGCCACATGTCCTGATCCATGCCCTTCCAGCCACTGAGACTGAGAGGGAACAGGAAGGATCTGATCCTTGGAAAACACAGATCAGTGGATTGGTGGACAGCAGGAAGAAAAATGCCATTTTTAATGTGGATGTTTCCACGACCTTGGCAAGGGCAGCAAGTCACAATCCCTGTTTTCCGTGTAAATTGGTCAAGAGGGAAAAGCCTCTGAGAGGAGAGAGCTTGGAGGAGTCAAAGCTTTTCCCCTGGAATGGGGAATGACAGCAGGGTTAGGAAAAGATTTTATTTCTTTGTCCTGAGCTATTTGGAGGCAGGCTAGAAAACCTGGTTGTAAAATTCCTTAACTAGAAATCCCAGGAAGTGGAAAAAATGGGTCTGAAAAATGGGAATACTCCAAAGGCTGGGAAGAGAAACCAATGGCTCATATCTGGCACCACACAGGGATTTCACAGCTTCAAAATCATTACAAATTAAAAATTCCAAATTAAAAACAAACTGAAAAAAAAAAAACCAACAGGAAAGAGTGTCCTGTTTTAAAGTGGTGGGAAAAGGCTCCCTCCTGCTTTTATGTGAATTTTATTCCCAGAGTGGCTGTTTTTTTGTTGCAGCACAAATGACATCACACAGGAGATGATTGGATGGCTCCACACACAGTTTCACTGATCTGGGCAGTTTTTAGGCTTGAAAGAGCTAATCCACCCCGAGTTTCCCCTCCCAGCTCTTCTGGAGAATGCATTCCAAAAACGATAAGCAAATTATCTGACATTATATCTAATTACAGAAGCTCCTAATTACACATCCCCCCTTTGGAGGCAGCGGAGCAAAGGCTGCGCTTCCCAGAACAGCAATTCCTGCAGTGCACAGTAAATCAGCTTGTGCTTGCCACTGATTTGAAACTTTAACCTATAAATTAAATTAATAAGAGACAAAGGCTCCTTTTGTGCATTTGCAAGCCTGTAGGATTTTAGAAATAATAGGACTGGAAAGTGATTTATATTCCAAGATTAAAGGTCAGTTTGGCGCACACGACTTTGGAGCAAAACACCGCGGCAGAGACTTCAAATTAACTCATTCCTGCACCCCCCAACCCTGGATTCCTCTTTTTCCAGAGCTGCAAGGGCTTGCTGTGAGCACTGGAGCACTCAGAAGATGGGAAAAAAACCCTGGAGAAATCCGTGGAATCCTCGCTGATGTCTGGCAAGGAGGGGGATGTGCCTGGGAATTGGCTCCTGGTCACTGAAGTGACACGAGCTGGGGTGAGCTGCACTTCCCAGCAGTGCATGTCCAACATGGAGAGTGGGAAACCACAGGGAATTGTGTGGAGAGGGCAGAAATCACCTGGAAACTGGAGCTATGCAAATAAAGGGAAGGGCTCTGCTGATTCCAAGGCTCTGCCCATGGTGGGCTCCTCTCCTGGCCAGGCCCTGTTTTAATTCTGCGGGAATAAAAAAATTCCATCTGAGCTTAAAACCTTTGGTGCACGACCAAAAAAAGGTATTGTGGAATCATGGAATGGTTTGGGCTGGAAGGGGCCTTAAACTCACTGAGTTCCAACCCCAACACCTTCCACCATCCCAGGCTGCTCCAAGCCCTGTCCAACCTGGCCTTGGGCACTGCCAGGGGCAGAGCCACAAATTCCCTGGGAACCTGTGCCAGGAATGTTTCCCAGAGAACTGGGATTGGTCATTCCACTTATTCCCAAAAGAAAATCCCAGAAGAGACTGGAAGAGGAGGAGGAGGGATGTGCACCCCTGTCCACCACTGGGAATGCAGCTCCTCCAGNCAATGTTATTGTGGAATCATGGGATGGTTTGGGCTGGAAGGGGCCTTAAACTCACTGAGTTCCAACCCCAACACCTTCCACCATCCCAGGCTGCTCCAAGCCCTGTCCAACCTGGCCTTGGGCACTGCCAGGGGCAGAGCCACAAATTCCCTGGGAACCTGTGCCAGAAATGTTACCCAGAAAACTGGGATTGGTCATTCCATTTATTCCCAAAAGAAAATCCTCAAAAGAGATTGGAAGAGGAGGAGGAGGAGGGATGTGCACCCCTGTCCACCACTGGGAATGCAGCTCCTCCAGCAGAACTGAGGCAAGGCCCCTGGAATGAGGGCAAATTCCCTGCAAGCACTGAGAAAGGTGGGAATGGATGGGAAACATGAATCTCCTTAAACTGCACCTGCCAAGGATTCCCCTGATTAGGATTGAAAAAATCCTAAAAAGACCAAAATCCATGGAAGGGGGAGGAAAAGGGAATATTTGAGGGAAGTGAGGAGGGTCCTGGGTGGTCTGTAAGCAAGTTGGGAGCAGTGGGAGAGCGTGAGGAAGAGATGAAATCCAATAGGTGCACAGGAAGCTTTCACCAGGCTTAAAACAAATCCGTAAGAAAAACAGCAAAGGCTCCAGGAAGAGGAATTGTGTTACTGCTGGAAAGGGGATTGGCATATTCCCAACACAGGGTGACTGACAGCTCTGCTGCTGATCCCACACCCCTGCCACACAGGAGTTCCCTGGGGGGGGAAATATCCACAGAACCTTCACTGGTTTATCCTGCTTTGGTTTGGCTTTGCTGGGAGTCAGGGAAGGCTGAGGGAGCCAGAGGGGGACAGCAGTGACAGGTGCCACCACCTGCCTGGGGGCAAAGGGGGAAGGCCAGGAGGTGCTCTGGAGTAAATACAGATTCCTTGGGTGAAGGGTCACAGAGAGAAAAGCAGATNCCCTTAAACTGCACCTGCCAAGGAGGAGAGCAGGAAAGAGATTATTTCATGTCCCTAAGAGCCAGGAAGGATGAGATTACTCGTGGCCAGGGGGATTAGTTCTGACCACTGGGAGAATCCAGAGGTGGATACATCAGGATGAGGGCTCTGGGCAAGGTCTGGAGGCCCCAGGCTGGAGGATGAGGACCAAGACACCTTTGTAGAAATCAAGGAGCTGCCAAAACATCCCAGGAGGCCCCTGGGCCTTTCTTTCCTCTAAAGTAAGAGGGAAAGCAGACCTGGTAAAAAGTCCTTCCCTGAGAGGGTGGGGAGATCCCAGATTCCCAGAGCAGCTGTGGCTGCCCCTGGATCCCTGTGAGTGTCCAAGGCCAGGCTGGGACAGTGGTGGGGGTTTGGAACTGAATGAACTTTGATGTCCCTTCCAACCCAAACCATTCCATGTCACTCCTAGAGACTGGAAAATGCTCCTTCTGCCATTTCCCCCTCTCACTTCTGTCTTCCAGAAAGCACCAGAATTTGTCACCTTCCTCCTCTCTGTGCATCTCTTAAAACACCCCATTACCAGGCTCACAGAGCCACCATTTCAGTAATTGCCAGAGCCTTGCCTGTGTTATCTGCCAAGCTGCCAAACCTCCTGGGCCCTGCACGTTCCAGCAGCAGTGCATCATTGCCCACAGCCCTGGGAGGCACAGGGATGTGATGGGATCCAACATCCCTGCCCCTGGAGCAGCCCAGGGAGCACAGGAGCCACGTGCAGGGGAGAGCTGGTGGAGTGGTTGTTGTGAGGATTCACCTGATTAGGATCGAAAAAAATCNGAGGTGCTCTGGAGTAAATACAGATTCTCTGGGTGAAGGGTCACAGAGAGAAAAGCAGAGAGAAAAGCAGATCTGAACTGCAGCAAAGACAGAAATGAAATTCTGCCCCAATCCCGGTGCTCCACTGCCTGTGGGAGCCAGGTCTGGGAGGGATCATCACTGGAGCTTAGAATTCACATGGAATTCTGGAATGGGTTGGGNTGGGGGTTTGGAACTGAATGAACTTTGATGTCCCTTCCAACCCAAACCATTCCATGTCACTCCTAGAGACTGGAAAATGCTCCTTCTGCCATTTCCCCCTCTCACTTCTGTCTTCCAGAAAGCACCAGAATTTGTCACCTTCCTCCTCTCTGTGCATCTCTTAAAACACCCCATTACCAGGCTCACAGAGCCACCATTTCAGTAATTGCCAGAGCCTTGCCTGTGTTATCTGCCAAGCTGCCAAACCTCCTGGGCCCTGCACGTTCCAGCAGCAGTGCATCATTGCCCACAGCCCTGGGAGGCACAGGGATGTGATGGGATCCAACATCCCTGCCCCTGGAGCAGCCCAGGGAGCACAGGAGCCACGTGCAGGGGAGAGCTGGTGGAGTGGTTGTTGTGAGGATTCACCTGATTAGGATCGAAAAAAATCCTAAAAAGACCAAAATCCATGGAAGGGGGAGGAAAAGGGAATATTTGAGGGAAGTGAGGAGGGTCCTGGGTGGTCTGTAAAGGAGTTGGGAGCAGTGGGAGAGCGTGAGGAAGAGATGAAATCCAATAGGTGCACAGGAAGCNCAGGAACTCTTTCCCAATATCCCGTCCATCCCTGCCCTCTGGCAGTGGGAAGCCATTCCCTGTGTCCTGGCACTCCAGACCCTTGCAAAAGCTCCTGCAGGATTCTCCTTTGGGAAGTTTCTCCCTCAGCACCTGCCTACGCCTAATTTCCTCCAGCAGCCCGTGAACCCAAACAGGCTGGGGCTGTTTGCTGACACTGACCTGCAGCTCCACCTTTTATTTTGACCATTCTCTGACGAGACACTCCTCCCCTCTTCTCCTGAACTCCCTGCCAGGATCCTGGTCCCCCTGGACACAGAACTGATGCAGATTTTGGGGTGTTGGGACTCCAATTCCCACCCACGTTCCGGGACCACAAGGCAGACTCCAGCTGCAGCCCTGAGTGACAGCAAAGCCCTGCTCCCACCAGTGCCAGCCTCTGGAAAGCTGCTTCCCTGCCTGCTCTGCTTGGAATAAAACATCCCCCACCACGTCCCCAGCATAAATCTGCTTTTGTTGTGCCTCAGGCCCGGCTTGTTCATCCCCCTCCTTCTTCCGGCACATCCTTCGAGGGCACAAGCCCCGGAACTCCTTTCCACCTTTTAAACCCGGCCTAACTGGGCATTCCCTGCCAATATTTATCATTCTGTCTCCTAAAAACTGCAGCTCCACCAGGAGAGTTCCAGTTGTGGGAACCCAGTGCTCCCAGAGCTCAGCCCTCGCTTCCCTCAGCGCTTCCAAACCTGGGAAACTCCTTCCCAAAGAGCTCAGCTGGAAGGGAGATCCCTGAATCTCTGCCACCAAACACCACCTGGGCAAACCCAGCAAGGCAGATCCTCCAAGCCAAGTCCAGATCCCACTTTTAAAGCATTTGCTCCCTCTGTTTTTTAAGGGATGGGCACCTCCAGAACAGCCTTGGGAATAACAAACCTTTCCAGCAAACTGCAGCCAAAGATCCCTTGGCCCCATGGCACAGAGCTGGGATCCATCTGAAAAGCTCTCTGAGATTGAGCTCCTCTTGCAGAGCCCCATACGAAGTCCAGATCCAGCCTAACAAGCTTTTGATGTCCTGCTGACATTTCCCTGCCAATATCATTGCTCCAAGCACTTACCCTAGGATGGATCTCATTATTTCCTTGATCCCAGGCCAGCTCAGCCCTTGGGCCTTCCTCCAGCCTCATGGAACTCCCCAAAACCCAGCAGAGAGCCCCAAATCCTCAGCTTCCAATCCCCACCCTGAAGCAGCCCTTTGAGGCAGGGGAATGAAGACAAGTGGTTCTGCAATTCTGCCTCTGAAAGGGGGAATTCTCAAAACTTCTGACCAAAGGGGAAGGGAGAAACTAAAGCTGAGCATCAGGATGTTCTTCCTTTGGTATCAGTCACTCTGACTCAAAGAGCAGCTTGCTTTTGCACCAGGAGATGAAAATAATCTGCATTTACAGCCCTCCACGGGCACAACTCTGCTCCCTCCTCACCCAGAACTCACCAGCAGCTTTGGTTCCTCCACAGAGCTGTCCCATGAGGGCAGAGATGGAGCACAGCTCGTTCCCACCCCTCGTTTTCATGCAAACACAGCTTCCAGGGGATGAGTTTTCCTGTCCCAATCTCCAAATCCCATGGTCAGCTCCCAGCCCTGAGCTCAGAGCCACGTGTCCAGCTCACCCCCAGCCCTGCAGGGTTCCACAAACCTGCCTGATGATTCCTGGGGAAATCTGCATAATCTGCCCACGTCAAGGCTGCACCTTGTGCCAAACTCAGCCCTGGGAGCAGCAAAATCCATCAGCAAAACCCTCCGAGTTCACACCCTGCACGAAGGAAGGAGCAGAGACACAAACTGTGCTACATTGAGTTCAATTCAGGAAGGAAACCTTCCCTGTGAGGGTGCCGAGGGCCTGGCACAGCTCCAAGGACTGCAAACTTAAGGATGCTCCATAAATATTTCATAATATAATCGTTAATGTCACCAACAAAAAGATCCCCGAAAATTATTTGTATGGTGACTTCCTTTAATAATTATTGTTTTCTGTTGAATTCAGCACCACTTCCCTCGTCTGAATCTGCAACTTCAGAATTTTCAGCACGAAATCTGAGCACCTGCTTCCCTGCTAGGAACATTTTCCCTTCCAGCCATGCGAACTGTTGGAACAAAGCCCACCCTGAGCCATCCGGGCTCATAAAAGCAGCTCATTTTCTGATTCATCCCAACAGATTGCTAAATATTATTTACTTTTTGTTTCATAATGGCTCGGAAAAAAAGCTGGATGAAAAGCTTAACGAGGTCTAATCCAGGGGAGAGGAGGGAGAGAAGGAATGAAGAGGCAGTTAAGGAGCAGTTTGAGCTTCCTTATCGCCCTTATCAGCACAGCTATCAGTCAGCAGGGCCTCATTAGGCACAAAAGCCATTGTGCTCCTTTCCAGAGGTTCTCCAGGAGCTGGGGCTGGAGCTCTGACTGACAGCCCCTGCTTGGGAACAGCAGCTCCACGGTAATTAGGGACAATTTGTCCCCTCTGTGGGTGTGGGGGACAGAGCGAAGCTGTTCTCAGCTTTTGGAGCTGAAACGGGGCTCGGATTGAGCAGAGGTTGGTTCAGTGAGATTCTCCAAACTTTGCTGCTCTGTGGTGACCAACCCATCCCGAGCTCCCCCAGGGAATCCCAGAGCAGGGAAGCAAATCCTGGGGCTCATTTCCAGCACTGACCGAGGTTTGTTGCTCCATGAGTGGGGCCCAGTTCTGCTTTCCCTTCATCCCTTTGCCTCACAGAATTGGGTAAAGTTGGGAAAGACCTGGAAGGGCATCAAGTCCAACCATTCCCAGCAGCACCACCATGGTCACCACTAAACCACGCCAAAAGTGCCACACCCACACGGTTTTGGGTTTTTAACAGCTCCAGGGATGGGGACTCCACCACTGGGCAGCCCCTTCCAATGCCGTTTTAGGGAAGGAATTTTCCCCCATATCCAATCTAAACCTCCCCCGGAGCAGTTTGAGGCCGTTCCATCTCCTCCAGTCCCTGCTCCCTGGGAGCAGAGCCCAAACCCCCTGGCTGTCCCCTCCTGGCAGGGAATTGTGAAGAGCCAGAAGTTCCCCCTGAGCCTCCTTTTCTCCAGGCTGAGCCCTTTCCCAGCTCCCTCAGGGATTCTCCAGCTCCTCCCCAGCTCCATTACCCTCCCTGGACAAGCTCCAGCCCCTCCATGTCATTTTTGTCATGAGGAGAAAATCAAAAAATGGGAGAAAATGTGAGGGGGGGAAAAAGTGAGGCAAGTTTGAGGAGTGCTGTGCTGCAAAGCTTTTCCCTTTCTGGATGCTCCTTTTATCCAGGCTCTTTCCCAGCTCCCTCAGCCTCTCCTGCTGCTCCATTCCCTTCCCTGGCCACGCTCCAGCCCCTCCATGTCCCTCCTTTGCTCAGGACAGGTCAGTGAGGTCCCTCAGGAGGTCCCCATGGCTGTGTCCAGCAGCTCTGGTGTGGATTCAGTGCCCAGCAGGGCTCCTGCCCCAGCAGCTGCTCCCACAGCTGCTCCCACCAGTTGGTGGCTGAATTTTCCAAGATATCTGTCTGGAATTAAGCAGCAGCAGCAGCATTTTGGCAGCCACTGGTGAAAATGCATCACTGGATTGCACCTCCCTGGAGGTGAGTCCATGGAGGAACTGCCCACTCCAAAACCCCTCTGGTTATCTGAACTGCTCAGCCAAAGCTCCAGCAGCACCCAAAGGCTCCTCTCTGGAGTGGCTGGGGTGTGAAATGTCCGTGTCCTGCCTGCTGTGGGTGGCATTTTCCGAGGGGATTTGCCCTGTGGGGAGCACTGAGGAGGCTGTGCCTGTGCCAGCCAGGCTGCACTCCCAGACACAGCCTGGAACAAGGGAATGCTGAGCCCTGGGGAGGAGGAGGAGGAGGAGGTGCTCCCCCATCAGGGACCCAACCTCCTAAGAGGGGCTGCAAAGCTGCTCCAGCCCAGCTGGGTGACGTCCTGTGAGCTCCAGAAACAGCCTGGAGTGGCTCCAAACCTTCCTTTCCCAGAGTGGCTGTGGGATGGAGCTGCTGGGCTCTGGGAATGGTCCCTCAGGAGCAGGCAGGGACAGGGGGACACCCTAAGGGAAAAGCTGAGGCTGCCTCTGCCTCCCCTGGCAGCTGGGATGGCTCAGGCACGGTGGGATCCATGCCAGAGGCTCCAGTGGAAGCAGAATTCCTGCTCCAGCCTGCAATCCTTGCTCATGGATTTGTCAAGCCTGGTGTCCAGAGCAGATAAATCTGAATAATCCTGATGGCAAACAGACCTGAGAGCCAGAGCAGCTTCTCTCTGCAGCTGCTGCACCAGGAACAGGTTCCACTGAGGGAAAACTCCCTTTTCCTGGGGTTTCTTGCAGGGCAAAGAGCCCTCTAACCAAAGAGGGATAAACACACCCATGGATGGCAGATTCCAGGACTTCTCCTGCCAGGTGCCACCCAGGTGTGTCCATCTGGATGTGGTGGACACAAGAAGCTCCAGGACACCACAGGGATTGGGATCCCAACCCACGTGCTCACCTTGGGGCCCCTGGCCTGGACAGCACAGAAATCCAGGGAAAAGGAGGTGAAATTCCCTGTTTGTGGTGTCTTGCCAAGCTGGGATTAGAGTCTGGGGCTCCTGGTACCCACAGCCACCATTAATCCACCAACTCCCACCCCAGGCAGCTCCCACGTGCCAAAGCTGTGCCTGGTGCTGCAGCAAAGCCTTCTCCTGAATCTTCTCCCACACTTCCCGGAACCCATCTCCTCCTGAGGGATCCCAGAGACTCAGGCTGGCAGGAAAATCCCCTCTCCTATGCCAGCCCTGCCATTCCCCCTCCCCAAATCACACAGAGTGAGGAGCAGAGCCCCAGCAAGGCTGGGATGAACCCAGCAGAAAGGAAAGAGGAAGGGAAAACGGCCCATTTCACCATGGTTTCTGTGGACTATTCCATCCACCATCCCTGACAAAAGTGGAAATGTTCTTTTCCACGGGCAGAGCTGCAGGTCCCACTCCAAATAAATAGTCCAGGCAGGGATGGATGGAGGCCATGTGTTTCCATTCATTCTCTTGGCACAGGAGCCCATGTAGATCTTGGATGCAGCTCGTGCTGGAGCAGGAGAGCTGGGGTGGCCAGCACACATCCCAGCACAACCCACCTGGCCCAGATCCATCCCTGACCCGCTCCAATCCCCACTTTTATCATCCTAATTACGAGCAGATTCCCAGCTCCCTCCCTCCCTCCCAGAGGTCCTTCAGCTGCCCCCTTTTCT
This sequence comes from Alaudala cheleensis, assembly GCA_013398995.1. Lineage (NCBI taxonomy): Eukaryota > Metazoa > Chordata > Aves > Passeriformes > Alaudidae > Alaudala > Alaudala cheleensis. The sequence continues at coordinate 103,685 of VWYE01012399.1, forward strand.
CCCTCCCTCTGGCTGAAATCAGCAGGTGAATGCCAGCTTTAGGTATTTTTGTTCCATTATTGCTGATGGACAAAGTTTGGCCTCTTTCATTTTCCTTTCCTTGCAGACTCTTCTGCGGGGATTAAAATAATTGATATTGATAACGAGATCTGCCCCCTGCCCCTGGTCCCAATTACTTGCACAGGCTGGGGATGCTGCCTTAGGAATGGTCTCAATTATCCCTCTGGGCTGCAGGACTTGATGCTGGGATTGATTTGGGAGAGCTGGGATTATTGGGGCTGATTGTTGTGGGCTGGGGTCAGAGCTGGATTTTCCCCGAGTGCTGCCAGGTGCCTGGAAAACTGGAAAATTGACTGCAGCCACCCCCATGTTCAGGATTAGGAAGGACAGCACTGAAGGGGCTTTGCATCCAAGTTTTCCTTGGGATGAAGTTGGATCCTTGGTGCTGTGTGAGAGCCAAGGGAGCAGCAGCTCTTGGGACAGGCCCAGCCCCACACTGAGGGGGGAAACCCCAGTGAAAGTGAATGGGAGTGACACAGGAAAGGAGATTTACAGCTGAGAAGGCAAACAGAGCTTTCTGGAACTGCAAAATCTTGTTTCATGAAGTTGTGGAATTGTTAAAGTTGGAAAAGCCCTTTAAGATCACCAACAACAGCAATGCCAACCATGTCCCTCACCGTGTCCTCAGGTGCCACATCCACGTGGTTTCTGATCACCTCCAGGTGTGGGGACTCCACCCCTGCCCTGGGTAGCTCTTCCAGGGCCTGAGCACACGTTAGGGGAAGGAATTTTCCCAAAGATCCCATCTAAACCTCCCCTGGCCCACCCTGAGGCTGTTCCCTCTCCTCCTGTCCCTGTTCGCTGGGAGCAGAGCCCGATCCCCCCTGACTGTCCCCTCCTGGCAGGGATTGTGCAGAGCCAGAAATTCCTGCTGATCCCCCTTTTCTCCAGGCTGAGCCTTTCCCAGCTCCTCCTCATCAGACTGATATTCCCAAATATTCCATGGCCATGGATTCCAGAGCAGGGACATTATAACAACATCCCAGGCCACTGGTGGTGGCTGTGAGGTCAGTCCAGGGAAGGGAATTTTCCTTCAGGACCATTCCCTTCACCAACCCAGAGCTTCTCACCCTGGGAACATCACTGGGTGCAGCATTTTCCTTTCTACCACCATTTCTATAAAACTCAAATGCAAAAACAGAGGTGAGGAGAGAAGGGGAGCAGAGTTTGCCTCTGCAACCAGAGAGGAGATGAACCCAGAGCCAGCCAACAACCCCCAATTTACAATCAGAATGCAACAGAATCACTGCAACAGATGTCAAAAAAAGATAAACCCACGGAGCTCTGCACTGCCAAGGATCAGCTCTGCAGGCTGGAGAGCACAGGGATGCTCTGCTTCTGCCTCATGGCCCCTTTTTGGGGATGTGAGAAGGAACACCACCACGAAAATCTCCTCCTTGTGCCTGCCCTGCAGCAGATTTACAGTGGGAGCTCTCAGCCAGGCTCAGGTTTGCTCCTGGATCCACCATGGGGAGGGGAGGCAAGGAGAGAAATTGGTCTTTGAGGAGCGTGGTTGGGAAAAACAGCATCACCCAGCTGGCACGGGGACAGGGCCTGACTGCCAGAGGCTGGGATAAAGAGGGAAAGCAGGGAGAGCTGCCTGGCAGCAGAGGAAAGGCTGGGGGGGAATGGTTTCACAAAAGAAAGGCAGACGAGGGAGGCGAGGTTTTGTGTGCACATCACTCACCTCGTAGTGATAATCCATGCAAGTCAGCTCCCTCCAGCAGCGATCCCCTCGGATTTTAATCAGCCCCTGGGGGAAGAAAAGGGCAAAAATATGGTCACAAATATTTTATTTGACTTCGTTTTGTGCCTCAAGGTGCCAAATTCTGTGGTTAAACTGCAGAGGCTGAAGGAGACCCACGGCACATCCACAGCCTGGGTCCAGGTGCTGTTCCCAAGGGAACAGGATGGATCTGACTCATTCCACTGCCTGGTTACTGAAAATCTGCCATAAATCCTTCTGGAATATGCCAAATCCCCTCCCAGGAAGAAGCCTCAGCCACACCTGAGCCCTTTGCTCAGGTCTGAGCAGCCCAGGGCTCCTGGCATCACTTCCAGCATCCCTGGGAAGCTGCAATGGGAAAAAAACCAGGCTCTGCCCCTGGGATAACACAAAACCCAGCAAGATTCACTATTTTAATATCCAAACCCAGCTCTGTCCCTCCAGCAAAGCCACCTGTGGGACAGGGAGCAGTGCCATGGATCTGGGGATGGGGACACAGAGCTGGACACAGAGATGCAATTAAAATAATTAGAGAAACAAAAGAGGGGCAGGGGGAGGAAGCTGCCAGCCCCAAACACAGCTGGCTGCGCTGCTGACAGCTCTGGTCAGGGGCTGGACCAGCAGCTATCCCCTGCCCTGCGACTGCACAACAACAAGAGGGGACATTTCCAAATCACTGGGTCCATTCCAGGGCTGGCAGCGATACTGGGATCGAATTTCGTTGCCTCAGAGATGAAGAGCAGAAAGGAATCAGTCGGCCAGAGCAGGAAAGACACCTGGGCAGGGATGGGCTGGAGCAGGAAGCCGAGCAATCAAGGCCGGCTTTGATGTCCGGGAGAGGTCCCTGATTAGGATCACAATATCCCAAATTGAGGAAAGCTTCACTAGTCAAAAGGCCGAAGCAGCTCTGTCATCTGCATACAATTAGGGGGTATTTGCCTGCCTCTGACTTCGCTTTAATTGTCGCGGTCCTGCTTTCCCCAGGAGAAAACCCCTGGGAGTTTTGGGAAGGTCCCGTGGCTGCTCCAGCGGGAGCATCCTGAGGCTCCCTGACATTTGCAGCAGGGAGGGGATCAGCGACCTTCCAGAGCAAAAATCTGAGCTCCGAGGAGGAGATTCCAGCATTTATGAATTCCACCCAAATTCCCAGAATGGGAACAGGTTGGAAGAGACCACAGTGGCTCCTCTGCGGGAACCTCCCTGCTCACGCTAAAACACATCTTCACTCGCAGCATTAAATAAAGTTTAACACGTTTGGAGCTCAAAAGAAATTCAAAATTCCAATTAAAGACCCTCCAGACCTCGGAAATCCCCAGGAATATCCAGTTCCCAGGGCTGTGTGTCAGTCTGACAGCTGAGAGCACAGGGCAGAGCAGAGTTTATGAACTCCTGCCCGGCACAAAAGGGACGCAAAGTGACAGCACCCAGCACTCCTGGGATGGCAAAGCACTTTTATCTCCAGGGATTTACCCAGCACATCCCAGCTCCTTCCCCTCTGGAGCAGGGACAAGACACCCTCACTGTCAGCAGCCTCTCCATCCTGCCCTCCCCAAAGCTTTTCTAAAGTTACAGGATCTGGCGATAGCATCTCCCAGGATGTGCCGCAGCTCCAGCCCGGCAGGGCCAGCACAAACTGAGGAAGCTCTGTGCAGGAATGCTGGAATATTAAAACAGGACAGTTATCTTGATGACCTTCCCCTCCTCCCTTCCCCGGGCTGTTATCAAGCTCTATTATTCAGCAGGGATAATTAAAACTCCAATTAAAACGAGGATGGGGGGGGAAAAGCGGCGCTCTGAAAATCCTGATTTTCCCTGCAATGACTCACTCATCCCTTTTTTGTTTACTAGAAAGCTTTCAGACAGGAAAGTCTTCATATCAAAGATGTTTTGCAGCATAAAAAAAACCCCTCCCACTCTCATCATTAAGGGGTTTCAAGTCAGCTTTACCCTGAGCTGGCTTCGAGGCCGCTTCACTCCCACACTGGCACCTGAATTTTCCAGTTTTCCCAAGGATTTGGACCAAGGAACAAGAGGGAAACGTGCACAGAACATCTCCGTGCTCTGAGGCTTCAGCTCTGCCCAGGAGAGGCAGGAAAGGAGAAGGAGGAAGCACAGAATCCTGGCACTGCCGAGGCTGGAAGGGATCTCCCAGATCCGCAGCTCTGCACATCCAGGCAGCAGAGAAAATCGGGGAAGTTTCCAGGAGCACAAATTAAATCCGAGCTCAAGGCAAAGCAGCCAGGTGGCCAAGTGAACCAGCAGAGGCCCTTTCACCTCCGTGGCCTGGCTCAGAATGCAGGATTATTAAATTCCCACTGCTGGGCTGGTGCTGCAGGGACAGCGGGGTCGTTCCTGGGGATAATGAGAGCTCCCGGCCTGGGGAGGGGCACCCCGAGGTCCCTGTCACAGGAATTTACAGCAGCAGCAGCAGAGAAAATGTTCTTTCTGGATTGAATTAAGCTCCAGAATGAAATATGGGCTCAATTCCTCCTCCCCTGCCAGGTTTGCTCCCTCCAGGGCACGGCTGAGGAGCTGGGGGCAGGATGGAGCTGCAGCACCTGCTTGGACTTGGAAAACTCCAAACTCCCCAAATGAAGGGGAATTAAATCCAGCAGAGTTTCTCACAGGGCAAGGAAAATTACATTTAGGATTTTTTTTTTCTTTTTTTTTTTTTAGATTTTTCTCCATGGTGGATAATAACATTCCTGGGTTTAATCCCTTTGCCCTCCATCCACCAGCCCTGCTCTGGAATTGTGGAATAAAACATTCCCAAAGCAGAGGGAACGTTCCCTTATTTACAGGATGGCAGCAAAGGGAATCCAGGGGGATCCACCACAGATCCAGGGGGGGATCCAGCCCCCACCTGAAGGGAGGGAAGAGCTCAGTTCCTGCCTTTCATCTCCCTGTGATGGCTGTGCCCAACTGTGCCCCTTGCAGGCTGCTGTACTTGGGTGATTCAAAGGGAAAAAAAGCCAGAATAATTAAAATGTCATTCAAGCCCTAAGCCCATATGAGTCACTGTTCCAAAAAATATCTGAAAAATTCCTTCAGGAGTGGGGGATAATTATATTCCTCCCTATCTATTGATTTTTCTCTACAATGCAGATGTCAGATTTTCCACGGGGTTTTTTTTTTTCTCCTTTTTCTCCTATTTTTTTTTTCCTCTTTTCCCTGGAGTGAGTGTCAAGGAGGAACAAAGCACTTCTTTGAGACTTTTTCAGCCCAAAATTAATTCTGAAAAAAAATGGCACAGACAGGCCAATAGCACGGGAAGCTGAGCAAAAGCCTGGTGACTCAAGCTATGTCTGCAAAATTCCCTATTGATCCCAGCTCCAGAGGGAAGGGTGGGGAATGGGGCACCCACGTTATAAATTTAGAGCCAATTTAAAGACCTTTCTGTGTCCCTGGTGTAGAAAAGATGGGTGAAAACCCACCCAAAATTCCCAACTTAAATTCAGATTTTTCATTTTGCTCCTGCTATAAATAAGGAGTGCTTCCAGAGAAAATCCCAGCTCCGTGCACTTCCCACCTCTGCTACCCACAGGAGAAGTGGTTTCACCACCTCTGTGAAAGCCAAACCCCCACCAGGGTATTCTGAGACAAATTCAGACCCCAGTTCGTGGGAGAGGAAGGAGCTTCCCAAGGTGAAATCTAAAAATAAAATCACTTCAGGATTACAGGGCAGGGCTGAAAGAGGAGAACCTAAATCTGAGGAATCCAACGAGACCAGCTTCAGCTGGGGGTCTGGAACTCCCTCAGAGCTCCAGGGCTCCAGACCTTCCACATCTGGTTCCCTGCTGGAGGATCAAGGTCCAGGAAGGATGAGCTGGATCCTGGGATTTCTGTTCTTTAGGGAATGTCCCACAGGTGACACAGGCACTGCTTCTGTGCCAGCAGCAAACCAAAGGTGTGAACCAGAGCTGCACCTGAGCCTCCCTCCAAGCTCACTGCAGATTCCTGCTGCTTCTTCCATGAAAAGAGAGGAGCACCAGGATGCTCCATCCCTGGAAGGGTTTGAGGACGGGCTGGATGCAGCAATCTGGGATGGTGGGAGGTGTCCCTGCCCATGGGATGGGAATGGCCGGGCTCTAAGGCCTGTTCCAACCCAAAGCATTCCATGGTTGCCAATCCCTCTGGCAGGGAAGGACAGCTCTGTGCCCCTTGCCCAGCCCTGCCCAGCTCCAAGCCTGGCACTCCCACACCTCCCTGAGCCCACGGGAAGTGTCCAAGGCCAGGCTGGAGGGAGCTTGGAGTAACCTGGGCCAGCAGCAGGAGGAGGGTGTCCTTTCGAGGGTCCTTCCCAAGCCAAACCATCCTGCAACGACCCAGCTGAGCAAAGCTGGTCCCTGAGGGTCCCACCTGCAGGAGGGAGCTCAGGGGAAGCTGCACAAACCAGAGCCACCAAAACCACAGGGACCCGCACGGAAACCACAGCCCTGCAGAATTCCTGCAGAATTCCCTGCAGGATGGCGTTGACTTTATATCTCTTAATTTGTTTCCCTCCCTCAACTCCACCCCCCACCCCAAAAAGCCCCTTTGAGAAGGCACCAGCAGCATCTGCGGGGGGCTCTGCAGGCAGCCCCGGGAGCAGCGGGTGAAAGGGATCCCGCACACCCCTTGGCACCGGCGGCTCCTGCCTTTTCCAGCCACCGAGGAACAACAAGTCCCCGCTGCCAAGGGCCATTACCAGACGAATGGAGAGAGATCAGAGGCACAAAGGAGGTTGCTAAGGAGTCAAGTGTGGGATCCCTGCAGAGAGGAGGAGGCTGCAGCTGGGACGGCAAAGGTCAGAACATTGCAGACATCATTTTCCAAAAATTCCCATGAAGGGCCGGCGCGGGAGCCGGGAGCCGCGCTCGCCCAGGAATAATGAGAGAGGCAGCGAAGAAAGCTCCCTTTCTTCCCTCCTACCCACGCTAATGTAATAAAACAAATTAGAATAATTATTCTCCATTTCAGGGCCATAATGCCCAGGGATCGGGGCACGCCTGTCACCGAGCTGACATCTACATCCGCTGGATTCTGCTGTTCCCCCCCCTTTTCGTATTTCGGGATCGCCCGAATTCCAACTTTTTTATTTGATTCCATTTTACTGCAGGCATCCAGATTCTGTTTGCTTCAAAGTCTTCCTTATTTTTGCCAGAAAGTTCATCTCCCTTCTTAGCTAATCACAGCCCCACCCTTTCCAGTAACCTTTCAAATGCCACCCACGTCCTGACACTTTTAACAGGCTCCAAGCGAAAACAAAACAAGGAACACCGAGAGTTTCGCACCAACCACGGGGTTCGGAAAGGATTTGCTGCAGTGGGTTAAAAGAAGTCATTTTTAACGGCAAAGAAAATTTCAAAACCGTTTAAAAACATATTAAATAGCAAGTGATGTATAAATAATCTGGAAGGAATCGATCCTGTTTCTGTGGAAATGCATCTTGGAGAAAGAGGGACAAATCCACAGGAAAAAACTGTGATAATTTAAGAGGGGAAAAAATTGATTATTATCATTCTTTCTGTGCTATTTTTCCCCCAAAACTGTCACTTTAAATGAACTTTTATCCTCCTGCAAAAGGGGAAAATATCTCTTGTGTAGATTTGAAACAGCAAAGGACTGAAATTATTTTCTAAGTCTCTGCCTGCCAAAAACTGCTCCCAACTCCTCTGTTCCTCAGCCACTTCCGAGGATGTTCCTGAACAGCTCAGAGGGGCTGAGCCTGGATTTGGGAAGAGGGGGGACATTTTGACAGAAAGGGAAATCTGGGAAGTGGAGAAAAAAAACCCCAAATTTTGTTTACAGGAAGCAAAGGAAGGGGAAGCAGGGCCAAGTCACAAATCCCAAGTGCAAAAGATGCTCTTGGGTTTCCCTAAATTCCCTAAATTTCCCTGAACTCCCCCTGAATCCCTCCTCAGAACCTCGTGTATGACATGAGGAGGAGCAGAGGGAGCAGCTCCTGGGAAGGGCTCTCCAAACTGGGAAGATAAAAGGGGGAAGAAAACCCTTCCTGAGGGACCCCACCCCAGACCCTGCAGCTTTTCAGGGCATCCCACAGAGAAGGTGCTGAGGGCACTGCACACAGGGCAGATTATGAAAGAAAAACACATTTCTGTTATAAAGAATAAAATTATTACAGAACACGCCTATTAAAGGATCCCATTCCTGGGACAAACCCAAAGTTTGGGATTGGGCTCATGGCCCCAGGACCCATCTGGACACAGACCCCGGAGTCTTCCCAGCCCCAACACCTGCAGCAGCCAGGCAGAGATTGGCAGCTTTAAACCTGAATTTCCTTGCTTTGGGCACTTTTAAATTAAAGTGGTAATGTGCTTTAAATCCCGTTCCCCTGGTTTTTCACTCCGCTCTTCAACCCTTTCCTGCAGAAACTAATCAAGATGTCTCAGACTCACACTCCTTGCTCCAGCCACCTTTCCCTGGTAACTCATTCCATATGGCTGCGAGCCTTTGTGAGGCACAGCTCCACCTTCATTCCCTGCTCATTCCCAGTTTCCCAACGTGCTGTTGCACCCCCAAAGCTCCCCCATCTCTGTGCATCCCCAGCAGGGATAATTCTTCCCTGTTGCCCAGAGAAGCTGTGGCTGCCCCATCCCTGGGAGTGTCCAAGCTTGGATCACCCATGACAATGGAAGGTTGGAATTGGATGAGTTCTAGGATCCTTTCCAAGCCCAACCATTCCAGGATAATATTCCTTGGACAGGACACCATGAAGTGACCCAGGAGCCCCTGGGATAATGGACACATCCCAGCAGTGCTGAGAGATCCAGGGAAGTGCTGCTGGACACCAACCAAGCACCAGGATTCCCATGGATCAGCCAGGAAAAGCAGAGACATCAGGGGCAGCCCCCAGCACTGCCCCCTCACCCACTGCAGGAGGAACCTGCTGCTCCAGGACTCTTCCCAAACCCCCCTGAGATCCCATTCCCATCCCTTTCCCTGTGCTCCTGCAGTTCCAGCTGTGCTCAGTGCTGCTGCAGGTGTTGATGACAACCAAATTTCTCACATTTCTGAGCTCGTGCTCCCACAACTCCCCTCAGCCCCTGCACTGATGAAGAAACAGGAACTTCTCTTTTATGGTTTGCTTTAAACCATCCCTGACGACTTCCAGGGCACAAGGAGCTACTCCAGGCTTTCCCCAGGATGCTGTTGGCAATTCATCAGCTCCAACCCAGCCCTGGGCAGGAATCTGGGCTCTCACCTGCAGCAGGGAATTCCCCATGGGCTCCATGGAGTTGTCATCTGCTCTCAGGCCTTGCAGGAAAAGCCCAGGACTAAGCTTTGGTGAACGGAATTTTAGCCACAAGTTGTATTTGATGGGGAGCTCCTGAGCCAGGCTGCTGCCCAAAAAAACCCCAAAACAACCCCAAAATGAAGCAGAAACTCCCACGTGGGAGGAAAAGCCTCACCTTGGATGGGAATTCCATCAGAAGCTCCCCCAAAAGTTCCAGGCAGAGCTGGCACCAGTGAGACTGGGCTTTGGGAATCCACAGGATTCAGGGAGATGGGAAGCACAGCCTCAGCCAATCCCTTTTTTTGGGAATCAGGGGTTATCAAACCCAGGGAATGGAGGAGCTGGAGAACCACCTCTGCCTGCTGGATCAAATATTTGTGTTTGCTGGAGAGAGGGACAGGGCTTGGAGAGCACAGCAGAGTCCCCAGGGGGCTGCAGGTGACAAAACCCCTCAGTGCCACCAGGCCAAGGACCCTGCTGGCAGCGGGNATCTGGAAGGAATCGATCCTGTTTCTGTGGAAATGCATCTTGGAGGAAGAGGGACAAATCCACAGGAAAAAACTGTGATAATTTAAGAGGGGAAAAAATTGATTATTATCATTCTTTCTGTGCTATTTTTCCCCCAAAACTGTCACTTTAAATGAACTTTTATCCTCCTGCAAAAGGGGAAAATATCTCTTGTGTAGATTTGAAACAGCAAAGGACTGAAATTATTTTCTAAGTCTCTGCCTGCCAAAAACTGCTCCCAACTCCTCTGTTCCTCAGCCACTTCCGAGGATGTTCCTGAACAGCTCAGAGGGGCTGAGCCTGGATTTGGGAAGAGGGGGGACATTTTGACAGAAAGGGAAATCTGGGAAGTGGAGGAAAAAAATACAAATTTTGTTTAAAGGAAGCAAAGCAAAGGAGGCATGGCCAAGTCACAAATCCCAAGTGCAAAAGATGATCTTGGGTTTCCCTAAATTCTCTAAATTTCCCTGAACTCCCCCTGAATTCCTCCTCAGAACCTCGTGTATGACATGAGGAGGAGCAGAGGGAGCAGCTCCTGGGCAGGGCTCTCCAAACTGGGAGGATAAAAGGGGGAAGAAAACCCTTCCTGAGGGACCCCACCCCAGACCCTGCAGCTTTTCAGGGCATCCCACAGAGAAGGTGCTGAGGGCACTGCACACAGGGCAGATTATTAAAGAAAAACACATTTCTGTTATAAAGAATAAAATTATTACAGAACACGCCTATTAAAGGATCCCATTCCTGGGACAAACCCAAAGTTTGGGATTGGGCTCATGGCCCCAGGACCCATCTGGACACAGACCCCGGAGTCTTCCCAGCCCCAACACCTGCAGCAGCCAGGCAGAGATTGGCAGCTTTAAACCTGAATTTCCTTGCTTTGGGCACTTTTAAATTAAAGTGGTAATGTGCTTTAAATCCCGTTCCCCTGGTTTTTCACTCCGCTCTTCAACCCTTTCCTGCAGAAACTAATCAAGATGTCTCAGACTCACACTCCTTGCTCCAGCCACCTTTCCCTGGTAACTCATTCCATATGGCTGCGAGCCTTTGTGAGGCACAGCTCCACCTTCATTCCCTGCTCATTCCCAGTTTCCCAACGTGCTGTTGCACCCCCAAAGCTCCCCCATCCCTGGAAGTGTCCAAGCTTGGATCACCCATGACAGTGGAAGGTTTGAATTGGATGAGTTTTAGGATCCTTTCCAAGCCCAACCATTCCAGGATAATATTCCTTGGACAGGACACCATGAAGTGACCCAGGAGCCCCTGGGATAATGGACACATCCCAGCAGTGCTGAGAGATCCAGGGAAGTGCTGCTGGACACCAACCAAGCACCAGGATTCCCATGGATCAGCCAGGAAAAGCAGAGACATCAGGGGCAGCCCCCAGCACTGCCCCCTCACCCACTGCAGGAGGAACCTGCTGCTCCAGGACTCTTCCCAAACCCCCCTGAGATCCCATTCCCATCCCTTTCCCTGTGCTCCTGCAGTTCCAGCTGTGCTCAGTGCTGCTGCAGGTGTTGATGACAACCAAATTTCTCACATTTCTGAGCTCGTGCTCCCACAACTCCCCTCAGCCCCTGCACTGATGAAGAAACAGGAACTTCTCTTTTATGGTTTGCTTTAAACCATCCCTGACGACTTCCAGGGCACAAGGAGCTACTCCAGGCTTTCCCCAGGATGCTGTTGGCAATTCATCAGCTCCAACCCAGCCCTGGGCAGGAATCTGGGCTCTCACCTGCAGCAGGGAATTCCCCATGGGCTCCATGGAGTTGTCATCTGCTCTCAGGCCTTGCAGGAAAAGCCCAGGACTAAGCTTTGGTGAACGGAATTTTAGCCACAAGTTGTATTTGATGGGGAGCTCCTGAGCCAGGCTGCTGCCCAAAAAAACCCCAAAACAACCCCAAAATGAAGCAGAAACTCCCACGTGGGAGGGAAAGCCTCACCTTGGAAGCACAGGATAGGAATTCCATCAGAAGCTCACCCAAAAGCTCCAGTCAGAGCTGGCACCAGTGAGACTGGGCTTTGGGAATCCACAGGATTCAGGGAGATGGGAAGCACAGCCTCAGCCAATCCCTTTTTTTGGGAATCAGGGGTTATCAAACCCAGGGAATGGAGCAGCTGGAGAACCACCTCTGCCTGCTGGATCAAATATTTGTGTTTGCTGGAGAGAGGGACAGGGCTTGGAGAGCACAGCAGAGTCCCCAGGGGGCTGCAGGTGACAAAACCCCTCAGTGCCACCAGGCCAAGGACCCTGCTGGCAGCGGGGCTGCTCCTCTTGGCAAGTCCCTGGGGCTTGGTTAGCACGGAATCACAGAGTTATCCAGGCTGGGAGAGACCTCCAGGAGCATCCAGTGCACCCCTAGATTCCCAATTAACATGGAATCACAGAATTATCCAGACTGGAAGAGACCTCCAGGAGCATCCAGTGCAACCAGAACCCCTAAACCACATCCCCAAGTGCCACACCAGTGTCTCAAACACATCCATGGTGACTCCACCACCTCCCTGGGCAACTCATTCCAATGCTGCCCATTCCTTCAGGGAAAAAGGAACAATTCTGATATTTAATCTGCCCCTCCTGGTGCAAGATGGAGCTGTTTGCTCTCATCCCTTCACCAGGGGAGGGGCAGAAATCCCAGCACACACCTTTGCCTCCCACCTCGGGACTCTGACGGGATCACAAACCCCTACTCTGCATCTTCCAAGCCCGGAGTGACAGAGAGTCACAAACACAGTGATGAAGCCATCAAACCACCCGGCTCTTCCGAGGGAAAGCAGCCCTGCAAATGTGTGTTTGCATCACTCACAGCCTAACGAGCTGCTGCCTCACACAAAGAGCCCCTATTCTGTTGCCTCAGCGTGTTCCTGGGAAGCATCCCTCTTTACATCCTGCTCTAATGGATGATTAGGAACATCAAACATATAGATTGAATCACGTAATTATGCCTTTTAAAAAGGCAGCAATATTTGAGCTCAGCCCAGCACGGGCTGCCAATCAAACCTCGGCAGCAGAGCCTGCCTGAGCTCCTCAGCTCCCACCACAGCCAGGATTATCCCACTTCTCCTGTGCTGTGTTACCCCAAAACAAGCCCAGCCAGCTCCTGTGCACAACAAAGCAAGGTCTGGATGGGATTTTTTGGAGGAGGTTTAGCCAGGAAACAGCAAAACTCCCTAATCATGAAATGGTTTGTGTTGGGAGAGACCTCAGAGATCATCTCGTTCCAACCTCTCCTCCAACATCCTCCTCCCAACCAGGCCAGGTTTGCTCAGGGCAAAGTCCCAGGTTGCCAGAGCTCCACGTGGAGAAAGATCCCAAAGATGAGCCACTGAATGGAGGGGAAAGGGGCTGGCAAGTGAAATCAGCCCCGTGGCTCAGGAGGAGAGTGCTGGGATGAGAACCTGGGGAGGAGACAGCGCCTCGCCCTCCCAAAGAACACTTCCAAAATGCTCCCCTAACACTCAGCACAAGGTGAGGAAAGCCCAGCTGCCCCCAGGGAATGCTGCTGGCTTGGAGGATTTCTCAAGGAAAGGCTCACCCCCACCAGCCAGAAGAATCCTGGGAGAACCACACAGGAAAGCTGCAGAAAACACAACCACTGCCAATCCCACCCCTGCAAAAACCCCTTCAGACACTCTGGTGTCAGCTCAGCTCCTGGCCAGGTCAGGAGGAAACCAAAGATCCAACTGGATTCCAGGAGGATCCTTCCCCATTCCTGCTGCCTGCCACTGCTGCTCCCCCGGCCCAGGAGAAATCCTACACGGGTTTGGGCCCCAAAAGATTAAAGATCCATCAATCACTCACTTGATGAGTGATTGGGGGTCCCCATTTAGTGACCTTCCCATGTTTTCCTCTCCCGTGCCTGCTAGTGATGTATCAACATCCCAGGCACACAGGGACATGTCTCTTCCCAAAATATCAGGAGTTATTGTTCTCCTGGTAAAGAGGTAATGGGAACAGAGATGTCTGGGAAGTGCAGTTTTCCTTCATCTCCAGCCTGTCCCAGAATTCAGAACGTAGGAGACACATCAGCAGGGAAAAAGCACAGGCAGATCCCAGTTTAGAATGAAAGCAGGATGTAAATTGGTGATCAGATCAATTTTTAAGGAAATTAGGGATGTTTTGCTACACTTGGAGTCAATTCACCCAACAATCCACAGCACAGAATCCTGGGATCACTGAGGCTGGGAAAGACCTCCAAGATCATCATCGTGTGACCAATCCCCAGGCTGTCAATCAGAGCAGAGCCCTTAGTGCCACATCCAGGCATCCCCTGAATCCAGAGAAGCACCAAGATGCTGGGATTCAGCCTCTGCTGACATTTGCTTAAAATGCCCCAAATAAAACCTTCACCCTGAGAGCCTTGAAAAAATTCCAAGCCAAAATTCCAAAAAAAAACCCCAATCATTTCTCCTACAGTGAGGATCCTCAGCTTTAAAATTTTGGGATGTTCTGGAATGTCCAAGCAGATGGAGCTGATGGAGAACGCCCCTGCCACGCCCTGATTTTAACAGGGATGTGTCAGTTCCTGGTGGATTCCCTCACGAGCTGCTTGGGAATTCCCTCTGGCATCGGGACAATTGTTCTGTTTGGAATCACGGAGCAGAGAGTGACAGCTCAGAAAAGCAAAAACAAAGGAGAAGAAATCCAGGGAAAGCTGGGGATTACCCACTGGATTCCAACAGTCTGGTGGAAAAACCACAGAGCCCAACAATTCCCTTGAATTCCTTGGGAAGAGCCACCCAAGTGCAGCACCAGCACATCCACAGGGATCATTCCCTCCTGCTTTTCCTGCTCCAAACAGAACCAGGAGCGAGCTGAAGCATCCTGAGGATGAGAGCAGGAAACTTTTCCTCCTAACCAGGAAAACCCCCAAACCAATGGATCCTGAGACACAGGACTGGGACAATTCCCAGCTGGAATGGATCCTTCCTGCTGCTGTCACCTCCAGGAATTCCCACTCACCGCTCCGAGCATGATCCTGAAAATCAGCCAGCGGAAGCTCCAGATGACAATCCTGGAAGGAGGAGAGCCCTGGGGCAGGCGGGACAGCCTCCAGAGGGGGCACAGGAATATTCCCAGGAATCCTGTCTCCAGGAGCTGTGATTCCCATCCTGCAGGGCCAACAAGAAGTGGAGAAGGAAATAATTATGGTGTGAATTAATTATGGTGCGAGTGCTGGAAGTTATCCTGGAATTCAATAAGTAGAAAGATTAAAATGCTTTTTAAGGTTAATTTGGGGGAGATCAGGTACCATAAAATGGGGGGTTTTATAAAAATTAAAAACTTCTGTGAAGCAGAAATAAATGAGATTTAAGTGCCCTGGGAAGTGGCACTTCCCAAGCAGTGCTACTGATTCCTCCAGTTGTGGATGGATCCAGCAGTGCCATGGACTGGGCTGGATTTGTGCCAAAATGGGGCATTTTTGGCTTCAAAAAATACTGATTAAGATCCCATTAGGTCTTGCCATCATCAACATTCAGGGCAATGAGAAGTCTGGAATTTTAATCCCCAAAAAAAAAAAAAAGGTACCAAAATTTTCCATTAGGCCACTTTTACCAGTTGCTGGATTTTGCACATGCCTGGATTTAACCAAATTACTCTGGACTGAGCTCAAAGCTCATGGAATGACACCATGAATCCATTCCCTGGATCCTGGGAGCAGACAGACTCCACCTAATCCATGCAAATCTGTATTTTGCATTTTCTCCTGCTCCTATAAATATTGGAATGATAATTCCAGGAGAGGCAGAACACACAGCTCTGTTTTGACAGGTGAAGTCCAACCCCCACCACGTCTGCAAGCACCAATTTCTCCCTGCCAAAACTGAATTGCTACAGCTTTGTCCCACCTCCAGTTATTCTGATTCTCAGACATTTCTGTGTGATAGAATTGTACTCTGGTTTAATGAAACCATTTTTAAAAAAGACATCAAATGGCACATTGGTGAGGAGAATTCCTGAAAATTCCTTGCTGGAGCCAAATTAAGGCACTGATATTCTCAGCTATGTCAATTAAACCAGGCAGTGTGCATGGCTCCTGCTCCTTCCCAAGGTTTCTCCAGGCACTTTCACCAGTTTAATCCTTAAAAATTCCCTTCACCCAGCCCAAAGAGGCAGGGAAACACATTCCAAACCCATTCCAAACCCATTCCATCCCTCCCAGCTTCAGCCTGAGCCCCTGATCCCCTCACCCCAAGATTTTTCCAGCCCCTGATTCGATGTTGTCACACAAGAAAAACCACTTTGAATTTGCTTTAAAATATTTCCAAACCAGTCGTGAAACCTCCTTTTTTTTTTCTTTTTTTTTAATCTTAATGTGCAAAAACCCCTTAAATCAAAAGGGAATTTTTAAAACTCAGATGATTACACATCAAAGCCATTTAAAACTCCCCCTCCTCCCTCCACACATCCTTTGGTTCCCAGCACAGCCCCCCCTCCCCAGATGCACAAATTAATGTTTCTGGGAGGAGAAGCGAGGAATATTGTCCCAAAAAAGCAGCTGCAGCAGGAAAGCAGCGGCTCATCCCAAAAAAGTGAAAGGTTAATTGTGCCTGAACCCAGCTCCGGGGCTGACTGGCACCAAAAGGGTCGTAGATCTCCCTCACTGCTGCCAGCACAAGAATCCCACTGTTAGCCCTGTTTTCATATGGAAATCACCACCCTGCCCTGCTGGGGATGGGTGTCGGGGTGGGATCCAAACTCCCGCATCCCTGCGCATCCCTCCCCTCACAGCAGCAGCTTTTCCTGCTTTATTTCACCCCCGAATCCCGGGAATGGGGCACAGAGGGACGCTGTGACCCTGCAGCGCAATTCCCGCACATCCCGTGCCTGCGGGAGGATGCTCCCAGCACACAACGGGGGCCAAAGCCAAGCCTTGCCAAGCCGAGCTTTCCTGGCATGGCCCGGCGTCCCCGGAGCACGAGTTCAGCCTTGCACCTGTGCTTTTATCCCCGGGGATGGGCTGGAGCCCTGGCACCGGGCGGCACAGCGGGGCGGGCACGGCGGAGCGCGCAGTAAACAGCGCTGCTGGCTGCTGGCACCGCGCTCCGCACCCCCGGCTGCTCTGCTGCTAAACCGGGTTTAACTGCAAGGGCAGCCACGGATAAACTCGGCTCGCAGGCTGGGGAAGGAGTCTGGGTCCCCAAAATCCCCCAGTTTGGGGTTAAATCCTGCGCGGTTCTGGCTGCTGCCTGGTGAGGGCACATGTGGGGCTGTGCTCCTGCCCCAGGGCACAGGTTCAGCACCTGTTAAAACCAGGTTTAGGGGCAGGTAAAATGGGAGAGGCTCTGGTTTATTCACAACCCCCTTCCTGAGGGACAGAGTCTCCACAGCTGCCCATGTGGGATCAGTTTTCTGGGATACATCACCCACACTGCTTCTTCCAAGCCTCCATCCATCCATCCATCCATCCATCCATCCCCTGGACCTCTCCTGCCCAAAGCCTTCCTTCTCCCCAAACCCTTCTCCATCCAGCACAGACTCATCCTCACCATAATCTGGGTTTTTTTTCTTTTTTAATTCCTAGAAAAACATTAAGTTTGGAGAAGACCTCCAAGCCCACTCCTGTTTCAGGCCTCATCTCGTGCAAACAGAGCTGCTGGGTGCTGCTCCATGGCCTGTGGGGGTGGTGGGATTATCCCAGATGCTCCTGTGCTGTGGTTTCTATAAAAATTCCAGCTCAATCAGGAAAGATTTGAGGATATGAACATGCTGAACACCACAAGTGAATCCCCAGCTCAGTGGATGAGGGGGGAGCTGGGCTCCAGCTCAGGGCTGTAAGATGATCCCAGGCCCAAGATTAGCAAATCCATCAGCAGAACCTCCCGTTCCTCCCCGCTGACTCACACACAGTTGTTCACATCTGCCCCGAGAGCCTCAGACTCCAAATCCTTCGGATTCTTAGACAGGTCTGAGGCTGGAGCCAGGTCCCTGCTGAGGTTTGAGTGTTGTCACCTCTGAGCACCATCCAGGGATCACAGAGCCCAGACAACAGGGACACCTGCAGGGACCAGCCAGGTCACCCCAGCTGGCAGGGGAGCAGCTGGCTCCTCACTGACCCTCCCAGCTCTCCAAATCCAGGATTTCCCTCCTGGTTTTCACCCTCCTCTTGCTGCTATCCAAAGGNGTTCCAGGGATGGAGCAGCTGCATCTGGGACAGCCACACTTTGGGGCTGTGGGATGGGAAGGCAGATATTGGTCATTGGGAGCTTCAGGAGCATCCACATGGAAACCATGGAACATCCCAAACCCAGTGAACAACCTGGCAATGATCTCCTCCAGTAACATTCCCCAATCCTGGAGCTTTGGAGGTGAAACCCATCCCATAAACAGCAGAGCCACCTGTCAGGGCTCACTCCAAGAGACAAACCCCAACCTCCAAGCCCCAAGCAACTCATGCTTATTCCTGGGCTCCATCCCCAGGGCATCCCAAAACCAATAAACAACCTGGAAATGAAGGGAGCAATGACCTCCTCCAGTAACATTCCCCAATCCTGGAGCTTTGGAGGTGAAACCCATCCCACAAACAGCAGCAAAGCCCCTCAGGGCTCTCTCCAAGAGACAATTCCCAACCTCCAAGCCTCAACCAACTCATCCTCATTCGCGGGCTCCATCCCCGGGGCTCGCTGATACTGCTGGGAACGAAAGGGTCACGTTGTTGACCCACCTGCTCCTGTTTTCCTCACTTGGATCTCGTCAAATTTCAGCAGCTGCAGGGCAGCACAAAGCCCCCCATTGTTATCTCTGGCGCAGCCGGAGAGGGAGCCACGGGCTGGCTTTTTTTTTTTTTTTTTTTTTTTGGTGGGGGGGGGGAAAACGGGAATAAAACCAACCTCCAGCGGCGGCTGCACACGCGCCCCGAGAGCTCGGGACGTGCTCGGGACTCGGCGTGGCAAAATCCATGGTCTGGGATTTTCCAGAGGGCTCTGCTGGGCCAGGGGAGGGGGAGGAGGAACAGGGAGGATGTGCCAAAGGGGAGGAGGGAAGGGAAGAAGCAAACCCCAAACCTAGATGGACTTAGCCCTGTTCCTTTTAGGGTTTTGGAATGTTTTGCCTCCTTCGAACCCCTCATGCAGTGTAGGGTTTTGCATTAGTAATTTGACATCAGGTAATGTCCAGTTCCCATCTTTGTTATTTACCATAAATAAATTCACCAGCCCAAGTTACCACAGCCTGGCCATGGCTGCAGAGGAGCCAGCACAGTCCTTTCCCCCAATCTCCACGATTCAAAGCAGTTTGTGTTGGACAATCAGGGACAAAGCAGTGAGGGAGGGAAGGGCTGAAACACTTCAGAGGGTAAAAATCAGGCCCAGAGATAGTGAATTCTCTTATTTTCTGTTTTTCTGGCTCAAAAAAAATCACCTGGTCAAAATCAACCCTCATCCCTGGCGATGCTAGAAAGAGCTCAGGTAATTAATTCTTATTAATTCCCCTTCCTAAAACATGGGACAAGGTGAAAGCAGCCAAACGTTTCTCTTTGTACAGAAACACCCACACACCAAATTGACACAGAGCACGTTTGCACGGCTCAGACAAATGCTGCTCCAACAGATCCAGATTTTCCAGCTCCTGGTGCAGCTGTCTCCCTGTGGATATTGTGTGTCAGACAGCCCAGCAGCCAAGGGGAGGGAGACATCCAATCCAGACTGACTTTCCCTGGAATTAGACCTGCTCCTGAGCCCACCTCCCTAAAACCCAGCCTGGTTTGGTTTCAGTTTGAGCCTTAAGGCACCTGTTGGAAATATCTGAGTTGTGCTGGGGACCACAGGATTTATCCCTGCTCCAGGGTCTGGATCATTCCTGATTTCAGGGGGTGATTTCAATCCCAAATGACACTTTGGGATTGAACCTCTCCAGGCTCAGAGCACCCACAGCTCCCAGCTCCCATCCCCAGGGGTCGCAGCTCCAAAACTCCCAGAAATCCTGGAGATTTTTGGGACAAAGCTCTCTGTGCTGTGCCCAGGGAGGTGCAGGAGAGGGGGAATGGCCCCGGAGCCACCCTCGGGGCAGCTCCCATCGGGGCCATCCCATGGGAACACCAACCCCAGAGCTGGGTTTGCCTCAGCTCACATTTAAAGGGCTGATTCTAAAACATCAAATCTTGATGTTTTAGAACATCTCTTGACAAGGAGAGCCTGTGATTTACTGCCCCTCACTCCCACACCCCAGAACAAAGGGACGCCTCTCACAGATGGGGTCTCGAGGCTTTTCAGGGCTCTGAGAGCCAAAACTCTTTGCAGAAGCTCAGGATCCATCCTGGGCAGAGCTGGTGGGCCCAGCCCTGCACCCCAAGCCCAGGACACCACAAACCCAAGATGTGATTGAGCTTCCCACAGCCAAACCCATCTCCAAGCACCACCATTAAGAATCTCCCATTTCTCGTTCACCAGAGTCACCTCAGCCTGGGGATGCTTCACATTTCTGCAGCCACCAGAAAAGTTCTGGCTGTTGTTGGAAGATTTGGGAGAACGTTAGCAGGAACTTTTGTTCTTAAAGTATAAACTACCCAGAAGAGAGGAAAAAAAAAACAAAATTTAGCATAAAAACTTTTAAAAGCTTCCAAGTGCTCTCCAGGGTAGTCATTAGGAACTACTTAGGTANGCTTGGAGCAGCCTGGGACAGTGGGAGGTTTTGGGGTTGGAACTGGATGAGCTTTAAGGTCCCTCCCAACCCAAACCATTCCAGGATCCTCAACATCTCGACCATCCCTGAAAACCCTCACAGGGCTTCAAATCCCAGGGAGTGAGGGGAATAAGCCCCAGGAATGGCTCAGACAGAGAGGGCAGAGCAGCCCCAGGATTCTCCCCCTAATTTTGACAAAGACAGCAGGGGTGAGGCTGGCCACTAAGAAAGGGGCAGAATCCCAGGATGACTGAAGTTGGAAAAGCCCTCCAAGGTCATCAAGTCCAACACCAGACACTTCCCATCTAACTGCAGGCCACATCTTCCCAAATTATGGCAGAGCAGGACCCAGCTCTCTGCTTTGCAACTTGTGTTGGAAACAATTCCAATGAACTTGGCAATGCTTCAGCGTCAGAGCCTTACAGAGATCCCCAGCCCTGGCAGTCACCAGCCCAATTCACCTTTTCTGATGGACATCAGGGAATGCCAGGATCATTGGGAAAGCCCTCCAGCATCACCAAGCCCATTTTTAGAGTAAGATCCCAGAATCCCTGAGGTTGGAAAAGCCCTCCAGGACCACTGAGTCCAAGCTGTGCCTGATGCCCAGAGCTCTGAGTTCCACATCCAGGAATTCCTTGGACACCTCCAGGAATGGGACTCCAAAACTCCCTTTCCATGGAGAAATTCCTCCTGATGTCCAACCTGAAGAAGAGCTGAGCTTGTGGGACACACAGCCCATGTGTCCCACAGGGAATAAATGAAATGGGAAGGGTTGGAAGGGCCTGGCTGGGAAATGGGAACAGGCCCAGGACAAGGGGCACCACCACAAGCAGGTGACTGTAGCTACAGATCTGCTGCAAATACATGAAAAATATAAAAGCTAAAATCCTGTGGCATTGCTTCAGCACCACACGAGGACAGGGCAGCACATTCCTGCTCATCCCACAGCCATTCCCAGCTTTCTGCACACCCTGCCACACTCATCCCATCTGTTCCTGCTGGAACAGGCCCCTGCCATGTGCCCAGGGAGCTGAACTGCTCCAAGCAGGTGCTTTGCTGGGTGGTAAATCTTCCCTCTCTTCTGGCAGCCTCAGAACCCCAGAGCAGCTGCTCCCCCTGATGCCTTCAGCTTTAGCTTTTGCATTTTGCAGGTTCTGTAACTCTGAACTTCACACACAGTGTCAGCAAGCTCTCCTCACAGCTCAGACAAAACTATCCTGCTCCAGCCCCAGAACCAAGGGCACCACTGCAGCCTCAGTGCAAACAACAGCAAATTGAGGAGAGCAAAGTGGGAGGAGGGGACTTCATCACCTGGAGCTGCAACTGGACAATTAACCCCAATATGGAAATGGACCAAAACTTATAAAAGTGTGAGACCTCGTGACCATTTTGGGTTCATTTTGTGCCCATTTTGGTTCCAGCTTGGGTGTAGCCCTGGCCAGGCTCTTGTCCTGCCCAAGGTGTATCCTGGAGCCTTTCAATAAATATCTGCTTTATTCTCTAGCTCTGCCCAGTCTCTGTTCAAGCTCAGCCTTCCCAAGGCATCCTATTGTCAGATAACTGATTAATTATGCAGATATCCCTGTCCAGCACCCAACAGACACAGGAGGGACACCAAAGGTGGGGTCTGCAAAGATCTCTGTGAGAACTGTGGGATTTTTAAGGCTGGAAAAGATCTCTTAAATCACCAAGCCCAATGATCAATCCAGAGCCACCACATTCACTGTGGTGCCATATCCACGTGGTTTGTGAACAATTCCAGGGATGGGGAATCCAGCACTGCCCTGGGCAGCCTCTCCCAGGGCTTCACAACGCCCTCCATGAAGATATTTTTTCCTAAATTCCAAGAGAAGACCATGAGTGGTTTCTGATGGAATTTACCAGTGCAGAAGGAATGTTTTCATGGAAAGGATTTCAGGGCCAGGGAGCTTTGAAGTCCCCATCCCTGGAGGTGGCACTCAGTGCTCTGGGCTGGGGACAAAATGAAGACTTAATACTTGGAGCTCTTCTCCAATCTGAATGATTCCTGGATTCCTGCACCATCTTTTATACCCAAAACCCTAAAAAAAACCCCAAACAAACCAACCAAACAACAAAAAAGGAACCTATTTAAACAAGAGACCATGACAAAACCACTCCAGTCCCTATAAATACGATTTTTTTTCTGATTCTAAAAGGGGATTTGCTCAGTCCATGCTCAAGGCTATTTTTCAGGATTACAGTTAAATAAGAAAATGGGTATTGCCAGGTCCTTCAGGACATCCCCCCACCCCAACAAAAGCAAACAAGAGTCTCCATTCAGCCCCATCCCTCGTGGAACTCCACCAGCTCCAAGGAAGCTTCGGGGCTGGAAATCTGCTGTGATTCAGGGCTGCTTTCATCCAGGCCTTTTGCAACACCATGAGCTCAGAAGTGACCAGAGTGACCCCAACACCCACAGCCTGAACCTCCAGGAACCTCCAGGAACAAAGGAAGGGGGAGCAAGAGGGAGGAGACCGAACGCGGATCTCGGGAAATCAAAAAGCTGCTTTCAAAAGCTGATTTTAAAGAGATCTGAGGAGATGGAGGAGGAAGCAGCAGCTTTTTGGTGGTTGTGGGACAAAAGGCAGAAGGTCAGCTGGGTTAGGGAGCTGTTCTCCCCCTGCACAGTGCAAAGAGGAGCAAACACACACAGAGGCAGAAATGCTCATGGTCAGGCACCTGGATTATGGGCCAAGGCTGAAAACCTCCCTGGTGAGCCAAAAAAACAAAACCAAACAAACAAAAAACCCAAAACCAAAACAAAGCCCAAAAAAAAAACCCCAAAACAACAACAAAACCCCCCCAAACCAAACAACAACAATAAAAAACCCCCAAAACAACAACAAAAAACCCCCCAAAACAAATGAACCAACCAAACACCCAACAACCCCCTCAAAAAACAAACAAACAAACAAACCCCAAAAGAAACCCCAAAAAATAAACCCAAAAAAGAACCAGTTCAGCAATCATTTCATGAAGTGACACAGAGTGCAGTGAGAATTTTAAGTCAGTCCTGGGATGGTTTGAGTGGGAAGGGAATCTCAAGATCAGCTCATTCCACCCCCTTTCCAAGGGCAGGGACACTTTCACTTTTCCAGCCTGGCCCTGGACACTTCCAGGGATCCAGGGGCTGCCACAGCTTCTCTGGGAATCTGTGCCAGGGCCTCTCCAGCCTCATTCTCACGGCTCCAGGAGGAAGTCACAAGGTTGGACAACCCAACAAAAACCCAGCTAGGGCAACTCCAGAGATCCCCCCCTCCTCCAGCCCTGCCAGCAACACCACGGAGCCTTCCTGGAAAAGAGAGCAGGGAAAGGCAGCGTGTTTTCCCCCAAACATTCCCATTCCCTGGCTCCTGCTGCCAAGCAGCTCCATGGAAACACAGCCCCAGGTTTTCCTGAGCTGCTGCCTGGGTGGTGGCTCTGCCATGTGAGTGACATCAGGGCCACTCGTGAGCACATTCCCCGCCCCGTCTCATGAAGGAGTTTTTATTTTTGCTTCTCATTTGAAGAAGCAGCTTTTTGCATTTCTCTGGCAACCACTGGAATGGACCACATGAAAACAACAATCAGCCAGGCCAGTGACAAGTGATATTAAACAGCTCCTCACAGATGTCCCAGCACCACCAAACTTGTTCGCCCTGTAAGGGATCCAAATGACTTCAGTGCCTAAAATGAACCAGATGAATGATTTCAGCCCTCACTCTGCACTTATTAAATCAGGCTGGAAAAGCCTGCAATGCTTTGGGGTGGGAGGGACCATCAGGATCATCGTGTTCGTGCCCCAGAACAGAAGGATCCAGCAAAAAAAAGCAGTTTTTAAAGTGCTCAGCGATGTAAAACGAACCTGGAATTGTAAAACTGTAAAAAGCAGGTACAGCTCAGGGATTCTCCAGTCAAATAATCATCCATGCCCTAAAACCTGGGAAAATATCCTGCCACTGCTTTAATCCTGCCATTTCAAGTGGAGGGCAGCAGAAATCCAATTTCTGCACAGAAATCACTGCCCAGGCTTTGGTGCAAAGGCTCAGTCACTGATGGGGAACTGGTCAGGGAAGCTGGGGGCTGGGATTCCCTGACTGGAAGCACGAGGGAAGGCAGCTGGAACACCAGCACTGCTTATCCTGGTGATTTATCAACCACCTGAGGCCACGGTGGCACCCCAGTGACACCCGGGGGGAAGAGGAGGGAGAAATGTCCTGGGTAAAAATCATCTGAAATGAGAAAAGGGAACCAAATGCAAATTGAAAGTATCTGTTATTTGGTAAAATAATTATTAACCAGCCAGTTTTTAAGTGGTTTTTGTACACAAAAATACTCTTTTTTATAGAATCACAATGATTTGGGCTGGAAGGGACCTTAAAAATAATCTAATTCCAAATTCTCAGCAGGGCTAGGAAAGGATTGAAGAGATCAACCCTTTATAAAGTGAGGGTGTCCCACTCTGAGTGACCACATAGGCACAGATATTCAAGATAAATCATTTTTTTAAGTATTTAAAAATGTGGAAATCAAGAGACCACAGCAAAGCTACCCAAAGGAGGGAAAACTGCATTTCCAAAGAAGAGCCCAGATCCTGCTCCTGATGCATCTGCAGAGGGGAGTTTTTAGCATCTGTGGCATCCCAGGACTCAAAAATTAATTCAAACACCTCAAGATATTCCTGTACAGGAAAATTTCCCAAAGAGAAAGTGCTGACCCTTAAAGAGCAGCTTTGGGAGCTGCTTTAATTTCATTTTACTTTAAAGCCTCACCAAGGAGAAGTTCAAAATGCTGTTTGTGGCTGAGTTAAAAGGTACTCAATAAAAACCTCCAGCGAATCCTTCTGGCCATAAATCCAAAAGGTAAAGATTGTGCAACACCAGTCCTTCATATTTAATAATAACAAACAGATGGGAAAATATTCCAATCAATGATTTGAACTGTCCAAGCTGTGTGCCAGAGTGTCCTGGCCAAACTCCCCTGCTTTAGCCATCTCTGGAGCATTTTCCCTGTGGATCTCTGAGCTCTCCCTGTACCTGGAGGGGGGAATATCAGCATCCAGTCACTTCCTTTGAAAATCAGGTAAAAAAGAGATTAAATCAGCCTGGAGCTACCCCTAGGGCTGACACAGCACAGCCAAACAGGAGGAAGGGTTTTCCATGATAGAGAAGGAGCTACAGCATGGATCAAACACTCAGCAGCCCATGGAGAACCCCTGGGATGGGGATTTTTGTGGATCACTCCTGATTTGAGGGGATGATTTCAATCCCAAATGACACTTTGGGATTGAACCTCTCCAGGCTCAGAGCACCCACAGCTCCCAGCTCCCATCCCCAGGGGTCTGACAGCCAAAACTCCTGGAAATCCTGGAGATTTTTGGGACCAGGCTCCCTGTGCTGTGCCCAGGGAGGTGCAGGAGAGGGGGAATGGCCCCGGAGCCACCCTCGGGCACAGCCAGCTCCCATCGGGGCCATCCCATGGGAACACCAACCCCAGAGCACATTCAAAGGGCTGATCCTAAAACATCAAATCTTGACTTTAAAGTGTTCTTCTTCTCCCCCTCTCCCTGGCCACTGTCTGTAGGAAAAGCTGAACGAGGCAGGAGAATGTGACCAGGAATGTCATTGGGAACATTAAGAAATCACATAAATGAGAATAGAAAATGTTTCTATTACACATTGTGATAAAGGGGAAAAAAAATGGGATTTTAAAGCTCAGCAAGGGACAGATGGGAAGAGCTCCAGCCCTGCATTATCCCCTCAGACATTCCCTATCCCATCCCCCTGGGAATTCCTGTCTCTCCAGGCTGTGCTCTGCCCTGGCTGAGATTCCCAGCACAGCTGGGCACATCCGAGTGCCCTGACACCGTCCCACATTTACACCTGGGATCTCCCCCTGCTGTTTCCCAACCTGTATTTCACGGAATAAAAAGGTCCTGGTGACAATGGGTGACAAAGGGCAGTGCTGCCACTCTGGGTTCTCCCTCCCAAAATCACAGCATTCCCTCAGGAACCCAAAACAAGGCACAAGATCCATTTCCCTGGAGGTTTCTGCCCCTCATCCTTCACCTTTTCCATTTTCCCACTGAGGATCCTTTCACACCTCCTCCCACTCTAAGTGACCACAAAAGCACAGATATTAAAGATAAATTACTTCTGAAGTAGCTAAAAACATGGAAATAAAGAAAAGAGGCACCAAAATCCCCAATGAGGTCACCCTGGAGCCTTCTCTCCTCAGGCTACAACAAGGACAGGCAATTTTGGGATGCATCCAGTCCCACCCTTAAAAAAAGAAGAGGAAAACACCAGAGAGTTGCAATAAAAGTTGGATTTTGGAGTTGACTGCTCCGAGTCCAGGCACAGGAGCTGAGGTGCAGAGGAGATTCCAGAGCTGGGATTTTTGCTTTGAAAGCACTGACACTCATCTGCCTGGAGCAGCAGCAAAAATGCACCTTGGCTCCTTGCAGCTTCCCAGGGATGGCTCAACTCTGCGGTTTCACCCGGCTCAGGGACGGGGAAAAAAAACCCATGAGAAAAAGGATTCTGCTGGTCTTAAAGTAAATAAATGAACCCTTGAGGAGCTCCAGGGGTGGGTGCAGTGAGGGGGTGGCCAGAAATATTTTGGCTAGGTAGCACTGCCCTGCACTCAGGAATGGGAACAGGGGGCTGGGACAGCCCAGGACACGGCAGGAAATCGAGGCAGCCCACACAGGGCTCAGCAGGGAGCAGCCTGGGCTGGTGTGCAGGGATGCCACAAATGACAGGAAAACACAGGAAAAAAAAAGAGATTTCAGCTCCCAGGAAATTCCTGTCCACAAACAAAGCTTGGGGACAGCAGGAGAAGGGGCAGCTCCATTCCTGAGCTCCCGGATGGTTTTGAGCCATGGCTCAAGCACAGAACCCATTTTCTGCTCTTTTCCTTTGGGTTTTGCACATTTGGACTGATTTAACCCCAATTTGGGAGCTCAGATGATGCAGTGAAACTCCATAAAGTCCCTTCCAACCCTGATTTTTAATGATGCTCAGTCCTTAATGAACTCCTGCTCCCATTGAAAGGGAGGAGGGCAGGGAAACACAGAAAATGTGGTTACTGAGATGTTACTCACTAGACCACACCACTTCTGTTACCACTGAAGTCTAAATCTGTATTTATCTCTCAACTACAACACATTTCCTTCCTAATTTAAAGATGGCAAGGCAAAAAAGAAAGGCATAAATTCCAGAAATCCTGACTTTCCTTTTGCTGATGCAGAAATCTGCTCAACCCCAGCACATTCCCACAAATAATACCAAGGAAAGGACATTTTTAGGCCAAAGGAACTTCAAGAAGAAATCCACACACAGCTCCATTCATGGAGTTTGTTCCCTGCTCCGGGCAGATCAAGGAGCCTGGATTCAGAGGAAGATCAAACTTGACCTCTGGCTCTCACTTCCACCAGTTCTGATGCACGGAGGGAACACAGAAAATGCCATAAACCTCAAAACAGAGACTTGTGAAGAACCCCAGAGAATTCCAAAAGAGGCTCTGCCAGCATAAATACAATTCTACAATATTTAACCTTCAGTAGCATTGAGCTGTCAAATAAATATCCCTAAGAAGACAACTTAAAAGAAGGGGAAAAAAACAATCCCACACCATTCCTTCTCCTCCTTCCAGCAGGAAAAAAGGGATAAGAATAGATAAGAACACAGGACAAATGTCCTGGAAAAAAGCCTTAATTTTATTGCTCAAACCAATGGATTTTTAATCCATGGCCAAAAGAAAGTACCAGATACGAATGGACAGGATAATTTGATTTTTTTTCCATTTCCATTGCAATGCTGTGGCCGCTTCCAGCTGAGATCCTGCAGGGAGATGGAGAAGGTGCTCCAGACCAAGAGCTTCTTTTCAAGCCTCTCACTGACTGAAAAAAGACAAAAAAATCGAGGCCATTTAACCTGAACCAAACTTCTTCTCTGCCCATCAAACATTCCTGATGGAAAAGAAACCAAAATCCATGAACTTCCACCCAAACCTCCCCACCCCAGATCAATTAAGAGGATGGAGAAGATCCCAAAAGTTGAATTCCTCAAAAAGGGTCCAACTTCCTCAGAGCTCCTCACACAATTCCCAGTTGCCCTGGGATGTCCAATGCCAAGATCTGAACCCTTTAAGTAATAATTCTCCCACAGAAGAACATCCACCAGGGCTCACCATCCCCAGGGAAAATGGAGCTCCAGAACTCCATAGGAAGAGCTGGAATCAGCCCCATAAATCACTGCCAGGAAACTTTTATGGGATGCAGATCAGGGCAGAGAAAGGGCAGGGAATGGGAATGAGCCACAGATAAATCAGATGTTGGGAATGACAGTGGATGATGGAAAAGAAAAACTCCAGCAGTTCCTTGGATGCCCTTTGGTTCACTGTGATTATCCAGGGGTTACTCTGCTCATGGAGCTTTATTTAACTGCAGAAAACACAAAATATATAAACCAAACTTCTTTCTCCCTGTGCCAGAGCTGAGCTTTGGGTGGAAGCAAGGCCTGAAGGCAGCTCTGCCCAGCTCTCATCCTCCCTCCATGCCAAGCCTGGAGACAGCACAGGGAATTTCAACAGCTCCATGCTGAGCAGTGTCAGCCTGTGGGAGCCAGCACTGATCCATGGTTTTCACTGGAGCCTCCCCAGCCTGTCTTTATCACTAAAAACCTGGAGAAAATCCTCTTATCTCCCACTTTCGAGGTGGATTCTGCTTTTTGGTGGGTTCTAGGCTCACAAAACATTCCCTGGAGCTGATGGTTTCCAGGTGAAGCCAAGCAGGTGGAGTTTGGGACATTTTCCCTGGAGTTTGGGACAGCTGGGAAACACTGCAGGGACAAAAAGTGCCAAAATTGGCATCTCAAGATCCTGCAAGCACAAAGGTTTGAAATCCAGCAGAATTCCATAAATCAGGTGGAGAGCAGGGCTGGGACAGTGGGAGGTGTCCCTGTCCATGGAACAAGATGAGCTTTGAGGTCCCTTCCAACCCAAACCATTCCATGATTCCATAAAATAAAGCCAATATCCTCTGCTGTAACACCTGCCAAAAATCCTCTCTAAAATGATTGTCTGGGTTTGGTTTTCTGAAAAACAGAGCAAAAGGCTCTGAAATAATCAGAGAGTTCCCATTTCCAGGAGCACTTTGTGTGGGTATCACAGGTCAGCCCTGCTGGGGGACTTGGCTCTGCTTTTCCAGAGGGAAAACTAATCCTTTGTAATGAAACGGGAACAACCAAAAGAGGGAGAAGCAACAGTTCCCAGGGTGTTTGTGGAGTTGGAGCAGGCTCAGAGCAGTCCCACATCCCTGATTTCCTTTTCCAAATCCTTCTGTGCCACAGAACACGGGAGAACCCAGCAGGTGACACTGGCCATGCCACAGCTCCCATCCCAGCTCCCTGCAAACCCATCCCCAATCCCAGCACAGCCTGGGCAGGAAGGGCTCAGCTTTCCCAAAGGATGCACAAAATGAGGAATAAAATATATTAAATATGAATATAAAATCATATATTAGATAAATAATATAATTTATTTTCATATTAAAATATATTTAAATCTATTAAAATTCTCACTCCCTGAAGGAGTGGGGGAATCAATCACCCCTTCCCAGCCACATTCCAGCTGGGGAATTCCATGGGATCTCCCCAAACCCCAGAGCAGTGGGTGCTGTGTCCAGGTCACCCCTGAGCACTGTCCCCAATCACTGCCACACCATCTGAACCTCAGCCCAAAGCAGTGGCAGCATTTTGGTGCTGGGCAGCACTTCCCTGGTTTAGAGTGAATTTGGAACAAGCTTTTCTCGGTAAAAAAAAAGAAAAAAATAAAAACAAACCCTTTTTCAGCCCAAACAGGAGCAATCAGCCTGAGCTGGGATGTTTGGACATCAAACCCTCCCCAGAACATGAGCTGCAGCTCAGCTCCACCTCGCTGGGAAGAGGCTGCTGTAAGATTTTGGAATTTTTTAAAGGACTGAGCTGGCACTCCCCTGAACCCCAGGCTTGCTCCTGCTCCTGCACAGAAGGAGAAGTGGGAGCAGGCAGAAAGGCGTGGGTTTAATGGGAGGCTTAGCACAAATCCAGGCTAAGCTCAGGAGAGATAACAGAGGCCCCTGTGAGATAAGAGCAGGTGCTGGCTTGATAAGGAGCCCAGGAGAGCTCAGGGCCAGCACCAAACTCTGCAGGTGAACCTGGGAACAGGTTCAGTCTTACACAGCAAGAGCAATTACAGCTAATTAACTAATTGCCTTTTCCCTAGTGTAGAATCATGAATGGTTTGGGTGGGAAGGGACCTTTGAGCACATCCAGTTCCAACCCCAACACTCTCCACTATCCCAGGCTGCTCCAGCCTGGCCTTGGACACTTCCAGGGATCCAGGGGCAGCCACAGCTTCTCTGGGAAAGCCATTCCAGCCCCTCCCCACCCTCACAGGGAGGAATTCCTTCCCAATACCCCATCTATCCCTGCCCTTTATCCTGTCACTATCCGTCCATACCAAAAGTACCTTTCCCTCTTTTTTAACCCAATCCAAGCCAGGAAATAATTCCCTCAGCCACATCCAACACCAGGTACTTCCCATCTAACTGCAGGCCACGTCTTCCCAAATTATGGCAGAGCAGGACCCAGCTCTCTGCTTTGCAACTTGTGTTGGAAACAATTCCAATGAACTTGGCAATGCTTCAGCGTCAGAGCCCTAACAAAGGAGATCCCCAGCCCTGGCAGTCACCCAGCCCAATTCACCTTTTCTGATGGACATCACGGAATGCCAGGATCATTGGGAAACACCTCCAGCATCACCAAGCCCATTTTTAGAGCAAAATCACGAAATCCCAGAATCACTGGGATGTCCAACTGATTTTCCAGCCATGCTGAGGCTGGAAAAACCCTCCAGGACCATCGAGTCCAAGCTGTGCCCACCCTGTCCCCAACCCAGAGTGCCACATCCAGGAATTCCTTGGACACCTCCAGGGATGGGCATTCCCAACCTTCCTGGGCAGTTCCAATGCCTGACCAGCCCTTTCCATGGAGAAACTCTTCCCGAATTTCTCCCAGGAACAAAAGCCCTGCCTGCAGAAGCCATTTCTGTTTGTGTTTCCCTGTTCCCGAGGCCAAGAGCCGGTCACAAGGGCTGTGCAGAAACAATCTGCTCAGGGAAAGAAAGGCTCTCCCAGTTTCTGCAAGGCCAGCGTTCCCATTCCACCCACTTACATTCCTGGATTAAGGGAAAATAAAATCACATCCGCAGGCGCTCGGCAGTGACACAGGTCGAGATCCAGGAGCATGGCAAAGGGCTGGAGGAACATTCCACGCATGGAAAGCCCTTTGGAGAAGCTCTGCTCTCCCTTCCAGCACCGCCCTTTCCATCAGGTCTCGTTAAGGAGTATTTTATCCCTTCAGCTCATTTGCATAATTGCCGCAATCAGAGGCACTGCTCCACTGTAATAACTTTAATGGCAGATTTTTCCTCAAACATTCTTTGTGAAATGCACCCAGGTCTGTGCACATCCGTGTGCCAGGGGGAAAACAGGCAGGAGGTGACATCTGGGGTGTGGAGAGGGACCAGATGCTTTTTGGTTTTGGGATTATTTCTGCTTCATCATGCTCAAGGTGCACCCCAGAACCAAAATATTTGTCAATTTAACAGCAGCCTGGTTGGTACTTCAGGAATTTCTTGCTTTTTTTCCCCATTAATTTTGCTACTGTTGTCTTATTAGGAGGGAATCTGGCTCGTTTCCAGGCTAAAACCAGGTTTTAGAAGAGACAGTCCAAATCTCAGCCTTTGGTTTGGCTTTGCAGAACCCTGGGATGGTCTGGGTTGGAAGAGACCTCAAAGCCCATCCCATTCCAGCCCCTGCCATGGGCAGGGCAGAGGTTTTTCCTGAGAAGTTGGAGCTCAAATCCATGGAGATAAGAACATGGAGATAACACCTCCAAGGCTTCAGCAGCCTTGCAAGGTTTATTTTGAAGACAGGCAAGAACCCCTGGCCTAATTTTTAACACAAAACACACAGAAAACAAGCTGAGATCCAGCCAGGATTTCCACCCTCCACCTCCTGCCTGTGACCCCGAGCTCTGTGTCCTCCAGAAATCCCAATTTCACACCAAACCCTGGCTGGTCCACCAGAGCACCTCCAGCTCCATCCTGCTGGGATGCTCCTCATGGAAAGCTTCCCCAGGAGCACCGTGGCTTTGCCCAAGCAGCAGGAGATTTTGGGGGAACACCTCCCCTGACTGAGGTTTGAGCCAGGCTCAGGCGAAGGCTCCGCTGCCCTTTAAGGCAGGCCTAACAACATCAAACCCAACCATGGGCTGAGGCTGGGCAGGGAATCAGACAAGCCATAAATTAGAGCAGAGGATATGAATTCTGTGCAGCACTTGGGGTTAACGTGGGTCTGGAAGCAGTTTAGGGGAAAGCTGGAGTGGCTAAGGGCCAGCTCTGAGCCGAGCTGCTCGGGCCTAATCGTTTCCTTCAGGCAGCCTACTCCAGCTCACTAATAGGTTTTAATAAAAACTTCCAATTGGGCCAGTAAACCCCTCATTAAGCTGTTTTTAAAGCATGAATTTAAGAGGGCCGGGGGTAAAAGGTCAGGGGGAGTTTTTAATTCAGACCGGCTGGCAAAAGGTGCTGTTGTGATTGAAAACACCAGAGTTCAAGTGTCCAGGGCCACATAAACATCCGACTCTGTCACTAGACCTGCTTAAGTGACAGCTTGAAAAATAGATTTAATAAGACAGAGAGAAAAGTTTCCCACTCTTACACCAGCAACAGCAGATCCCAATATCAGGCAGGAACAGGAAGGGTCGGGAAGCAGCTCCAGCCCTCCCATCCTGGGCTGGGGGGTGGATGGATAAAGAGCAGCCCGTGGCCAGCTGGGTGTCCTGCCATTCCCAGGGGCTCTGGGACACTGGGATCCAGGGGTTCCTGCTGGGAAGGGAGCAAAGTTCTCTGGGAATAACACAGAGCAGCCCAGGTCCTGCTGCCAGGCTGTCCCCACACAGCCAGGGCCATGGGATGGCAGCATGGGAATTCTGTGCTGCCATGGGAAACATCACAGAATCCCATACCTTTAGGCTGGTCCAGCTCCAGCCCCTGCAGTTTTCCACTATCCCAGGTCTCTACTCCAGCCTGGCCTTGGATTCTTCCAGGGATGGATCAGCCACAGCTTCTCTGGCAGGGAATTCTCTTGGCCAACTGCACAGGGGTCTGCAGAGTTCAGCTCTGAGCACAGCTCAGCCCATCCCCACCTTAAGCCAAGCTTTGGACCTGCACCAGTGAAGTTTGACCTCAGTTGTTTCATTTTCCTCTCCCAGACCACAGAGCTGCTTCTCCAGGCTGGTGCAGCTACAGGAAAACTTTCCCCCCTTCCCTGGGAACACTCAGAGAGCAGAAACATCTCCTCCATCTCACCCAGAACCCCAGCTGTGCACTCCAACATTTAATTTTATGTCAATGCACATCTAAAATTCGAGATCCCTGAAGACCTTTTAAAAGAAAATCCTCCTTGGAACAATTTGCATTGAAGCAAAGAGCGAGGATTTAACAAGTGATGGAGAATTACAAATACTCGGCTCTCAACTTTCTATTCTACTCCTAATCAAAACACACTTCAGCTCAAATTCTGAGCTAATAGATGCAATATCAAACTGGGGGGCATTTTGGGTAGGAACTCAAGTTATTTGCTTGTTCCATGTTTACAGATAATGGGGAAAAACCTCCAGAGTTTGTTCAGGGATTGTCTTCTCTCCACACCAAAATTAACAAGGAAGTTTACTGGGAGAGGAGGGGGAAAAAAACAAAAAACAAAAAAAAAGCACTTTAGCTTTTAAAATGTGCTTCTAATTCTGGCCTGCAAGGAGTGCAGGAGCCAGGCTCCCTGGAATGATCCCTAAGGAAACATTTGCTTTGGCTCCAAACAGGACACTCTGGAGCATCAGGAGTCAAATGGGATCAGCTGCTCCTCCATCCTTTCCTGCTTAATGATCCCATTGATAGCCACGAGGGCAGCAGATGCATTCCTGCCTTTCCTGCCTGCTCCTGGCTGGGAACAGGGATCCTGCAGCCACTGGGAGAACTCAGCAGCTCTCTGGACAGTGACCTCATTTTCACTCTGCACAGACCCACTCCAACTCCCTCCATCCTGGCAGTTTTACCTCCCCAGTGCCACCTCTTTTTTAACCAAGACAGACTCAGGATCATCAAAGTCTCTTCTGAATATCTGGGGCTCCTTAAAACCAGAGGGAAGAGCAGGAAAAAAAAAGAGCAGAAAGCCTGGAAAAGAGCAGCACCTTTTCCAAGCCTCTGCTAGAGCAGGGATAACAGATTCCTACGTGGAATCAGACTTCCATTGGGGAAAAAAAGGAGATTTTGGGGAACTCCTGCTCTAGGAGAGAGCCCGGGTTCAGGAACAGCAAAGGTGGCACCACCACAGACCTGGAGAGGCAGGAGAACACAGCTCCTGAATTTTCAGGAAGGATAAATTTGCCTTGGGGTGTTTCTTTCCAATCCCAGCAGCACAGAGGGAACCTGGAGAGGGGAGAGGCAGAGCTGAGCCAGGCCAGGACACCTGGAAAAGGGCACCAGCAGGGAGAGCAGGAGGGAACAGCCAAGCTGGGGAAGGAGATTCAGGCTGAGGATGGAGAAGCCAGGAAAGCTCTGGAGGAGCAGCCTGGTGCTGCCAGTGAGGGCAGGCAACACATCCTGCCATCCCCAAAAAGAGCCTGGCAGGAACAGTCTCACCAGAACAGTGCCCTTCTAAAAATAAGGAGGAGAAGTGACCCTGGATCTGGATCTGTGCCCACCCCCAGGGAAGGACCCAGGTGCCACCACCCCTCCACTGAGGGCACTAATACCTGCTCCAAAGCCAGGTTCACATCAGAGTAACAATAAACTCGGCCTAAAGTGATCCCAGCTCAGCTGATTCCAAGCCCTGGCTGATGCCCACTCCAGGATCTGCATCCCAGAGCAGCTCCTCAGCTTCCAGGGACAGACAGCCCAACCTGGGGCTCTGCATTCCTGTTTCCCAGCTCACTCCCCCTAATTAGGAGGGTTTTTAATCACTTTTCCCTGCCAGGAGTGAGAGCAAAGAGCAAAACCTGTGGCAACACCAACTGATCCCACAGCTTGTTGTTATTTCCAGGCTCTGCAGTTCTTTAAAATTCACAGGGACAGCCTGGAGTTTGAATAGAGGCTACCAAAATCCATCCTGAGATGTAGCAAAAAAAAAAAAACCCTAAAAAAAAACCCCACACTTCCTGGAGGGGGATAGGAAACAGTCAGCACTTACAAAGAACTCTCCAGGAATTTTTAATTTTTTTTTTTTTTAAGGATCTTGCTTTGAAGTAGATGCTCCCAAAGAATGAGGCTTCCAGAGCTCAGCAATATTTAATGTCCTGCCCCAGCAATGGATGACAATGTTGTTGTTTCAGCTATATTATAACAAAAATATTGTGGTTTTCCTGTACCCTAACAAAAGGAACTGCAGATTTACATCTCCTTCATCTCATTCCGAAGGAGCCCTCACGCCAAAAACGGGGCAGGGAGAGACCCCACTGCGTACAAAGGGCTCCTTGGAGGGGGAGCTCCACTTGGGACACCAGCAAAGGACAAAAAAGTATGAAAAACAACAAAAAAACCAGCTATTTTTCTACACCCATCAGCAGCACATCCACAGGATGAGTAACTGCAGCCCAGTGCTCTGGGTTTGTGCTGTCCTGGATTAAATACCCACATTTAACATAGAATTAGCTGGAATTTTATGGATTGAAATGGAAAATTCTCCATGCTCTGTTCTCCACCTCAACAACCCCAGAATCCCTCAGGCAGTTCAGGCACCAACCAAACCAATGTGAATTCCAAACCAATCCTCTGGAAATGAGGAGCCATGCCCAGAAAGAAAAGGATCAACCCTCCCTAAAACACACAAATGGAACTGAACCATTCTTGTGCCTCCTTTCTGAGGAACCAGAGTCCATTTAGAACACATTTGGATCAAAACGGAAAATTCTCCATGTTCTGTTCTCCACCTCAGCAACCCCAGAATCCCTCAGGCAGTTCAGGCACCACCCTGAATCCCAAAGCAATCCTCTGGAAATGAGGAGCAATGCCCAGAAGGAAAAGGTATCAACTCTCCCTAAAATACACAAATGGAACTGAACCTCTTGCAGGGGGAGCTCCACTTGGGACACCAGGAAAGGCCAAAAAACTATGAAACACCACATGAAAAACAAAAAAACCCAACTATTTTTCTACACCCATCAGCAGCACATCCAGGGGATGAGTAACTGCAGCCCAGTCCTCTGGGTTTGTGCTGTCCTGGATTAAATACCCACATTTAACATAGAATTATCTGGAATGATCATGGATCAGAATGGGAAATGCTCCATGTTCTGTGCTCCACCTCAACATCCCCAGAATCCCTCAGGCAGTTCAGGCACCACCCTGAATCCCAAACCAATCCTCTGGAAATGAGGAGCAATGCCCAGAAGGAAAAGGGATCAAACCTCCCTAAAACACACAAATGGAACTGAACCATTCTTGTGCCTCCTTTCTGAGGAGCCAGAGTCTATTTGGAACAAGTTGGGAACACAAATCCCATTTCCAGCCATGATCCAGAGCCCTTCTCCACCCACCCCTGCCCTGGCACATTCCTGAAGGGAGAAAACACAGCCAAAAAGGCTGATTGAAGGTGTTGTTCCATGGCAGTGATTCCCAGAAAACCAGCAGTTTTCCTAAGGTTTCCACAGAGAGGAAAGCTTCCAGCAGGATTTCTGATATTCCATTTAGGAATGGGTTGGAAAATCAGAAAAAAAAAATCGAACTGGGAAAAAAATTCTGACTTCCAAGAGAGAAACACCTGGAGCTAATCCCAGGTAAAAGGAGTAAGAGGTTCCTGATATCCAAGTCACCTGTGGAAAGGGAATTTGGGAGGAACAGATTCCCTGCCAGGAATGTCCTTCATTCCCTTCATCTCAAACATGATCCTTCCTCAGCCTCAATTTACAGAATTTCCTTTCTTTAAGGGCATTTGGGCAGAAAGAAATGCAGTGAAAGGTAAACAAAAGTTAATGCAAAAATTCAAATTCATAAAAATGAAATAAAAATACTCATATTTAATATGTAAATTCATAAAGACACTCTTAAATATAAAAATATAAAAATTTGAATATGACAGAGAAGGAGCAAAAAAATAAACAGAAATCAGAATTTAAATATGTCAGAGGAAGAGCAAACAAGCTGGAATAATGGAAAAGCTACATACCCACAAATGCATCAATAAAACATTAGTGCAGCTTTGGGCTCAGTTTTAGTCACTTACCAAAGGAATACCTGCAAAACAAAATGAAGAAAAAGCACAAGGATTAAAACTGGGGTTGATGAACTCAAGGGAATGATGACTTGTGTTGGTTTTGTTCCTCACTCCCAACACTGGGAGTTCCAAAATGCTGTCAAGGGGCACAGGAAAATCCTGGATGCCACAAAATGGAACAGAAATGGGAAAATCCTGCTGCATGGAAATGGAAGAAGAGCAAATTCCCCAATTTTTGGGCTACTCAGCCCTCCAAGGAATTGCCCCCTTTCCTTGGGATAAAGCAGCTGACACAAATTTGGGTCCCCTGCCCCAAATCCCAAGGGCTGCTCCTGCTTTTCCCCCTGGGATTCCCTTCAGCCTCAGCTGCACCACGGTGATTTTCTGCAAAAATCCCCAATTCTGATTAAAACCCACTCTGAATCCCAAAACTGAGCAAGGTTTAAAGACACTGCTCTTCAAATTGTGTTTATTCCCAGTACAGCTCTGATCCCACAGCAGGACTTCATTTGGGATTTATTTATATTTAATTATTTGTACTTGCAGCATATCAAACTAAACTCAAAAAAACCCCATCCCCAATATTAAGAAACACACCAGGTTTCAAAGANTTTTATACTCATCATTGATGGGGTTTTTGCTCTAATCAGCCTCAGTATTTCTCACCCTATTTCACAACAATTTCCTCCAGATTTACTGATGCACAAGGAGAACACAGGCAGGATAATTTGCAATTTAATTAACGAGCAAAGCAGCTTTTTCCTCAAGTTATCTGTGACTAAAGGGGAGCCTCACTCTGATCCCCACCACGCTCCTGCTCAACCCCAGCTCACAGGAATTGCTCTCATTTCTTGGCACAAGTTAAGAACCCCCTGAGGCTCATTTAAAACACACACATCCCCCCCCCAAAAAAAGGAGGAATTAATAAAATATTGTATTTTGCTGAACCACATGAAGTTCTCTGACGTGTGTCTGGTGCTGATTACATCAATCCAGGCTCCCAGCCCTGTCATGTGATGACAGGCAAACACTTGTGGATTTATTTCCCTGAAGAAGCCAGCGAGGCAAATGCCAACGAAACCAACCCCAGTGGCCCAGTCCCAACCCATAAAAACAGCAGGAACTCCTGCAGGGACCTCTGAGTTTTTAATAGGTACAAGCAGGGCAGGTACCCCCCCAATTCCCACAGATTTAGGGTTGGAGTTTGAGACCTTAATCACCAGTTTTCCTTTTCAGGGTGTCTATAATGAGTTAACAGAGGTATTTATTTTAAAATGTGGGGGTTTTTTCACATTTTTAAATTTAAAATATTCCCAACAGATAATAAGGGGAAAAACATGGGTTTGGATTTTGCAGGATTGGGGGTGAATTTCACCAGTGGAACCTTTGATGTGCACGTTGTCAAAGCCAGAAATTCTGCATATNAACCCCATCCCCAATATTAAGAAACACACCAGGTTTCAAAGATTTTTATGAGGATTTGCTATGACTATATATGTTTTTAAAATTTATACATGTATATAAAAATATATATATTACATAATATGCATTATATAAAATATATACTATATATAC
>VWYE01012399.1:142803-161479 GCA_013398995.1 Alaudala cheleensis
GAGTTGCTCTCATTTCTTGGCACAAGTTAAGAACCCCCTGAGGCTCATTTAAAACACACATCCCCCCCAAAAAAAAAAGGAGGAATTAATAAAATATTGTATTTTGCTGAACCACATGAAGTTCTCTGACGTGTGTCTGGTGCTGATTACATCAATCCAGGCTCCCAGCCCTGTCATGTGATGACAGGCAAACACTTGTGGATTTATTTCCCTGAAGAAGCCAGCGAGGCAAATGCCAAGGAAACCAACCCCAATGGCCCAGTCCCAACCCATAAAAACAGCAGGAACTCCTGCAGGGACCTCTGAGTTTTTAATAGGTACAAGCAGGGCAGGTACCCCCCAATTCCCACAGATTTAGGGTTGGAGTTGAGACCTTAATCACCAGTTTTCCTTTTCAGGGTGTCTATAATGAGTGAACAGAGGTATTTATTTTAAAATGTGGGTTTTTTCACATTTTTTAATTTGAAATATTCCCAACAGATAATAAGGGAAAAACATGGGTTTGGATTTTGCAGGCTTGGGGGTGAATTTCACCAGTGGAACCTTTGATGTGCACATTGTCAAAGCCAGAAATTCTGCTGATTCAGAGTGTATTCCACTTGGATTGCCTAAATCCCATTAAAAAGTGATGTCATGGCTGTTTTCTGCTGGGAGAGACAACATTTTTAGCCCTGACTTGTCAGAGGAGGAAAATTCCTGTCCCACTTGGCCTGGATCAGCTGGGAATCATAAACATCATGTAATATTTGAGTTAAATTGTTTTCACCACCTCGTCCTGATGATGAATTTTAGCTCCTGTGTATTCCTGGGAAGCAAAAACTGAGAGCAAAACCTGGTTTGAACCCCATTATTCCCAAGGAAAGCAATTCCTGCTGCCAGGGGTTTGAGGATAGAGCTCTGCAAAACCTTCCAAGGACCAGGAATTCCCAAACAAAATGCCACCTTTTCCAGAGAATTCCTTTTTTTCCTGCATGCAGAGCACGTGGGATGATGGGTTTTATTTGCTGGAGGAGCAGCTCATCAGCCAGATTTGCCCCATAAATTCACATTTCCTTCCCCACTCAGCTGCCCCAGGTTATTTAATTCAGGGGTTGCCTGGGACAGGGATCCCTAAATCTGCAAAACATTCCCAAAACAACATCCCAAATAAATTCCTATTAAATATAGGATAAACCAGGCAGATTTAACCTTCACATCTATGGGTGTTCTGGGGAAAAACCCAGCTGTATTTGCAATAAAAACAGAGTAAAACCAGTCCCCACCCCAGTAGTGCCCAGCTCCTTCCAGATGCATTTCCAGAGGCAGGAAAATTCCCTGCTCATCCCTAAATCAGGTGTTCACAGCTCCCTTTGCTGCTCCCCACAGAGCACATCCTCCATGGAAAGTGAGCCCAGGTGGAGCTTCCACCTCCAGCAGGAATCCTGCTCCTTCCCTGGGCTCTGCAGCTTGGGATGAGGGAAAACTCTTGGGCTACAGAAACATTTCCTGTTCTCCATCAGGGATTGGTCCCCAAAAGGTTTCCAGGAGGTCTCCACAAGGTGGGAGCTCCACTGGGAGGTCACCCATCCCTGGGAAGGTTGGGAATGTGGCATTTTAATTACCCAGGTCTGGATAATGAACATGTAATTATATATGAATATATTATATATTGGATATAATCTGTAATTACCTTTACCAGCTGGTAGAATTCCAGCAATAGGGAAAGCTGAAGGAGCACCCATCACAATCCCAGCAGGGTGTTAAACAGGGTGAAGCCATGGAAGTTCAGAAGATGTGAGAAATCCCCCTGTCCCAGGATGGGATGGTGAGGGAACCCCCT
The DNA here is from genome assembly GCA_013398995.1 of Alaudala cheleensis. Classification (NCBI taxonomy): domain Eukaryota; kingdom Metazoa; phylum Chordata; class Aves; order Passeriformes; family Alaudidae; genus Alaudala; species Alaudala cheleensis. The sequence continues at coordinate 144,623 of VWYE01012399.1, forward strand.
CAGCCACAGGCCTGGCCAAGCTGAAATGGAGATTTCCCCTGGGATTATTCCACATGGACATCCAGGAGGCTTTTCCTTCAGCCAAACCTGGATCTTCCTTCCCACCACACAAAGCAGCAGCTCCTTGTCCTGTCCCCAGGACAGAGGACAGATTGCTGGGATGGTTTGGGTTGGAAAGAGCTCAGAGCCCACCCAGTGCCACCCCTGCCATGGCAGGGTCACCTCCCACTGTCCCAGGTGCTCCAAGCCCTGTCCAGCCCAGCCTGGGACACTTCAGGGATGACTCCACAACCTCTCTGCTTCTTCCACACACTTCTCTCTGTCTCTCACTTTTCCTTTCCCTCAGCTAATTAATTTAATTAGCTTTTTTAATTTCCCCTCAGCTAACCCAACTCAGCTCCTTCAGCTTTCCCCCCGCCCATGCCCAGCCTGGGTCCCTCCCAGAGCAAAGGGACACCCAGGCACTGCCACCTCCCTGCCCCTGAGCAGTGGAAAAGCTCATCCACAGCTTCCAAAAGTTACTGAAAGCTTACTGGAAAACCACAAATGTACCAACCAAATTAAAGCTGTAAACACTCAGAGTGGAAAAAACACCCATTTTTAAATTTTTTTGTTTCCCTGGGACCTGGGGATTCACTTCCCCAGCCCAGCTGAGAAACACTGCTGGCAAAATGCATCAAAATGAGCTCCAGGATTAGTCTGGTGCTCCATTAATTTCAGAACATCATTAACTCACACGTGTGGGGGTAAGGAACCTTTCTGACAGCTGGGTCTGCTCCCTGCCAAACCTTCAGCACTGCACAGCCACGGTGGGGGCAGGAAATCAGCTGCAGTGGCAGCAAATGAAACCAGCCTGGTTTCTGGATTCACTTTCTTGTGGTCACAGAGCTCTAAAAGCTGGGATGCTGTGCTCTGTAATTACAACAGCCACACTGAAATGGGAGCAACGGGGCTACATTAAAAATGAAGGATGATGGGGAGGAGGTGGTTTGTTCCTCAGAGCTGGGAAAGGTGCCTGGGCAGGGCTGGAGCCAGGCAGGGGGTGAGGAATGGGATGTCCCACCCTGGCTCTTCCCAAAGCATCCCACTGGGCAAGGCCTGCTCAGGAGAGCAAATGGCAATGGTGCAGCTGAGCCCCAGCACTCACCAGCTCTGCCCATGCTCCTTTCCAAGGCCAAAAGTGATTGCAGACCCTGGCTCAGGTGACTGCACCATTTGTCAGACTCCAGGGGGGTTTGCTTTGGTCAAATCCCACCAGTGCCAAAGGAGATGCTGAGGTGGCAGCCTTGGGAATCCACTGGGAGCTGATCCCAGGGAAAAGGGGAGCAGAGGCAGGCTGAGCATCCCTGGGCTGGGATGAGCTCCAGCAGCAGGTGCACAACTGGACACTGATGGAAAACCTCGGGATCAGCCTCAGCCTGGACACACCCAGGACCTGGAACAAGTGGGAATCACCTCCTGAGCACTGCTGTGACCCTGCAGAAAGGTCCTGCAGGCAGAATCCCAGGAAAAAACAGGATCTCGGGTATATCAGATATCAATATTAACTGCTTGATTAAAACAGGAGTCCTTTAATTGCACTAATGAATCTCTCAGGGGTTGGCCCCTGCTGCCAAGCACTCTGCAGACTGAGACTGCCCAGTGCCACCTGCATTCACCTCACTGAGTCACCTCCCACATTCCCAGGGCTCCAGCACTAACCCAGCTCCTCCTGCTCACCCACTCCCAATTCCAGCTGAGCAGATCCCACTGGGACCCCTCCAGGATCCCTCCAACCCCATAACCCAGGGCAAGGAGGGCAAAAACCTTCCCCATGCTGGGAGGTGGGATAAAACTCTCTGTGATTCACTGCTGCCATCAGCCACGATTCACTTTGAATCCCTCACCCCCAATGTGGTTCTCATTAGCTCCATCAGCTCCCAGTTGTACTGCAAGGCAGCAGTGTCACATGGAATTAATCTTTGTTTTCACTCCTGTGTCATCCCCAGCGCTCAGGGCTGCTCACTGCATTCTTTGAAACCGATCCACTGCCTCTCTTCTGGGCGGGGAGGAAGTGCCAAAAAGCAGCTTCCTGGGCAGGAAGGATGGACCCCCTGAGATCCTGCAAGTCGTTCTGTTTGCAGAGATCATCTCGGCTTGCTGGGGACACGGGGAGGGCAGCACAAGGGATGTGATAACAAAGGGATTCCTGAGCTTCCCTGCCAAGGCCTGATGAAGGAATAAGATATTCTAACTTTATATATTCTAACTTTTATATTCTTTTTTGTTGTTGTCTTTGGGGTATTTTGGAGAGCTGCAAAAAGGGTTCTGTTTACAAGGCCCTAAAAAGCTCCAATTCAGCAAAGGCACCGAGGTGATATCGGTGAATGAGATTTATCTCAAGGTATTTGTTTTTAATACACCAAACTGGACACTGGATTCAGGCACCATGGGAATTTCTGCTTCCACTTCCCTCTGGAATGGAAAGCTGGTCTCAGTTAGGAATGACAGCCCCTGAGTGTGAGGCTGTATCACTTCCAGACGTGATAAAGCAGGATAGAGACTGATGGGAAGCCCCTGCCAAGGTCACCCTGTCAAGCACAGCTGCCACATCCACTCCTGCCTGTGCACTGATCCCTGAGAACTCCCCACGTGGCCTGATAAATCCCAGGACACCCAGGCTGCCATTCCCTTCCTTCACAGCTCCTGATTTTTCAGGGTAAATAAATTTTAAAAAGTCTTCCTGAATTATCCAAACTGCTTAAAAAACCCCTGATCCACTGAGTGCTGCTGCTGCTGGGAGCTCAAAGGGGGATTTTCCTTCTGCCCATCAGGACAGGGCTCCTCCAGGCCAGAGGAATCTCCCAGGATGGGCAGAGGGATGGAACTGGGATAGTTGGGATTGTTCAGCCTGGAAAAGCTGCAGGGTGACCCAACTGTGAGCTGCCAGGACCTGAAGGGAGGCTGCAAGAAGGATGGAGAGAGAGGATTTATGAGGAATGGAAAACTGACAGAGGGCAGGGTTTTAGGTGGGATATTGGGAAGGATGGTGAGGGCCTGGCTGTTCCTGGATCCCTGGAAGTGTGCAAGGCCAGGCTGGACAGGGCTTGGAGCAACCTGGGATGGTGGAATGGGATCATTCCTAAATTCCCTTCCAACCCAAACCATTCCAGGATGAATTCACTCTCCTGTGCCCTCACCATCAAAGGGTCACAGACCAATGTGCTGAGAAATGGGAATGTTTAGCCTAATCCAGCCCTGATTCACACCCTGGCTGCTTTCCAGCCTGGACTGAGAAACTCAGATCTGTCTCTGGACAAAGCACCTCAAGTCTCAGAACCCAAAGGTGTAGGAAATGAGAGGAAAAAAGCATGGGAAGGGGTTTATTTAATGGCCACTGACACCCTCCTGGAGAGGGAAAACACTCCCTGAGCACCTGCAGAGCCCCAGCAGCCACAGGAGCTCAGCCTGACCCAACCCCAGCTCACCCTGATTAAATCCTGCATGGTTCAAGTGCTTTTTAATGAGAATAAACCCTCCACCACACAGCAGCCCTTCCCCTTTCTCTGCTGCAGATGAACTCCTGAGGACACATTTAATTGCAATTAAACCACCTGCCTCAGAGCCAAGCCCCCCTGACCTGTGCACACTTGTCCTTCCAAAATGCCCTTTAACAGGAAACTTCCCAGCTGCTCTGTTCCAGCAGCTAAAGGTGAAAAACCACCAGGAACTTGGGGGGGCAGAAACTGAGACATCTCCTCCTCTCTGTGCAATTTTTTGGGCATCAAAGGGTACATTTCATATTCCTTGTAGGATGAAAAAGGTGCTGCTGGGTCCTTTCTGGACCCCAAAAGCTTCCTGGATCCCTCCCTCAGGACCCCAAAAGCCCCCTGGATCCCTCCCTCAGGACCCCAAAAGCCCCCTGGACCCCAAAAGCCCCCTGGGTCCCCTCCTCTGGACCCCAAAAGCCTGGCAGCAGCTGCACCAGCCTTTTCCAATAGGGAAGAACCCACTGGAAAAAAACCTTGCAGCCCCCTCATGCCATAACATTTTATTTATTGGCTTGTTTAACTGATTCCCTTGAGCTCCTGTAACTCAACCAGAATCTTGAAAGAAAATAAAGGCAACAGGATTTAAAAATCCCACAATTCCAGCTTTTGGGGCTTTTTTTAAAATCTGTGCTGGCTGACAATGGGCAGGGAGCTTTGGGAACACAATAACCCAGGGGAAAAAAGGGTTTTCAGATGCCAGTTGGAAGTGCTGGAAGGGAGGAAACAACAGCAGAAGAAACAGGAGATCAGTGGCAGAGTAGCTGGAAAGTTTGTTTCTATAAGAAAATGTAATAGCTCTCTGGAGACACCTTACTGGGGGATAAAAGTGAATTTATCCCAGAATTACCCAGTCACTTTAGAAGTGCATTAGTGACTCTGGTACAAAAAAATCCTGATTTAATTCCTGCTGGAAAACTCTCCCTGCCCATCCCCACAGGGAATGACACCACAAATGGAGGCTCTGTGGGGTCACCTGCAACAAGGACTCTGACTAAACCAACGAGATTTTCCCATATTCCTGTTGAAAGGGAGGAAAATCCATGATAGGATTATTCAGGAAGGGGAGAAAGGCAAAGCCATTTGTATGGGGCTCTGGGCAGGCTGGATTTCAGGCTGCAAAAATGGATGTTGGACTATGAGGAATTAAAAATCTTTTTTAAACATCTTTAAACAGCTTCTACTCAAACTGACTACTGTCATTTCACTCCTATTTTCCTCCTGCAGAAATGACAGGAATAATCAAGGTTAAAATGAACATAATGATTCAGCACTTCACCCAACGGGTCAGATATTAAATATTAAATATTCCTCTGCCCTGGCAGATTTTGAGCTTCTTGACAGTCTCCTACTTCAAAAGGAAAAAGTTCAAAGTGGCAGATGGGGAAAAAAAAAAAAAAAAAGAAGAAAAAACTGCAGTATTTAAAGGCAGACACACAGAGCTTCTGATGGAAGCATGACACCATCACATGGTGGCCTTGACCCCAAACACAGCCAGGTTCAGTCTGCACACACCCACAGCTCCTCTGGGAAACCCTGTGCCCAGAATGACCAAAAAACTGCCACATTCCAAGGTGGGCAGCACTGGGAATCCCAACCCCACCTTCCCCAGGCACCAAAATCCAGACATTTCTCTGCAAGGTCACTTAATTTTGAGAACCACCAAAGTGCACCTCACTTCAGGCTGCTCAGATTCAAGGACAATAAACTGGCAAAGCCAAGGGACACAAACTGGGCCTGGCTCTTGGCGTTTCAGGCTGCCAAAATACTCCTTTACCCTGCAAAGCCCCACTGCAAACAGCTCAGAGGAGCAGTTTTTGGAGGGTTTGAAGACCCTCCAAGGCCTCAGCTGGTCCTGGCTGTGCTGTCCCCAGCTGCCAGGTGGGGCCAGGGCAGGCAGGGAATGTGTCCTGCCCTTCAAAGGCCACACTCTGCTCTTCTGAAGCTTCCCCTGGCTGAGCCCAAGCCAGCTGGGCAGCAGTTGAAAGAGCTGCTCCTTTGGCAGCCCAAAACAAATAGGGACATTTAAAATTAAAATAGACAAAAAGAAGGCGATAAAAGGAATAAATTGTCCCTCACTGGCCTGGAGGAGAGAGCTCCATTCCTGCTGAGCACGCTGGATTTTCCCTGGAGTGGCTTCCCAGGGAAGCTCAGCAGAGGATTTGGGGTGGATGGGGAGAGCCCACGGGGGTGGCTCACAGGAGCCCAGGCTGGCCAGCAAACAGGGACAGCAGGGTTGTACAAAAACCCACAATAATGTTCTTATTTTGAGCCACAGAAGGAGTTTTTTCAAAATTTGGGCCACAGGAGGAATTTCCTCCTCGTTTCAGACACCTCTGAAGTGCCTGACATTGTCCTCCCCCACATGTGCTCTCTGCAGGTGCCCTGGAGAATCAATAGAACTCATCAAAACCTCTCCATCTTCCCCAAAATTGGGAGCAGGACACTCAATGCACCATCCAACCCCACCTACAGACCAGTGTGAGAGCCTTGGTTTTAAGGCCAGCCTAAGTTTTAAGGCCGATACTGCAGATTTTGGGTACTCTGATCTCCTCCCTTTCCACCAGCACAATTCCTGAAGGACAGCAAGAATTGAGTGAATCCTGCTTTGCTTTTCCCTGGGTTTGCCTGCTCTGGAAGCAGCCAGCATCCCTCTGTCCAGGGAATTCCAGATCAGGAATAACGTGGGTTTACCCTGCCCAGAGGATCTGATGGAAGATGAGCCCGCAGCTGAAGGAGCTGGGGCTGCTTTGATTCTTCTCCCTCAGCCCTTCACAAAAACCACCTCATTTTCTGTTTAATACAGAATATCAAGAGGAAAAGAAGTTGAGGGAACATCTCCAATCCCCCCTTTTCTCTCATCCCTTCCCTTGGTGTGTTTCTGTTGTGCACCAGGTTAAATTTCAACCCCCAAATTTCAAGGAGGAACCTCTGGAAGGGTTGGAATTAATCCAGTCTTATCTCAATTATCACAAGTCAATTCATTTCAAGCACAACAGGCAAACTCCAGGATCCATGGGCATTCCCTGCATTGTCCTGGAGCTGGGAAGGGACCCCAAAACTCATCCCTGAGCTTCTCCCAGCTCAGGAGCAGGGATCTGGATATGGGCTGCTGGAGGAGAGCAAAAGGCTCCTCTCTGGATCCCCCAACCTTTGCCTCTTCCTTAAAAAAGGTGCCAAAACAGAGTTCACCAGGCACAACTGGTATTATTTTGGGCAAACCCCAGGAGTTGTGCAGGACTGGCAGAGGAGCCAGCACCCCCTAATGCCAGGAGAAGTGGGAGCAGAGGAGCAGCACAGCACACACTGCTCCAAGACAATGGAAAAACACATTCCAGGTGGGTTTCTTTAAAAAAAAACATAAAACTACAAGAGCTCTACAGCCACAGCACCAGCACAGGGAGCACTCCAAAGAGCTGGGGGTGCTAATGAAGAGAGCCTGTCCTAATTATCCCACTGCTCCAGGAATTAACAGATCAGACCTCCAGCCTTGCAGTCACTGCAGCTACAAAACCTTGGCAGCTTCAGGGGGAGGCTGTCAGGGTTTTGTTTTCTTCTTTCTCCCCTCCAAACAGAAACACAAAGAGGAAGAAGTCAAGCATCACATGCAGGTTTTGCTCCTGCATCCCTGGCAGCCAGAGCAGGAGGATGCTTGAATTCCTGCCCTGTCACATTAAAACATCCACAAAACTGACAAGAACCTCTGGAATCATTTGGAAGCAGGCAATGGAAAGCCATCCACTGGGTTATTTCTCCAGCTCTGTGGCTTGGTCTCACAGCTTTAGGTTCATGCTGAGTTAAGAGATCAGAGAATGGAGCTTTTCAGAGGCTGCTGCCCTTCACCCACTGACATTCCAGCTGGAGTGGGATGGGAAGGAATGGGGCAGCACATGCAGATCCTTGAAATCAAATCCACAGAGTTTTAGATACCCATATGTGGAAAGGGTGTCCTGCTGCAAAGCCAGAAAATTTGGGAAGAACATCCCTGGGCAGAACCTTGATGGCAGAACCTTTTCCCTCCTGTGACCTCACTGCAGGCAGAGAGGCACCTCAGGAACTGACCTCATGAAATGTGGGGTTTTGAGGGCACAACAATGTATCTGGTGCCTTAACAAGGGCAAGGACAACCTAAAGGCTTTCTTTCTGCACCACAGCCCTTCCCTGCAGCAGGGTGATCCCCAGAGTCAGGGTTCCTCCTTTCCCCCCACAGGTTTTCTGTGGTTATTCTGAAATGCAGAATTCCAGCTCTCTCCTAGACAAGAGCTGAGAACTGAGAAAGCACCCTAAAAGCAATTATTGAGGGAATTCCCCTGCAACAGCCATGAGGGAAGGAACTGCACAGCTGGGATAACACAGCCTGGAATGTCATGGGATAACCTCAGGAGCCACCAGGATCATCCAATCCAACCCTGCACCAATGGACAGAGGAGAACTCAGGGCAGACACCCCAGGAAAGGCAGAGCTGGGACATCCCCATGAATCATTTGTGCCCACAAATCATTTCTGCCAGGTGCTGTCCTTATCTCCCACTCCTCCAGGGATAATCTGGTGAGGAGCAACCACAAACTGGGACTGGGAATCCAAACTGCAACAGGAAAACCAACAAACACAAGGAGGGAGAAGCAGAGCAGAGGGACTGAGGACCCACCAGATCTGTCCAACGTTGACCAGGGAGAGGTAGAGGAGCCAGAGCAGGAACATGAGGAGCATGTTGGCACAGCCAGTCAGCAGCACAAAGGCTGCCACTGCCAGCCCAGCCAGGGCCAGGCAGTCCAAGGTGCTGTCCATGGCAGACCAGTCCAGGAACCAGATGAGGGTGGGTGCATAGCTCAGGGCATCCAGGCCAACCTTCCCCTTGAAGTATTTCTTGATGTCCTGCAGGTAGAGCTTGCAGGGGAGCAGCCCCTTGTCTCCTATCAGCTGCTTGTTCTGCTGAAATGCCACCAGGAAGGCCACAGCTGCAGGGGAACAGGGAGAGGGGAAAAACTGTGTGAGGAACCACCCAGGATGAGGGAGCTGCTTTGAATCCAGAGTTTGAGAGGCAATTCTTGGAAGGGATTTATTCCCAAGTCCTTATCGCCATTAAAATCCAACACTTACATGAGTTGGGTTTCAATGTCATTACAGTGCCCAACAAAAGGTTGTACCTGGATGATCCTGAAGGTCCCTTCCAAGCCAAACCATTCCAGGATTCCATGGTTTCTGTGAACCACAAACCAGAAGGCAAAGGAATTCCATAAACCCTGTCTGTGCTTTGGAGGACAAGAGATCTCCAGCTCTACATAACCTTACCTGGCAATCTATCAAGTACCAGAATCTTTTCCTTTTTATGGAAACACTTTGTATCTCAAAACACTGTTAATGAGACAGCTTGAACTCATCTACACCATTAATGAGGTGTTCACAGAACCCCAGAATGGTTTGGGCTGGAAGGGACCTTAGAGATCCACTCATCCTACCCCTGCCAGGGCAGGACAACTTCCACTGTCCCAGGATTCTCCAAGCTGGCCTTGGACACTTCCAGAGATCCAGGGGCAGCCACAGCTTCTCTGGAGATCTGGGCCAGGGCCTGCCCACCCTCACAGGGAGGAATTCCTGCCCAATATCCCATCTGTCACTGTCAGCAGCCATTCCCTGTGTCCTGTCCCTCCATGCCTTGTCCCCAGTCCCTCTCCAGCTCTCCTGGAGCCCCTTCAGGCCCTGCAAGTGACTCTGAGGTGTCCCTGGATCCTATTCTTCTCCAGGTGAGCACCTCCAGCTCTCCCAGCCTGGCTCCAGCCCTGGAATTGCTCCAACAATTCCTTCCTGTGCTGAGGACCCCAGAGCTGCTCCAAGCACACACAATTCTTTGAGTCTCTGGTTCAACACAACTGCCCAAAACAGCAGCTCTGACTCTGCATCCTCTCACACCCTGGGAGATTGGAAATCCAGAATCTTCACATTTTCCCATCCCTGAAATTCCCACTTTTTCCATGTCCCTACAGCTGTCCCATTTATAGTGTTCCTGCTCCTGCCCTGGGCCAATCTTAGACCAGCCAGCTGCTTTTTTTACCAGCACATCAGCAATTTAATTACAGATCACAGACCTAGCATTTGATGTCCTACAGAGAAAGTTGGGCAGTTTTTAGGCATTATCTCATATTTTAGGCATCTCCTGCAGTTACCAATTTGCAGTTTGTAACTCCAGTAATCTCCATGTCTCAGGGAAAAAAAAAAAAAAAAAAACGAGGAAGGCCAACATTTCCTGATTAGGCTGCATCCACTAATTTACCCATCCTTCAAACATTACCCAAACACCAGCCACGTCACAGGCAGCAGCAGCAGCACCAGAGTTCTTGGGAAAAGCCAATTTGTTCCCCTCCCCAATCCTCCCTGGTTAATGATCAAATCTGTTTCCTCCCTTATCTCAATGCTGGCATTCTGCAAACAACAATCCTGGTGTTCATCTGGTGTCTCTCCCTGGCAGCACTGGGGGAGAGGCTGTGTGAAATCAGAGCCCCAATTCCCGTCCCTTTGAAGTCTGGAGCAGCAACCCAAAGTCTGCAGCCCCAGGGAATCCAACTGAAAGTCCCATTCCCCAGACAAAGGTCTCCAGTGGGTTCCACTTAATCCACTTAACACTCCCCCAGCTCTCTGCACACAGCCACGGGTTTTATTCCCATTTAAAAACCACTAAAAGTCATCATCCAGCACACAGCAGAGGTCACTGGGAGGGTTCCCTTTGATTCCAGCAGATCCTGGACCCCAGGGATGGCACAATAAAGTTGGGAGTTAATTGGTTGTGTCTCTCCCCATCCATCTTTTATACACAGTGAATGATTTTACAAATAAAAGCCATTTTTCTTCAAATATTTTACTCAATTATGGACAGGGAAAGACATGAGAAAGGCTATTTCCAACACTACAGGATCAGTTCTGGAACACAAATTAAGTGTTTTCTATTTTACCAATCTTTTTCTACCAACACTCAGCTCAGCACAACATGTAATCAGAAAGCCTGACACAAAACCAGCAGAAATAAAGTTCTTCTGAGTTTCAGACAGCTTAATATCTTCATTTTTGGCTTTAGAAACACCAACTGAAAGCCAGTTCTGCCTTAAAACTCCATGGCTTGATTTCCCGCGATTAACACTGCAATTTGCTGCACAGTTTTCCAAAAGTGCTAATCAAATTCACCTCTAAGTGCTCCAGAATTGCTGCCCCAACCCATAAATGCTGAGCAGGTTTTTGCCTAAAAAAGTCCAAATTAGACCCCTGCACCGTAGGCGAGACAAACAGGGAAAGGGTAAATTAGGAAAAAACCCAAATGCCAGCAATTCCAGCAGAGTGCAAACTGGATGGACAAAAACCCTGCTCAGCCTCCCCCAGCCTGCAGGCAGCACAGACTGGGCTGGAGTTGCCATGAAATGCACATTTTCGGGTGGCCCAAGGGGTTTTCTCCCAGGACATCCACTTCCCACAGCTCCATTCACAGTTAAAATCCAGCAGCACCAGCCTCAACTTCAGGATTCATCTTCCCCCAAAGCAAACCCCACCTGTGTTCGATCCATCACCTCCCAGGTGATGCTCAGGTTCCCAGAGCTCCATCCCGGGTCCAGCTCCCTCTCCTGGACACTCCCCGTGCTCAGTCTCTGCCTCCAGGCTCCCTCTCCTCCCATCTCCAGCATTTTTTGGAGCTCATTCCTCATTCAGCTCCCACTCCCACCCACCCCTGCTCCATCTCCTGAGCTTTTCCCCTCCTGCACTGCTGGACACAGGCAAGAGCTGAAACTAAAGACAAAGGACTGCAGCAACACAGGAGATGCCCAGAGCCAGGAGAGAAAAAGGGAGGTTATTGATCAGCTGGTCATTGCTTGCTCTCCCTGAACCCCAGAGAAACTGGAGCCTTAAATTCAGTGTAACAGACCCTGCTGCCTCCTCCAGGAACCTCCCCTTCGACCTTGGCTTGGTCAGGGGGTAAAAAAGTCCCTTTTCCCCCAAAGCCTGTGCTCTTCCTCTTCCTTAGCCCTTATTCTGGAACCTCTCTCCCCGTGGCCTTGTGTCTGGGGATTTTCCACTCTGCATCTTCCACTCCTTCCAGTACAAACAACTTTGCACTTTGGGCACTGACTGGCACCATCACCACCCTGCTGGGCTCGGGGCACACTGACTCATTTCTCCTTGCTTCTGGAGCTTTTCCCTGGGATTCTGCACCCCTCCAAGCCTCCAGGCCTGGCACAAAGCCCTGCCACCATGCTTGCATCACCCCTGGGCTCACTGCCCACCTTCTCAGGGACAATTCTGGGATCTGGGAGTGCCCAGCCCCCTGTTCCACCTGGATGTGCCATTCCTCAGGCTGCTGCAGGTGGCAGGAACAGAGCACAGCTCCAGGTTTCCTCCCACTGCAGAGCCTTTGACAGCTCACATGGGAGCTCTCCCTGCTGCCAGCTGAGCTTTACATAATACATGCAAATTATCAGGGCTGCTAATAGACCTTCCCTACTTATCCTCACCTCACAAGGTGCCTCACTGTACTTTTCCATTAACTCCCCCCTCTCCCTCCAAACCCAGCGTGGTCCCTGTTCAATCCCACATGGCACCAATAACCACCACCCAAGCGTCCCCATCCAAAGGGATTGGCTCCATCCTCACTTCCCTGGCACCTCAGCTCCTTTCCCTCACTCCAGGCTCAGCCTGGCGTGGTAGGAGAAGGAGAGAATCCCATTCTTCATGCTCAGGAAAGATTTAAAGATGTGAAATCCAAAACTTTCCGGTCATATGGCTTTTTCTCTCTTTTCCCCCCACTCTTGTTAAAAGAGGTCTTAACTTTTCCTTAATGCCCAAACCACAAGAAGAACTGAACCAAGAGCACAGAGCTTTGCCTGAAAACCGAACTACATTTTGCACACACACACACAAAAACTCTGCCTGGAGCAGTTTATCAAGTGCCCCTTTGACCCAACGAGGCATTTGAACATGCCCTGAGCTGGATGCTGCAAGCTGAGGTTGCACTGCTGGAAAGAAGAAAGAGCAGAATATTCCTGGTATTTTATTACCAGAGAAATGAATCAAATAAATTTTCAATTGATGAATTCCCCTGCAAAGTTTTGCAACACAGAAGCAACAACACCAGAGCACTGAGCGAAGGGTGAAGCCAAGCACCCACAAAAAACACACAACAAAGTGCTCTGCTCTTAACACCTTTTTTTGTTTTCTTGCCTGCCACGGCCAAGCTGAACACTTTGGGGTGGTTGCTCGGGGGGGTTTGAAGTGCTTATCTCCCTGCTGCCTCCTTGTTTGAAAAGATGTGGGAATAGAAAAAGCTTCCCTTCGGGTCCCAGGCTGCTCAAAACCACCTCCTGCAGCTGGAGGATGCCCTGGGAAGATCCCTCTGCTCCAGAGGGGCTTTGGGCAAGGAGAACACTGGGAGAGAGATTCCCTTCTCCACGTTGATATTTTTTTCCCCCCATTCCAGGGGGATGCAGCTGCTCAGAGGACCCAGAGCTGATGAGCTGCTGGTGCTGCACAGCCCTGCCAAGGAGCACTGAGCTGAAACAAAACCTCCAGGGCAGCAAAAGTGCCTGAAGATGTTCTCTAATCCCGACCAGGCAGGCTGAAAGCTACTGGGAGCCTTTTAATAAAGCTGAGAGAAGGGCAAGCAGGGGAGATGGCAGAGAAAGAGAGGAGGAAGGACACCGGGGAGAGCCAGGAGCCTACAGGAAGCCAAACCCCCCGAGAGAGCTTTAGATTTCAGACTGAGGAAGAAGGAGCTTGAACCTCCCGTAGCTCTGGCACTGGGGAAAGAAAATACTATCAAACAATACATAAGGAGAAGGAAGATAAACTGGATTTAAATAATAGCTTTTATTTCAAAGCTCTCCACAGAGCCTGGCTGAGATTGGGGAGAGTCGTATCTAATTACTGAAATTTCTACAGCTGGAATCTGATGATGGTAATCACCCAAAAAGGGCACTTAAAAATGATTTAGAAGGAGAGCAAAAGGAGCAAATAATGCACATTTATTGTCTAGAGCTTTGGGACCAGCTATTTACCTGTAAGAGCACTTCCACCAAGACCTCAAAGTATTCCTGGATTGCCAAAACACCAATCCCTGTCACAGGGAACAAACACACAGGGCAAGACTAGGATGGAAAAGCTGCAAATCTCAAAATGACATCTGGCCAAACCCCTGCCCTGCTCAGGTGAGACCCCACCTGCAGAGCTGCCTCCAGCACTGGAAGGAGCTGGAACTGCTGGAGAGAATCCAGAGAAGGCACCAGGATGAGCAGAGGGATGGAGCAGCTCTGCTGGGAGGAAAGGCTGGGATTGTTCAGCCTGGAGAAGAGAAGCTTTCAAAACCTCACAGTGGCCTTGCAGGACCTGAAGGAGCCATCAGGGTACACAGAAAGAGACAGTTTCCAAGGGATGGAGTGACAGAACAATGCTGTAAGGACCAAACCTCACAGAACCTTTTCAGCTGGATCCGCTTTCCCTGCCCTCCCACTCCTGCCAGCAGCAGGTGGGGCTGGTCTCTGACCTCTCCAAATCCTCAGATCCTCTCCCATCTCCAATCTGCCTCTCACACAGCAGCTGCTCTGCCAGGGACTTCCCAGGCTCAGGCTGCTTCTGGAAAACCCCTTCAAAAGACACGAAAAAAGAAGGGGGAGAGTCGTTACAAGCAGAGGGGGAGGGGGAGAAGGGAGGGCACACAGAAGGACACTCCACACCTGCCCTACCTGTCCTCCTTTCTCAGGGGAAGATCCTCAGGGAAAACCTCTCCTGTGCCTGCAGCAAGCAATGAACAGCTCTTTGGGAATGGGGTGGGGGCAGGAAGGAGGTGACAAGCCCTCAGACCACACTTTGGGGTCACTGCACACCCCAAATCATGTTTCCTTCCATCCCATCCTCAAGGTTCTTCACTTTCCCACCCCTTCCTTTCCACCCAGGAGAGGAACAATCCCTCAGCTCCCAGAGGAGCTCCGATCACATTCCCCAACACTTGAATGCAAATCCCCCCCCAAAAAAAAGGATTTGCTGCTCAGCCCAGCAGGAAGGAAAGGGTTACACATAAAAGGGTGAAATGAAAGAAGGGGGGAAAACATCCCACGGCTGAGGAATGTCAAACTGTCACAACGGCATCAACCGTCTCCTCAGCGAGTCTGAGCCTCGGCGCGCAGAATCGCCGCGTCTGGGAGAAAAATCAGCTGTCACACTAAATGCTTCCATCTCCAGGAAAAAAAAACCTGGAAGAGCAGCTTGGCACAGAGGCACAGAATTGCTTTCTGCTGTTTCTAAACCCAGGCTCTCTACAGAGATCAAAGGGCAACCCCTCCTTCCCTCTGGAGCATCGCGGGGCTGTGTCGGACAGAACCTGCCTGCTCACAACCTCTCCAGCTCACACACAACAGGCACTTTTCACCCACACCAATCCTTGTGGGGCACCTCTCCTACACTGCCAGCCTCAGCACTGCTGCCAGGAGGAATCTGACCTGTCCCAAACCAGGCCGAGGTTCCGGGCTTTGGCTCATTTGGTTCACCCCAAACAAGAACTCCCCAGGGCTTGAGTGCAGCCAAGCACAAGGTGCACAACAAGCAGGTGAACTTTTCCTCTCCTCCACCTCTTCCCTTAACAAGAGACACAAACAATCTCCTGCCCTGCTCCTTCCAGCTCCCAAACTCTGCCACCCCATTCTCTAAAAAGCTTCTTCACTCCACCCTACTGCAGCATTTTGGAGTCTCCCCACAATTCAGCCATACCTTGGTGTTTCCCTTCCTTGCTCCTGCTTGAAAAATCCCACTTTTTAAGCATCCCACATTTACTCACCAACCTTCAAACTCACCCCCTGGCCCAGCCCCTCCCAGCCTCCTTTTCCCCTGCAGCCCCTCAGTTTCAATCACTTCCACCTGTAACTCACTGATCCCCCTCCAATCAGATCCTTGTTCCCCACCTCGTTGTCCCAGGTGTCCCACTCACCACAAGGTCCCACACCTTTGATTTGCACCAATTCCCAGCCCTCCAGCCATCCCCTGCTCCCTTCCCACCCCCCACACCCGCTCTGCTCCCAGGTGTGGCACATTTATCACCCCAAATCCACCGCTGGGGAAGCAGCAGCCCTCCACCCAAGGCACAGCAGAGAGCACTAATCAGTTTTTCATAAGGAAAACTGCAAACTGAGCCACGGGAAACTCAGCAGCCTGGATTTACACACGGGGGAATATCGGAATCGCTTTCATTTTGACTGAAAGAGTCATAACCTCGCATTTCACCGAGAGCTGAAACCAAACTAGAACCAGAGCACGTGTCAAAACCATACGAGACTACAACTTCTGCATGGTTTTGATGCAAAATAATCTAAGCAGGCTGGCAGGCTACAAATTCTAACGATTCTGTGGACAAATCTGGGGCAAGTTTAGAATTTGTACCGTAGTGTGTTACTTGTCAGTTTTGGTTTCACTGTAAATATTTTTAAGCGGCGCACCAGCGGGCTCTGAGCACAGCTCTCAGTGCCAAAGCCAGAGGCAGACGAGCACAGGCTGGAAACTGCTTTTACTGTGGAACATTTTAAGGTCATGTTGACTCTAGGTTCTGGCTGTTGGTGGTGTTGGCACCCAGGGATGGCATCTGTCCCTCCAGTCCTGCTGCTGCATGAGACAAAGAGCTCCTCTCTTGCACTGTGAGCTCACAGCTCCAAGGGGAAAGGATGAGCAGCTCTGCTGAGAGGTACCAGCCTCTGTGTGAGCAAACTTCTGCTCCCAGCACCACCAGCTCCCAGCACCACCAGCCCTGTCCGGCCATCAGCCACAGGGCTCCCAATCCACCAGTAAAGTGGGAGTGGCAAAGAAGAGAATCATGAAATATGCAGAGCTGGAGCACACCCACAGTGATCATTAAACCACAGAATATTATAAAGTGGGAGGGACCCGCACGGATCATCGAGTGCAGCCGCTGCTCCTGTTCAGGGCATCCCCAAGGATGTCACCACGTGCTCGGGAGCGGTGTCCAAGGGCTCCTGGAGCTCCGGCATTCCCAGGGGAGCCTGCTCAGTGCCCCACCACCCTCGAGGGAGGGAGGGTGGGGGGGAAAAACACCTTTCCCTGCTCTCCCCCGACCCTCCCTGGCACAGCTCCAGCCGTTCCCTGGGCGCCGTCCCCGCTCACCACGCGGGGACACGGCAGCGCCCGCCCGGCACTCACAGTACAGGAAGGCAATGGAGCGCAGCAGCACGATGCGGGTCAGCCAGAAAGAGCCCGGGGAGAGCGGCGGGGCCGCGGTACCGAGCCCCGGCTCGGGGGGAGCGGGGGGTGCAGCGGGGGCCGCTCCGGGAGCTCCATCGGGGGCTCGGGGCCCGGC
>VWYE01012399.1:168756-192039 GCA_013398995.1 Alaudala cheleensis
CGGGGCGGGCAGAGCGCCGCGGCCGGCCCGGCTCCGCCGCCCCGCCGATGCTCAACATGACCGAGGAGCACGACAAAGCGCTGGAGGCTCCGTGCAGCCCCGCGGGCACCACCAGCTCCATGTCCCACGTGGACTCGGACTCGGACTCGCCGCTCTCCCCCGCCGGCTCCGAGGGGCTGGGCTGCGCCCCCGCTCCCGCCCCGCGCCCGCCCGGCGCCGCCGCGCTGGGGGCCAAGGTGGACGCGGCCGAGGTGGACGAGCGCTTCCCCGCCTGCATCCGCGACGCCGTCTCGCAGGTGCTCAAGGGCTACGACTGGAGCCTGGTGCCGATGCCCGTCCGCGGCAACGGATCGCTCAAGGCCAAGCCGCACGTCAAGCGGCCCATGAACGCCTTCATGGTGTGGGCGCAGGCCGCCCGCAGGAAGCTGGCGGACCAGTACCCGCATCTGCACAACGCCGAGCTCAGCAAGACCCTGGGCAAGCTCTGGCGGTGAGTGCCGAGTCCCGCGTCCTGCGCGGGGCTGCGCGCTGGACTCCCCCTGCCAGCGCTCCTTTAAAGCTTCTGCCCGCTTTGTTTTTTCGTTAATCTCTGTTTCTCGGGATTCTCGGAGCCGTTCGAAGTGCGATCCCCTCCCCGAGCATCCCGGCGCGCTGCGAAGGACATAGCGGTCCCTGCTCCGAAAAATCCCCCGAGCAGGGGCTTTGGCACCCTCGCTCCTGCCGCGGGTGGATTTTCCCTGCTCCATCACGGAGATGCACAAGCCCTTCCCTTGCCTGCGGCTTCCCCATCCCCACGCGATGAGACTTTTTTTAATGACTTGTTTTATGGCTTTTCCTAAATTGTTTTTTTTTTCCTTTTGGCTCGCTTGATGCTTAAAAAGCTATAAACGCGACTAAACTCATTTTTTGCAGTTATTTTAACGAGCTTCCTAATTTGCCTGCTTATCTGCTCAGCGCTGCCCGGGGATGCAAACTTTTATTTGCTGGGCAGCATCCGAGCCCACTTTGCTTTCCAAGGCTCTTCCCCCGAGCCAGGTTTTTCCGTGTGGTTTATCCCATGGTGTCTGCTTGTACCTAATTCCCATCTTTCCTGTCTGCTCGGGCCAGCGACGCTCCTGCTGCGGTTTGAGCCTCTCCAAGAGTTTGCAAAGAGAGGTGTGGGCAGGGGGGAGAGAGTTTGGAAAGCAAAAATCCCATCCCTGGTGTCTTGGTGGTTTCTTTGTAAGCACCAAACAAAGCTGGAAATGTTTGTGGCGGTGAGGGGGTGGCATTTGCAGGGCAAACATGGGAATTATATTTTGTAATCGTGTTGGAGATGGGGAAGGGGGATTTTGTTTTGCCCAGTTGCCCCTGTCTATAGTGGTGGGGTTTCTCATGCTGCTATAGTTGGTATTTTAGTCCATTATTTTGCCGTGGATTTTAACTCCTTTTCACCACAACAAATTAATTCTGTAGTTAACTTGCTGAGCGCTCAGATCTGGGAAAGGGGCACGTGCGAGTCTGAAAACAAGAAGAAAACTTCTACGGAAAAGATCCTAATTCTGGAATTTTTTTCTCTCTCTCTTCCTTACCAAAACAACCAACCCCCCCCCCTCCCCAAAAACCAGTTTACTGAGCGAGAACGAGAAGCGTCCCTTTGTGGAGGAAGCGGAGCGGCTCAGGGTGCAGCACAAGAAGGATCACCCGGATTACAAATACCAGCCCCGCCGGAGGAAAAGCGTCAAGGCCGGGCAGAGCGACTCGGACTCGGGGGCTGAGCTCAGCCACCACGCCGGCACTCAGCTCTACAAGGCCGACACGGGGCTGGGGGCCATGGCTGACTCCCACCACCACGGGGACCACGCAGGTAAAGGGTGGCATTCCCGCTGATCCCTGGGGTGGGGCGGGATCCTGCTGCTCCTGCAGAGCCGAAGGCAGGAGGTGTTGTCCCAAGAGCTGGGCTCGGGAGCACGGCCGCAGTTTTCCCTCAGTGAGTGCTCTCAGAGCTGCTGGTGCCATAGGGAATCCCAAAGCACCGGGATGGGGAGAATGAATGATGGGCTAATGAGGGTCCTGGGGCAGAGCTTCCCAGCACTGGGAACTGGCTCAGGAGAGATTCTGGGAGCATTGTGAACATCCTGCAGCCTCAGACCCCGCTGGGATCACAGCCCTGGGTCCCTCTGCCTCAGGAGAGCCGGGCTGGCCTCGGGCTGCCCACTGGGTTCACTCTGTGAATCCACCCCTGGTTCTGCTAGCCTGGCACGGGGCAGTTTGTGCTGCCAGGGTGTCCTGCTGTGTCCCAGAGTGATCCTGATGGGCACAGTGTGCTCCCAGCTTCATCCCATCTCCGGTGTGGGAGGCTCACCCCAGGGGTGAACATGATCACAGGGGGACATGGTGTCTGACACGGTGCCGCAGATTTAAATCCCCAATAAGAGCACTCAGATAGGTGAAGCCCACTTATTGAATGGTGAAGGGTGGTCCGTGGTCACAGCTGAAGCCTCTCTGTCCCTTCCTCCCCCAGGCCAGCCCCACGGGCCCCCCACGCCGCCCACCACGCCCAAGACCGACCTGCACCACGGCGGCAAGCAGGAGCTGAAGCACGAGGGCCGGCGCCTGGTGGAGAGCGGCCGCCAGAACATCGACTTCAGCAACGTGGACATCTCAGAGCTGAGCAGCGAGGTCATCAACAACATGGAGACCTTCGACGTGCACGAGTTCGACCAGTACCTGCCTCTGAACGGGCACGCCGCGCTGCCGGCCGAGCACGGTGCCACCACCGCCTCCTACGGCAGCTCCTACTCGCACTCGGGCGCGGCCGCCCAGGTGTGGACTCACAAGAGCCCGGCCTCGGCCTCGCCGGCGGCGGCAGAGCCGGGCCAGCAGCGGCCTCACATCAAGACGGAGCAGCTGAGCCCCAGCCACTACAGCGAGCAGCCCCACGGCTCCCCGGCGCACTCCGACTCCTACGGCTCGTACGGCGCCCAGCCCTGCGCCACCTCGGCCGCCCCGGCCGCCGCCGCCGCCGCCTCCTTCTCCAGCTCCCAGTGCGACTACACGGACCTGCAGAGCTCCAACTACTACAACCCCTACCCCGGCTATGCCTCCAGCCTCTACCAGTACCCCTACTTCCACTCCTCGCGCCGCCCCTACGCCACCCCCATCCTGAACGGGCTGTCCATCCCGCCGGCGCACAGCCCCACCGCCAACTGGGAGCAGCCCGTCTACACCACGCTGACCAGGCCTTAGAGGGCTCCCCGCAGCCCGCCGAGGCTTCCCTGGAATTATGCACTAATGAAGGAATGAGGAGGAAGAGCGTGGAGCGTTCCAAAAGTGCCTCCTGAGCCGCTGGGAACTCTTGCTCGCCGTCGCCGCCTTGCTTCGGAACTCCCCAAAAGGACAGAGCTCTGGTTTTGGTTGTTGTTTTGTTTTTTTTTTCCCCCTTTGGTTCGTAGGATTTAAGAAATTAAAAAAAAAAAAAAAGAAAAAAAGGAAAAAAAAACAACCAGACAAAGGACTAAAAATTTAAGAAAACAAACAAGAGGACAAAAAAAAATGAAAGGAAAAGGAGGGGGCGATGCCTTTTGAGTGAATGAAGGACAAAACGTTCGACTCCTCTGGGGGGAGTGAGCCGAACTCGCTGGGCCTGGAAAGTTTGGCCAAGTGCAAAACGTGGAGCAGGGGGTGGGCAGGGAGAGAGAGGGGGAAACAACCACACCACCACCACAAAAGCTGTTTGAGACTTTCAGGGTCTATTGCAATGTCAGGAACGGACCAACCTTGAGGGCAGGAACTCACTGGGACCAACAGGGATGAGCCCCAAAATCCCAGAACAATCCCGTGGGAAGAGTCTGATGGGACCAATTCCATGTCTGAAGTGTTCGTTGATTTTTTTTTTATTTTTTTTTAGGAGTTCTTCTAAGCAAGGTTTGGCTGTAATTAACATTTTGTTTTGGTTTTTTTTTTTGTTTTTTGGAAGCTTCAAATGTTATTGGTTGTTTCGTTTTGGGTTTGTTTTTTGTTTTTTTTTTTTAATCTGTTAAATATGTATTTATGTTCTGTATTATTTTTGTCTTTTAATTAATGAAGTCATTTTGTGCAAAACGGAGAAAAAAAAAAAATAGAATTTTTAAAAGATTTTAAAGATGGGGGAGGGAGCCTAAAAAAAAATAGTGGAGATGATACAATAAACTGGTGTTATGAGTCTATAGATTTTCCTTGGTTTTTGGGTTTTTTTCACTTTGGAGCCGCTGCAGGAGCCGTGCTGGAGAGAGGGACTGAAGGAATCCGCCTGGAAACTCCAATGGGAATGTCAAATAATGAAGGGGGGGAATCACTGATTCAGCTGGGAGGCTCAAAGGCTGCCTAGAAAGGGCAGGTGATTTTCTGGCCACCTGCTTTGGGCTGTGAAAATGGGATTTCAGGAGTCTTCGGAGGCTTTCAGAACCAGGACTACTTTAAAGGAGCTGTAATTTCATAGGAAACCATCGACTTCTGCTTTAATTGTGGCTTCTAGGGACCAGATATCATCCATCAAGCTGTGAAACTAAAATCTCCTCCACTAAAAAAAATGGGTTTAGGGTACTTAGTTTTTAGACTAATATTTCATTGATATATTTCTACTTCTTCCATTGTATGCTGAGCATATAAATAACCATCTATTTTATGGGAACTCGTGCCTTTAAAAAGCCTTTGTAAATCTAAACCCACCTTTCAGAGGTTATTCATCTTTTTACCTTTTCTACGTTTTCCTACTCTTTTTTCTAAAAAATATTTTTTTGCGTATTTCCTTTGGGGGTGGGGAGGGAGGGACACGCTGGGCTTTGGGGGGGAAAAGACAAGAAAAGCTCGTTTTTATGCAATCTATTTTTCTGTATAAAGTTTTGAAAGACTTTTGGTTGTTACTGATCTGTTCTCTTCACTCGCTTCTGACTAAGCAATGCTAACTTTTGTACAGATCCATTTGATAAAATTAAAAAGTGCTTTTTATCAAGGACGTGTTCTGTTTTCTTTCTGCTTGAGCCTGTTTTCTGTGCTGGGGGAAAAAAAGCCTGGAAGCTTGGAAGGTGATGGAATCTTCAGAATAAAATGTTTTCATCAAGGATTTCTTTTCCTTTTAGTCTGGATTATTTTTTTTCCCTGCGCTTTGTGTCTTACTCTGAGATTTTTTTTTTTTGAAATACAGATAAATTAATTCAATTTTCCTTTAAGAAGGGCATTTCCATGCCCATAATCCCAAGGATTTCCTCGGATTTCAGGCTGCTCACATGAGGCTGGGCTTGCAAGGTCAGCCCGCGTGGTTTTAGCCCCAGTTGATTTTCCTTCTGTAGGAAATTTACAGGAAGAAATTCCCTTTTCTGCTTCTATCTAAATAAATCCCCCTGAATTACGAGAGCAACCAAATTACACGTTGCACTTCAGGCTTGCTTTATTTCTTTTTTCAAAACGGTCATTAAAATGGTTACATTTGTAACTTTTATTTTGCTTTCTCACAGAAACCATTCCCTCGCCCCTCGGGTTTTGGCCCTTCAGGGAGCGGCGGCGTCTCAACCTGGGAGGAAAAAAAAAAAGGAGTTGGGATTGGGGAATTTCAGCCCTCCCTGCTCGAGAGAAAAGGCTGGAAGGCGAGGGGGGAATAAATGTGATGACAATTAATGAAGCTGCAGCCCATTAAGAAGGGAGCAGAGTCCCAGGCGTTCGCAGCCCTGCCAAGAGGGGCTGGAAGGCGACACCATTTTCTCCGTGCTCCTTTCCAGAGCTCCTGGCAAAGGGGTTTGGTCCCAGCCCGAGCCAAAGTGCAGCGTAATTCCCTTCCCTCCCTTCCCCTCCCTGCCGTGACACTGCAGATTTCACTGCAATCCTGATTTATGCCTGGAAAATGGGTGCGTTCTGGGCTTTGCTGAGGTTGGGGTTTGTCTCCAAAGCTGCACGTTTTGAGGGGGGAAAAAAAAAAGGCAATAAAAGGTGAGGTGGGGATTTCTTTGGGAATGAGCTTTGCTTTCTTCTGGGTGTTTGAGGGTACAGCTTGGAGTGGCTTCACTGATAAAACAAAATTAAAATGTCTGTGTGTGATGAAGTGGTGAATCACCCAAAATAATGACAATTAAAAATTGAAAATCATCCTGAAATATTAAAGGTTGCACTGAAACATCCCTGGGAGAGCACGGGGAGGGGGCTCTGTGCATCCCAGCCTCTTCCCTGTCTCCTTTCCCTCCTCCCAGTGACACGGGGGACACCCAGTGCCACGTCCTTGTCCCCCCCAGGAGCTGCAGGGTGAGATGGAGCTGTGCCCTCATCCCAAGGAAGGCAGGGTTTAAATCCACTCCCTGTGGCCACAGATGGCTTTGCTTCCCAGCAGCTTTGCAAAAACAAATTGATTTTTTATTGGTATTTACAGAAAGAAAGTGATTAAATTGTACATTGTAATATGGATCTGGTTTGTGTCTTAGCATGGAATTGGGGCTGGGAGGGATCCACAAGGACCATGGAAGTCCAATCCTGGTTTTAGATATCATAGATCCATATTTTAGATCCATTCCATGGGTTCAAGGGATGACAGGAGCTTTGGAATCATCAAATCCTGGGCTGCTTTGGGTTGGGAAAAGCAGGGACAGCTTCCACTATCCCAGGCTGCTCCATCCAACCTGGCCCTGGACACTTCCAGAGCTGAGGGGTTGGGGAGCCCCTGAAGCAATTCCAGGGAACAGCTCCTGGGATTTTGAGGTGCTGTGGACACTCACTGTGGGGAAAACTCTGAGATGTGGCAGAATGGAAGTTCAGGAAGGTGCCAGGCAGGTGAAAAGCAGCATCCTGGATAATCCAGGGCTAAAACTCCGGGTTTAGAGGGAGCTGGACATCTCCAAGATCTCCACAATTTCATTCCCTACTCCCCAATTTACAGCTGAGGAATCTCCCATTTCATTTCGCTGAGAGGAAAACACAGCTCAGTTTTTACCCCCAAAAAAGAGCATTTTGATCAGAAATTCTGCTGCTCTCAGGACTGCATTCCCACACCTTGTCCTCCCCTTGCCTCTGCTGAGCTGGGCTGTGGGAGGAGAAGGATTTTCCATGAGTTTTCCCGGCCTGAATGGCTGCATTGTGTGTCCCGTGCTCGGGGCTGGTGGCCCTGTGCTGGCGTGGGGCTGGAATGTCTCTGCAAAGTCAATGAGATCAGGTGAAGCCAGGGCCGCCTTCTGACCCCTGGCTGCCAACAAAAAAAGGCTTCTCCAGATAATTGCAGGAATCCACGGGCGAGAAAAGTCCCTGGGTTTTATTTTCGGAGCAGGGAATAAAGAGCGTTGCTGTTTAGCTCAGGCAGTGCTGGTTAGCAAGAAAGAGGAAATTAATTTTATAGACCATATCCACATTCTTTCTGCAGGCTGGGAAGAAAGGTCCCTTCCCATCCTCCTTGTTTTAATTTTTCCTGCAGTGACATCAACTCCTGTTACACTAAATTTATTTTTTTTTTAAGGTTTGAGGCAAAGAAACGATTAAAGGGCATTTTTATGACAGCCTTGAGCTTTAATAAACTTCCACATGGGGATGTCCCTGCCTATGGATCAACCTCTTCCCTCTGCCTCCTTCATATTCCCATTGCCAGGGTTGGATGCTCTCTGTGGCCTGGGATTTGGGAAAAAAAAAAAAAAAAAGAAATAGAAAATAAAACTGGAGATGTGATATCATTGGGAATGCAGGGAGTATTCCAGGAGGGCAGGAAAAGCCTTTTCCAGCTGATCCTGGGAGGGCAGAGCTTTGCTCTGAGGGATTTTTGGAGCAGGAGTGGCACATCCGAGGCCAGGGGAAGGTTTGGTGGCCGTGGGAAGGTGTTGGTGGTCCTGGGACAGTTTTGGTTGTTGTGGGAAGGTTTTGGTGGCCACAGGAAGGTTTTGGTGGCTGTGGGAAGGTTTTGGTGGCCCATGGAAGGTTTTGGTGGCCACCTGAGGAGGGGGCCCTGCAGTGACCCCAGCATGGCACAGCCCTGTCCCCCACAGAGCTGGGTTCCCTTTGGGAAGCCCTGAAGGAAACTCCAACACTGCCTTATTTCCTGCTTTTAGGGGTGTGAGTTTGGATTCAGGGCTCTGATGGCAAATTCCCAAACACGAACCCACCAGGGGGTCCAAACTCCCTTTTTGGGGGTGGGAGGAGGGAATTTCCCATCAATTCCTGACTGTCCATGAGGGAAACATGGAAAAGCCCCAGAGACAACAATGCCACGGCCTCACCCCTGCCCTGCCCCTCCTCAGAGACCCTGCAGAGGCTCCAGGAGGATTTTTTTGGGAGTTCAGGGCATGAACAGGGTGAGGGGAACCTGCACAGGACTCCGGGATCCAGGGAGAGCCGATCCCGCCCCGGATCCATCCCCTCTCCAGCCGAGCCAGGCCAGGGCCATTCCCAGGCCATTTCCTGCCTGCTCCAGGCAGGAATTTGGGATGGCACGGGCCTGAGGCTTGGGGAGGGGAAGCCATTTCCCAAATGAGTCAGCGGGAGCTAAAAATAATCCCCCCAGGAGATAAACCCAAACCACAGCGAGTGGGGTTTGTTCCAAATGGCTTCATTCCCTGCGTCCTGCACCCCCAGCCAGCCAGGCTGGGGCAATCCCTGCCCTGGGATGGGGTGCAGGGATGCTGCCTGCTGGGATTTGGGGAATGAGAGCCCTTCAGGTGGCTCAGGATGGGGGTCAGGCTGCTGCCACAGAGCATTTGCAGAGGTTCCAGCTGGGGGATGAGGCTGGAGTGAATGAGGTGGGGAGGGAGTTCATGATATTCCAGACATCGTTTTTCCATGAAACCTCGTTGTCTGCATGGGAAAGCTCAGTTTGAACAGAGCTCAGACACCAAACCAACCCTGGCTTCTGCAGCAGCTGAGCAGCACAGAGGGATGGGACACTGTGGGGTGGCTGCTGCCACCAACCCGGGGCCTTTTTCCCAGAAATAGTCGGGATAAAGTGGGTGTCTGCTGCTGAAATCAGGGCTCTGCCCTTCCCAGGCTTGAAAGAGCCGCCAGCACTGCTGCTGACCCCTGTTGAACTGCTCCCATATGGTCCCAGAGCTCAGGCAGGCCCAGTGTGTCACAGGCTTAACTGCAGGCTCGGGGCTGACCTGATTTAGGGTTAAAAAAAGCCAGTTGGACACACTGAGTCAGGTTTAAAAGCCTCTTCTTTCAGTTTATTTTAAACAAATTAGGGATGAAAGCCAAGCTGCTCCTAATCCAGAGGAAGAGGGATTCCCTGTGTGCTCTGAGCCTGCTCCAGGGCTGGGCTGGGCTGGGGAAAGTGAGGCAAAGGCACTGCTGGGGTGGAGGGGAGCTCCAGGAGGGATGGGGAGCCACACACCTGTCCCAGCACAGCACCTCACACCCATCCCATCCATCCCATCCCATCCCATCCCATCCCATCCCATCCCATCCCAGCCCAGGGCAGAGCAGCAGGGCGGGGTGGGAGCTGCTCCTCCCTCACCCCACACTGCGGATTTTCATGCCCGGGCTGACGGGAGCCCTNATCCATGGATCCCATTTCATCCCATCCAATGGATCCCATCCCCTCCCATCCCATGGATCCTATCCCATGGATCCCATCCCACCCCTCTCCCTCTCCCCTCCTCTCTCTCCGCCCCACTGCCCTTGGCTCCCTGGCCCTGGATTTGTTTGTGGCTGTGTGTTCAGGCAATATTGGGGCTGTCAGAGTGACATTAAAACATCCACCCAAGCCCCCTCTGCCTGCCTCTCTCCTCCCCTCTCTCCTCCCCCTCCTCTTTTCCTCACTTTTTTTTTTTTTCCTGGTGCACGTCGAAATTCCCAGCGCGGGGCTGGGAAAGGGTTAAACATTGGGAAAGGTCTTGTTTGAGGTAGAGTGAATTTTAACCACCACACACATAACGAATGCGCAGCAGCCTGAATTGCTGGTGAGGAGCCAAGAGCACAAGAGAGGAGCTGCTGAATTTTAATGATTCATTATTGCATGGAAGGCCTTTGTCTTCCTTTATCCGGTGCACAATAAAAGAATTAATTGGACAGAAAATGGCAGGGCAAAGAACTGACAAGTCATTAAGGGGCTCTGAATGGCTGATTAGGTGCACATTGGGGGTGGAATTTCAACTGCACTGTTGCAGCAAGGGCTCCGGAATAATAATGGCATGGCACAGTTTATATTTTGTATGCAGTACCAGAAAGGCCTTTCTGTCGGCATTGTGGGGCTATTTATTCTGCTGTCTATTTAGCCATTGTTGGCATTGTGCTGCCAATAAGAATGCGCAAACAAAGTTGGGATTTTTTTTTTATTATTATTATTTTCTTTTTTTTGGTGTTGTTTTTTTTTTTTGGAGGTGGGGGTTGGATTTCAACTTCCAAATAATTGGGCGAGCAGCAGCACCTCGCTCCGTGCGTGGCTTTATTAATTTTGCTCTCTCTCTCTCTCTCTGTGTGTGTGTGTGTTGAGGATTGGCTGTAAATATTTAGACTTACCAGAAGGAGCTGCATTTAGCACCAGGAAAAAAGAAGGAATAAACTTCTCCTGCTTTTTTTTTTTTTTTGCTTTTTTTTTTCCCCTTTTTTTTTTTTCCAGCTCTCCCCCGTTCCCAGCGCAGCCCGGCGCAGCTGTCGGAGCCCCCATGGCGGTGCAAACCCAGCCCCACGCCGGGAGGATGCAGCCCCAGGAAAAGCAGCCAAGTGGAATTTATCGGTCGCTAGGAAGTTCCCGGAGCACCTCTCGCTCGCATCCTCCGGGGCCGCTCCTGCCGCTGTTGTTGTTGATGTTGATGTGGAGTTTTCATAAAACGCACACAACGCACGGGAGGGGGGGGAAGCGGGAATAAAAGCCCGGCCCACTGGGTAGGTGTGATTCCCATAAGGAATGTGCTTGGGGTTTAAAAGGAATGACAAATAGGAGTCGCAGTTTGCTGTCAGGGCTGGGCGCAGCTGCTCCCAAGTTTCAGGGGGGAAAAGGGGGGGACTTAAATGGAGATTCAGCTTCCTTTCCTTTCCTTTCCTTTCCTTTCCTTTCCTTTCCTTTCCTTTCCTTTCCTTTCCTTTCCTTTCCTTTCCCTGCTGATTGATCTCACCCAGCTCCTCTGGAGCATCCCTGGATTCTCCTGCCAACGAGATGGGAAGGACTGGGATGAACTGGGATGAACTGGGATGAACCGGGGTGATTCCAGCTCTGCCTCCCCATCCCAATCCCTGCCCTCCCTCCCCAGATCCCAGCCCAGGGGGTTTTGGGGTTCCAGCTGGAGGCCTCAGGGCAGCTCCATCTGCTCCTCCTCCATCCCTGATCCCAAATTTTCCTGTCTGGGATGGATGGGGACAGAGGGAATCTCATCCGTGTGATGCCATGGGGGTGATGGCTTGAAATGAATAAAAATCAGTCCAGGTTGGATGTTAGGAATGTTTTCTCACAATGAAGGAGGCACAGAGAAGCCGTGGATGCTCCGTCCCTGGAATTGTCCAACGCCAGGACTGAGGGTTGGAGCAGCCTGGGATAGTGGGAGCTGTCCCGGCCTCTTCCCCACATTTATCCTGGTTTAATTCCTCCTTGGAAGCTGCCGGGCAATCACGGGTTAACAATATCTGCACAAATGGGATTGGGGTGTCAGGGAGATGGATGAGCTGCAATCCCAAACTCTTTTGGGAAGAAGGAGAGGGAGAAGCAAACTGGGGCTGGGACCAGAAATGCCACTCCCGGTAGGACACAGCAAGAACAGTGAAATAAAATGAGCATTAAATGGAATATTCAGTGAAACAAAAAATATTTCCATAAAATGCTGCAATAATATTTGAGGAGTGGCACTGCTCATTCAGAGAGGGGAGGGATGTGTGGCAAACACAAACTAGAATAGAATAGAATAGAATAAAATAGAACAGAATAGAATAAATAAAATAAAAATTAAAATAAATAAAATTATTGAAACAAAATAAAGTGGGAAGATAACTGGTTCCACTGGAGGTTGTTCTTCCTTCAGCTTCTTAACAGTGCGAAAGGAGAAAAAAAAGTTATATTTATTATATTTAATAAATTTATGTACACTCATATTTCATATATATTTCATATATTTTATATATTCCATCTATCTAGTGCCATTTGTGCTCCAGTATTTTAGATATCAATTTATATCTTTCATATATCTATATTATATATATGTATTTACATATATTTATATATTTACATATATTTATATATTTATTACATTTCTATACATGTATAAATTTTTTTTATAAGTTGATTTATATTAATGACCTTTTATGTATTTGTATATATTTATTTTCTAAATTCACCTATTTTGTATATATTTATTAATTTTTTATAAGTTTATGTGGGCTTTGCATTTATTTTACATATTTTATAAATTTATATTTATTTGTATATATTTGTATTTATAGTGCCATTTGTCTCCTGGAATGAGCAGGTGGAACCGGCTTTCCTGCAAATCCCTCTTTTCCCAACCAGGAGAATCCAAGGAGCAGCTGCTGGGAGCTCTCCAGGTGGAATTATTGGGCACAAGGAAGTTCTTGGAACACCTGGGGATGTGTTCTCATCCCACCCTCAGGACATTCCTGGGATCCCAAACCTTGGATGTGCCCTCATCCCACCCTCAGGACATTCCTGGGATCCCAAACCTTGGATGTGCCCTCATCCCACCCTCAGGACATTCCCAGGATCCCAAATTTTGGATGTGCCCTCATCCCACCCTCAGGACTCTCCCGGGAATTGCCATTCCAGGGGTGTTTCCCCATCCCCACCTGCTGAGGGAGGCTGCCCTGCGCTCCCATCCCAAAGCTCAGGACAGGGGTTTCCAGCCCAGCACGGCTCCAATGGCATCCCTTGGACTTTCCCTTTTCCCTAATTACAGGGATTTATTTTTATTGCCACCCCGGGCCTGTTCCAAACCCGGCTGGCTCAGGGAAAGCTTCCACAGGCTCCTGGATCTGAGCTCCTGGATCAGGCCGAGGCACTCGGGGGAGCTTTTCCTGAAACAAATTACCCATTATTTGCTGGTTCTGATTTAATTAGCCACCAGGAGCTGCAGATTTTTCTATATTTGTATTTATAGTTCCCTTCCACGTGCCCTGGGATCCAGGAGAAGGCTCCCACTGCCTGCAGGAGGATCCCAAGCCCACAAACTGGGAACAGCCGGATCCGTGGGGATGTGGCCCAGGTTGTTTGGAGCCAAAAATTCCCGACATCAAACACAAGGAGGTGGATTTTGGCCAAGGTTTCTCCAGCCCTGTGAGCTCAGAGAGCCTCTGTGTCCAACACCTGCTGCACCTTTTTGGGAAAAGACCCTGGAATGGGCTCAAAGCTCAGCTGGACACAGGATTTGGAGGGATTTGGGGTGTCCCTGCCCCGTGGGCTGAGCTTCAGCTCTCAGGGAGCTTTGGGAAGATGGGAAATTGATGCTTTTGGCCTCTTGAAGAAGGTGGAAAATGAAGGTATTTTTTGGGTTCTCACCCTCAGGGTGTTTTTCCTGGCCTGGGGTGTGTCCCCTGCAGCAGAGGAACCCATGGGGCAGCAGGGATCAGCTTTGGGAAGCAAAAATGTTTTAATTCCTTTAAAACCGGTGAGTTTTGCCATGGATTTCACTGCAGACCTTTGGGAATGGGCTTTGCCTCTGCCTTAAAGCTGCTCCTGGTGTGTCTCATCCTACAAAGGATCACCTGAGCTTGGGAATGATCCCTCCTCCCAATCCTGGGATGGATTCCCTGTTCCAATGGAGCGTTTGGAGAGAAGAATTCCCAATCGCCTCCATCACGGGATATCTGCTGGTGCTGACCCCGATCCATTGGATTAGGAGAGGTGGGATGTGATCTGCCGCTGCCCACACCCCTGCTGACGGAATTCCCACACGGGAAATCAGGAATTTCCGTGCTGGATGGATCCGATGCTGGGCTCTTCCCTGCGGGATTGCAGCGATCCCCGAGTGCTGGAGGAGAACCCTTTCCCCTGGGGACACCTGTGCCTCGCTGGGACAGGGACCGGTGCCATTCCCGGAGGTGGGAGCTGCTGGCAGCAGTTAATGTATGCATGCCTCGGGTTCCCTCATTACCATTTCAGTTGGCTCCTTTACATAATAACGCAGAACAGAAGACCATTTGCATAAAATTAAATAAAAAAAAAAGAGGGGAGAGGAAAAAAAAAATCCAATAACTGAACGTTGCTTTTATTTGGAGAAGGAGCCTGTGAAGTTATTTGTATCCCCAAATCCTGAGGAGCCGGATCCCTGATGGGAACCTCGTGCTTTCCACACAAAACGGGACGTGGCCACTCCAGTTTATTCATGGGATATCGGCTCCCTCCGTGCAGGAGGGGTTTGTTGGGTTTTTTTTGACGGGAAATCCCCTCCCAGCTGCAGCAGGAGCAGACAAAAGTCAATTCCCCCGGCTCAGCTCCGCACCTGAAGGGCTGGGAACGAGGGCTCTGCTCCTTGGAGACCATGGGAGTGCTGGAAAAATGCTGTGGAAAGACTCTGTTCTCTGCCAGCACTTGTGCCTGATGGTCAGAACCTGATCTGGGGGGGTTCACCCGTCCCCATCCCACATCCAGCACCAAGAGCACCAGGAAAGCTCCTCCTGGGCTTCCCGGATTTCCTGTCACCTCCTGATGGAAGCACAGCATCATTTGGGCTGGAAAACACCTCCAAGGCCATCAGATCCAACCTCTGATCCATCACCACTGTGTCAATCAAACCACAGCCCTGAGTGCCAGAATGAACCATCCCAAATTCCATGGGAAATATTCCCAACTGCCCTTCCCGTGGGATGGGTCACTGCAGGTGGTGTGACCAGAACCATTTGGGTTTGGAGCCAGATCATTTGGAACCACAGCATCATTTGGGCTGGAAAACACCTCCAAGGCCATCAAATCCAGCCTTTGATCCATTACCACCGTGTCAGCAGAGCCACAGCCCTGAGGGGCAGGATGAAATATCCCAAATTCCATGGGAAATATTCCCAACTGCCCTTCCCGTGGGATGGGTCACTGCAGGTGGTGTGACCAGAGCCACCCCCAGCCCCGGTGGGGCCGTGGGGAAGGGTGGGAGCAGGGGAATGGGATCATTGTGAAGGCCATGTGGATATTTGGGGCAGAATTCCAAGCCTGGCAGGCTCAGAGGCCCCACCACGCCCATGGCCAACAATTCCCATTCTTGTTTGGCATTCCCGGGGGGGCCAGGACAGCCCTCACACGCCTGCACTCCCATTTTTCTTGGGATCATCCCGCTGAGGGAGAGGGAATTCCCAGAGGATTGTCCCATTGTCCCCTGCATCCCAAAGAACAGGGAGAGGAGGCGCCTCTGGGTCACCTTCCCAAGTTTCCCAAGACCTTGCCAAGTTTGGCACTGCTCATCCTGAAAATCTCCAGGAGGATTTGCACCGGTGGGAAAAACGTGGAGGTCAGTTCATAACAAGGGTTGTAGTTTAATTTCAGGGATGGTTTCAGCAGGATTTGCTGGAATAAATAAATAAATCTCTCCATTTCCAGAGGCTTTGGATGCTCCTAGGCCAGGCTCAGCTCCCCTGGCTCCTCTGCAATCCCAAGCCACATTCCCGGTGGAATCCAGAAAGATGCTGCAAGTTTGGAGACTGGGAAGCGAAAGGAGGATTTGGCCTGAAATTCCTCCCACCAAACCTTTCTCATGCAAATCCCAGCCCCCTGCACGCGCCTGGAATCCCAAATCAGCCCCAAATTCCACTGCTCGGGCTGGCATTCCCTCCTGGAATCCACACCTCCAGGTCTGTCCATGCTGGGAACAGGCTCTCCTGTGGAGATTCCACGGGGGAACACCCAAACACCTCCAAGAGATCACTCTGGATCCAAGGAAGGGTGATCCCTTGGAAATGAGGGAACAGGATGCCCTGGGAATGCCAGGGCCGTTGGGAAGTGCTGTTCTGTGACACAGGACAGGAGCTCTGCCTGCTGATAACAAGAAAAATAACTAATTAACTCTTAATAGCCAAAAAATAACCCCCCTCCCGTGGCTCGTGACTTCCTGTTGGGCAGAGCCCGTGGAGGAGGTGGAACTGCCTCTGCTTTAGGAGGAAAATCAGAGCCTGGAACATCCCAGAGGAAATCACCAGCTCAGTTTTCGGTGTTATATTGCCCAAAGCAGAAGATTTGGCCCAAGGCGGGTGTTCCCTGGGCGGAGCCGGGGGCTGAGCCGGGCTGGGGCAGCGGCTCCCGATTTGCAAGGGAAATGCTGAGTAAATAATCCCCGTTACCCGGGAGGCCGCGCCTTCCAGCTCCATCGTCATTCCCGTCACCTGACGAGCCTCATCGGCCCAATGTCTCACTTTCTTCCACACTCTGGCCTCGCTGCCACAGCTCGGAAAGGACTTCATTATTTTTAATAATATTAATTAATATTTTTAATAATAATACGTTATGTTTACTCAGGTATCTTATCCCTTCCTATTTCCCATACCAATCCTCATCCCTTTCCCGATTTCCATCCCTTTCCCCATCCCTGTTTCCATTCCCATCCCTATCCCGTTCCCACTCCCAAGCAGGCAGTTTCCCCCTCATTCCCCCTCTCCCCCCAGCCTGTCCCGAAGCAGAGGCTGATGCAGATGAGATGCAGATGAGATGCAAATGAGCGGGACCGGGATTTCCATCCTTCGCTCCGTGCAGAGGCTGCTCGCAGCGGCCCCAGGGTGGGAGGGAGTTGTTTTCCGGCTCTCCTGCGGGGTATCCATGTCCCCGCTGGCCCAGGAGGGATTTCTGGCTGTGGGATTTGAAGGACAAGGATGGGGAGCTCGGTCAGTGCCACCTCTGCAGCTCCTGCTCCTCCCAAACGCAGCTGCAGCCGTTGCAATTAAATTACTCTTTTTTTTTTCCCTATTAATTACTTTTTTATTCCTGTGAAATTCCCTGAATTTTAGCTGACTAAGACGCTCTTCCCTCTCATCCCAGAGCTCCGCATCCCC
Source organism: Alaudala cheleensis (assembly GCA_013398995.1). Lineage (NCBI taxonomy): Eukaryota > Metazoa > Chordata > Aves > Passeriformes > Alaudidae > Alaudala > Alaudala cheleensis. Next base: position 185,644 of record VWYE01012399.1, read on the forward strand.
CCCAGCTTTACAAACTCTGCAGTCCCTCATTCTTACGGAGCTGTCCCGGGAGAGGGGCTCGGTGGTCCCCAAAAGCAGCTCCCTCATGGATAATCCCAGAAATCCCGAAGTGGATTTTTCTGAGAGGGAGGTAACTTTTCCCACAACGGCGAAGAACTTTCCTGCCTGTAGGAGCTGAAACTCTTTGTCCCGGTTTTCCAGCATCTCATCCCGAAGTTCCCTCCTGCCTGCGGGTCCTCGGGAGGGCGCTGGGCGCTGGAGCCCGGGGTATCCATGGATGCATCCCGAGGGATTGGGAGGGACAATCCCGGCCCCCGCGGGATTCCTGCGTGCCTCTGGCTCCTCCTGAAGGAGACAGCCCCGCGCAGCTGCGGGAGCAGGGCCGGGACACGGGGGGCTCCCGCTCCGCAGGCTCGGGTGGGATGGAAGCAGGGAGAGAAGCGGAGGAGAGCGGGAATCACATCCCGCCGTGTTTGGATGGCGTTATCCCAGCCCGCGGCAGCTCCAGCGGCACAAATCCAACATCCTAGGGCAGCTGGGGTTTGAAGGGATGGGGTTGGAGAGGTGGGATTTGGAGCGATGGGATTTGGAGGGATAGGGATGGAGGGAGAAGGTTTGGAGCGATGGGGTCGGAGGGATGGGGTTTAGAGGGATGTGGGTTGAAGGAGACGGATTGGAGGGACAGGGATTGCAGGGACTGGCCCAGGAGGGTGGAAGGAGCAGGTTCTGGGTCCTTTTCCCTGCAGGCAGCCAGAGCAGATCCCACCCTCTGAGAACAGGACGGGAGCTGGGCACAACCCTTTCATTTTATCTCCTTATCCCCAGGGGCTTGGAATCCTTACCCTGGGCTTGGACTCTGCATTGTGCTGCCAGTTTTTGACTCCCAGCTCCCGACAGGGCTAATAAACCTCTCCCTTCTTCCCTGCTTTGCTGGGAAGAGCTTTCCCAGTCAGGCTGAAGGGATGACCCCGCTGGGCCGGGTCGCTGCAGGGCCACCAAGCCCTGGGTGCCCTCCCTGTCCCTGCCCTGTCCCCAGAAATCCCAGCTGGCACAGCGCTGGGAGGTGGCTCTGCATTCCCCAGCCAAGGCACAGCCCTTTTCTTTTTCCTGGGACAAATATTTCATGTTAATTGTCGCTGGATTTCTGTGGGGTGGGATGCAGTGGGAAGGCAGGGACACGGCCCTGAAGGGTCAGGAAAGGAAAAAGGGATGGACGCTCGGGAAGAGAGCAGCTCCCAGAGGGCTGAGCCATGGAATCCAAACATTCGGGTTGGAAGAGACCTTCGGGAGTCCTTTATCCAACCCAAAACGTGCACCCAGCTGGGGATAAAGATTGGAATATTGATTTCACATCACAATTTCTCACAGTGTGAGGCCGTTAGGATTTTCCCAAATTCTTCCTTTCTCCCACCTTTTTTTCTCTTGGGTGACATTAACCCTGAGCCATTGACCCCGAGCCCTGTCACCCCAGATTTCCTGCAGGACATTTTGTGTCCAAGAATTCCCATCCGAGGTGAATCCTGCAGAGAGAAGGAAAAAACCCAGGAACCTCCGGAGCTTGCCCTGAGCAGAGCCAGCTCTGCCACCCAACAACTCCACGGAAAAAAGTGCCCATGGCAGAGCTCCCTGAACATTCCAGGCAGGATCCTGCCTGCTCCTGGATGCGGGAGCCTCTCGCCACTGCTCAACATTCCCAGAAATCAGCCGTGACTCCGCTCCGGGGGCAGCGGGAATGGGGAGGTGCCGGGGGGGCTCCTTTGCTCCCCCCCTCCCTCCGTGGCCAGGGAATTCTCCGCACAGGGATGGGGTTGGAAAAGCCAGGGCTTCCTGAGGGCTGTGCTGCTCCCTGCCCACCCCCGGGGGGTAAATCCAGGCTGGGCAGCCGGGATGGCTCCAGGAGCTCCCTGTGCCAGGCGCCCGGCGCTCCTGGCGCCCATCCCGGCCTCCTGCATCCCAATCCCAGCTCCTGCCAGCCTGGACACTGCTCCTTCCTCTGCAGGGCTGCTCCTCCAGTCCCTGCCAGGCTGCCCGGGACCCCACGGCTCTGCTGCCCACACAGAGGGATAATCCATCGGATTCTGGATCGCTGCTTGTGTTGGCTTGGCCAATTCCAGGGAAAACTCCAGGGATTGGTAGAGCCAGAGGCTGGGATGGCACCGTGCAGGCCCTGAGGCACCTCCAGGCCGAGCCAAGAGGGATTTCTCTGCCAGAACAGCAGCTCTCACCCCGCGTCCCTCCAGAGCTGCCGAATCCATCCTTTTTCCATGTTCCAGTTGCTAACACTTCTCCCCAGCGCTGAGCAGTGCTGAGCAGTGCCTGCTCCCAGCTGAGCCCTCTGTGGTTTCCATTCCTGGCTCTGGCTGGGGCTGCTGCCACCCCAGAGGCTCCTTGTGGGTGGACATTCCCAGCCCGGTGCCTGCGGTGGTTTTTCCAGGGAGAGCTGGCGGCTCCTGCCTGCCCAGGCCAGCCAGGGCTGGGCCCTCTCCAGCCTCCAGCGAACAAGGAACCGATTCAGGAGGAAATTCAGCGTGTGCTGCTGTCCCTTCACACCTCCCCAGCCAGGCCATAAACCTGCCCAGAGCAGAGCTGGAGGCCACAGACGCGTTTTTTGGGATCTGACTCTGGACAGCGTCACCTCACTCATCCTGGCTCCTGCTCCAAAATCCATCTCCTGGTGTGGCTCAGGGTGGCCTCCAGCTGGGGACAGCACTAGAGGGGCTCTGGAGTCACCCCAAAATAAGATGAGCAGAAGAATCTTTGGAGGGGGTGGGTTTGGATCGGGATCTGCCGTGGGGAGCCACAAACAGGAGCGGAGTCCCTGCAGCCCCCGGGAGGACAAACCCCGGCTCCCGCAGCCCCATCTCGCCGTGCTGGACCCGAAACTCCCCCACCTGAACGCTTTACAAGACAAACACCTAATCCGGCCGGGCAATTAGAGGCACATAATATCTCTTTTCACTCCGTGCCGAGGTGTTGAGTCCGATTACAGCGCGCACTGTTTGCTCCGTGCCAGGGCAAAGCCCCTGCAATTTCTCGGCGGGTCAACATCGCTCCTGCGACGGGGCTGAAAATCCACAGGCTACTGTGCAAACGAGCTGGCGAATATTAATCCACGGGAAATGGTCTGGGAGGCAGGGAAAGGGGAGGTAGGTTATTTATACCCCCTTCTCCCCCACCCCGGGATTAATAATGCCAAATTAAAAATGGAAAATAATTAAAGAAGGGGAGGACGGGGGAGGGTGACACATTCCTGCAGTCGCTGCTTCCTGATTTCCTGGGAGGGAAAATGCCCCTGGTTCAGAAGATCCTGGAATATCCCGAGCTGGAAGGGACCCACAGGGACCATGGAGTGCCAGGGTGGATCCTCCCTGCTCTCCCAGGAGCTGTGGAGGGTGACAGAGGTGGGTCAAGCTTGTCCTGACCTGCCCCCGGATTCCCACAAGGAGGGAGTCACTAAAAAGTGCCGTGACTCAGTTTCCCCATCTTTGAACACGGAATTTTGAGGCTTCCTAATTCCTAGGAGGATCCAGGCTGGATGAGAGGAATGCTGAGGGTGTCACTGCACAAATCCAACCTGAGGAATTGAGGAAAGCCTTTTCCGGGTGCTGCTTTCCCAAATGAAGGCGGTGGCTGGGGGGATCTGGGCTGAGGACTGACACTTTGTGTTTCATCAGTGATTACAGATGAGACCCTTTGCTGGGAGGGCTGGGAAGGCTCCTGGAATCCCCCCCAATCCTCATTCCCAGCGAGGATTCCCTCCCTCCCCAAAGCCCTGCTGAGCACCCAGCCTGCCCTCGCTCCCGGGGTGTTTCCCACACGGACACCCCTCCTTTCCCACCTTACAGGAATGGGGATTTGGGGCTGCAGCCCCTCCTTCCCCCACTGTGCCCTGGTGGATCAGCAGCACCTTCAGCAGGGCTCTGCAATCCAGCTCTTGGGCTCTTCCCAGGAAAAACATCGCCTGGGGCCTGGGATGCAACAAGAGTGACGTTGTCTGGAAAGAAAGGAGGAGTTGCTGTAACCTGTGTGGGTTTGCAGGCAAAGCACCGCGGCGGCTGCGGGCGAGACAGGGGATGGAACGGGATGAGTGGGATGAGATCCGTGGGATGGGAAGGGATGGGTTGAGATGGGATGGCACGGCATGACATGGATCCTGCTCTGCATCCCGGCTCTCCTGCTCCCCATCCCATCCCTCCTGCTCCCGCTCCCGGCCCTTCCCGGTGCTTCCAGGGCGGCTCAACCCGGATTTCACGGCGGGAGCAGCAGGAGCCCGGGTTATCCCTGTGCCCGCGGGCAGGGCCGGTGTCCCGGCAGCCCGGTGTCCCTGTAGCACAGTGTCCCTACAGCCCGGTGTCCCTGCACCCCGTGTCCCTGCAGCCCGGTNAGCAGCACCTTCAGCAGGGCTCTGCAATCCAGCTCTTGGGCTCTTCCCAGGAAAAACATCGCCTGGGGCCTGGGATGCAACAAGAGTGACGTTGTCTGGAAAGAAAGGAGGAGTTGCTGTAACCTGTGTGGGTTTGCAGGCAAAGCACCGCGGCGGCTGCGGGCGAGACAGGGGATGGAACGGGATGAGTGGGATGAGATCCGTGGGATGGGGTGGGATCCATGGGATGGGATCCACGGAATGGGGTGGGATCCATGGGATGGGATGGGATGGGATCCATGGGATGGGATGGGAACCATGGGATGAGATCCATGGGATGGGAAGGGATGGGTTGAGATGGGATGGCACGGCATGACATGGATCCTGCTCTGCATCCCGGCTCTCCTGCTCCCCATCCCATCCCTCCTGCTCCCGCTCCCGGCCCTTCCCGGTGCTTCCAGGGTGGCTCAGGCCCGGGTTTCACAGCAGGAGCAGCAGGAGCCCGGGTTATCCCCGTGCCCGCGGGCAGGGCCGGTGTCCCTACAGCCCGGTGTCCCTGTAGCACAGTGTCCCCACAGCCCGGTGTCACTGCAGCCCGGTGTCACTGGAGCACAGTGTCCCTACAGCCCGGTGTCCCTGTAGCACAGTGTTCCCGCAGCCCGGTGTCCCCACAGCCCGGTGTCACACAGCCCGGTGTCCCCGCAGCCCGTGTCCCCGCAGCCCGGCCAGGAGGGTGTTAATGAAGGAAAGCCAGGCCCGTGCCCTGCAGCGCCCTTAAACCTCCGGCGTGCCGGGAGGAGGGGAATTCCTGCTCCCAGCCGGGAGCGCGGGGTCAGCGCTGGTGGCTCCGTGGTCCCGCACAGCTCCAAAACCCCCACGGGGATCCTGATTCAATTACAAAACACTGACCCGGCCAATGTAGCTCCAGGCGGGCAGCAGGAGATGCCCGGGGTGGATCCACGTCCATCCCACCACGCCCAGAACCCACGGGGGGCACATCCCTGCTCCTCGTGGTGCCCACTCGGGGTTTTTGGGGTGGGTGCCCAGCCAGGATTGGGGGCTGGAGAACAGGGAACTGTTCCTGCAGCTCTCCAGTTTTCCTTTCAGCCTCCGAGCTGCCTTGCCAAGTGTTATAAAAATATATCAGTGTGAGCCAAAACATTTAGCACTCCACTTATTACTTTAAGGTTATAGGTTAAACAAATTCCTTCTCAGAATTTACTGTGTTCATTTTAGCTTCACAACACAGCCCTGCTAGCGCTGGATATATTTCACACTGTAATTCCTCCCTTATGGATTGCAGGGGGTGGGGGGAGAAGGAGAAGAGGAAAGGAGCTTTCTAAATTTTTATGTGAACAAAAGCTACTATATAAACTAGCTGCAAACAAGTCCTCTGCAAGAGATAGTTTGTAAAACTTATTTTCCAGTAACCAATAAAAGCAGGAATGAAAGGTAAAGTTTGTTTTTACCTTACCTAATAACTACTACTTTTTTTTTTTCCTGGGTTTTGGCATTTTTTGAGGGGGGCAATAAAGCCTAAAAAGAAAATAAAGAGCCCAGCTCACAGCTTGGCCAGGCAGGTGGGATTGTTGCAGGGAAAGTGCAGCTCTGTGAGCTGGGCTCAAACCCCTCTGGGCTGGTGCATGGATTCAGGGAATGGGGTGCCCAGAGAAGCTGTGGCTGCCCCTGGATCCCTGGCAGTGCCCCAGGCCAGGGGCTTGGAGCAGCCTGGGATGATGGAAGGAGTCCCTGGGGGTGGATCAAGGTGACCTTGAAGTCCCTTCCCACCCAAGCCATGCTGGGTCTCAGCTCCATCCTACGGTGCCGTTCCCATGGGTGTCACAGGGAAATGCTGGAAGCAGCTCCAGGATCGCAGAATCCCAAAACAGTTCAGGTTGGAAAGGATCTCAAAGCCCATCCAGTGTCACCCCTGCCATGGCAAGGACACCTTCCACCACCCCAGGCTGCTCCAAGCCCTGTCCAGCCTGGCCTTGGACACTGCCAGGGATCCAGGGGCAGCCACAGCTTCTGTG